>BLBF01000006.1:5574901-5588376 GCA_015471245.1 Laticauda colubrina | reverse complement strand
TATCTATCTATCTATCTATCTATCTATCTATCTATCTATCTATCTATCTATCTGTCTATCTATCTACTTATCTACCTACCTTTCATCTGTCTGTCTATTTATCTATCTACCTACCAACCTATCTTTCATCTGTCTATCTCTATCTCTGGCTAGCTAGCTAGTTAGCTAACTCTCATCTAGCTTTCATCTAGCTAGCTAGCTATCATCTATCTAATAGATGTTTATCGAATTGTTTTATCTTTATTATTTATAAGTAACACAAGGCTATAAACATAGAAAATACTCCTTTCTCCCCAGAACAACAACCCTGTGAGGCAAGTTGGGCTGAAAGAGAGGGACTGACCCAACCAAATTTCATGCCTAAGGCCTTACTAGAACTCTCAGTCTCCTAGTGATTGGCCGAAACACAGCCAGCTTTCATGCCTGAAGCAGGTGCAAAACCAGAACTCACTGTCTCCCAGTTTCAGTCCTTATGCCTTATACACCAAATTGGTTCTATAATCAAATATGGGTCAAAAATATAGATGGTTTGAGGAATATGGTTTTGAAATTGTCCTTGTTCATCAACACTGACAGCATATCAGATTATTTTCTTTAACCATGACCTCTTTAATAAATCAGAGTTGCTCGTCAGAAGCCAGCTTTTTTTTTTTTTTTTTTTGGGGGGGGGGATACTTACTGTACAAAATGTAAGAGCAGAGTCACAATTTCTAGTTCATTCTCTTTGAGAAAACTAAATTAATATGAGCGATACACATTAGGATCTTCCGTAAGAATAATATCCATTGTATCAAAGGGGAGTGGTCTCTGCTTCTGAACCCTTATCAATTTATCTTGTGTTAAAAACAAAGAAACGTAAAGGTTCGCTTATAAATAAGCAAAGTGTTGCAAAAAACATGGCACCCTTATCACCACTAGGCACCTATTGTGCAAAAAAAAAAAAAAAAGTGTTGTGCAATGTGGAACTAACTCAACACTTCATTGTCATCCTGGCACGAGGCTGTGAACCAAAGCTGAAATTTGTGTCAAGTCTTTTTAGCAAATATCTTTGTACATTTAAACAGATTAAACAGATAATCAGAGTTGGAAGGGAATTTATAGGTCATCTAGTCCAACCCCTGCCCAAGCGGGAGACCCTACACCATTTCTGACAGATGGCAGTCCAGTCTCTTCTTGAAAGTCTCAAGTGATGAAGCTCCTACAACTTCCTAGAGCAACTTCTGTTCCATTGATTGATTGTTCTCACTGTCAGAAAGTTTCTCCTTATTTCCAGGTTGAATCTCTCCTTGTTCATTTCCATGCATTATTCCTTGTCTGGCCTTCGGGTATCTTGGAAAATAGGTTGAGCCCTTCCTCCTCTCTGTGGCAGCCCCTCAAATATTAGCAGACCACTATCATGTCTCCTCTAGTCCTTCTCTTCACTAGACTAGCCAGGCCCAGTTCCTGCAACTGTTCTTCAAACGTTTTAGCCTCCAGTTTCCTAATAGTCCTGGTTGCTCTTCTCTGCACTTTTTCTCGAGCCTCAACCTCTTTTTTATAGTGTGGTGACCAAAACTAGATGGAGTACTCTAGGTGTGGTTTTACTAAGGCTTTATAGAGGGATATTAGTACCTTCCTTGATCTCAATTGTATCCCTCTGTTAATGCAATTTAGGATTGCATTAGCTTTTTTGGGTGGCTGCTTCACGCAGCTGGCTCCTACTTAGCTGGGTGTCCACGAAGACTCCAAGATTCCTGTCACAGTTACTGCGATTGAGCCTGGTTTCACCCAGTCTGTATGTGGCTTTGAGCTTCAGACCTAAAATCTGAAGATGGTGAGAGGACTGTTTTTTGTTTTGTTCTTCCAGAAATTCTGGCGAAATGCAGAAGTTCTGAGTCATCCGTATTATTATTATTATTATTTTTAATGCGGTGAAAGTGTTTACAAACAAACTTAAGCAGGATGCATGCTCTGGATTGGACACAACTCATGAATTAAGGAAGGATTTGCTCCTGTCTCTTTGATCACAATGGGTTCGGCATAGTATATGCAAACTGGACATGCTTTAATGAAAATTTTAGCTCAGTTCTGGTTGGTCTGATACACAACCTGCTTGTTTGTAGTTAATTGAACCAATGTTTACATAGCCAGTTTTCTTGTTTATACCTTTCTACCTCCACAGATTGGCGGGAATGGGAAGGAGGGGATAGTTTTTTACATGCAGCTGTTCTGACCCGGCTCCCAAATATGATAAACCCTCTGTAGTTAAATAAATATTCTCTTTATTAGGAGCACCAGCAACCCTGGGAAAAAGACTCTCTCTCTCATAGCAGACTAACAAGTCTGTCCAGCAGGGAGATGAATAGTTGTTTGCCATATCTATTCATCTCCACCCCTTGCTTTTTATCCCCAGAGCTAGGATGGGGCTTCGCTACCAGCAATGGCTCTTCCATCCCAAGGACCGGCCCATAGATTTCCACTGCTCTCCTCTCCTCTGCCTTCTGTGCATCAGGCACTGGACCCAGCTGTTCCTCCTCTTCCTCATCAGCCATCTCCAGACCTGGGGACTGTTGACTCTCCATCTGACGGCTGACGGATGGCCCAGGCTCTGCTTCTGTCTCTCTGTCTTTCTGCCAGCTCCATTCCCTCTTCCCCCTCGGAGCTCTAAGGCTGCTTTAATGCTGACCTGAAATCCACGTCTCTTCCTCCTCCTCCTCTTGATTCGGCTGTTAAAACGGCCAGCGGCCGACAGGCCACAACAGCAACCTAGATGCCACACATGCACAAACAAAACTACACATGCTCGCCTGCTGCTTCCGCGGCCTTGTTTCAAACAGACTGCAGCTCGGTATGGGTTCACAGCCCCGGGGTTGGGAACCCACTGAATTACGATCTGTCTTACCACTGTTGTTAAGTGAATCCCTGCAGTTGATAAGGCAGTAACCCAGTGGCTTTTCTCATTGACTTCGCTAGTCAAAACATCGCAAAAGGGGATCATGTGACCCCGGGACCCTGCAACCATCATAAATACGAACCAGTTGCCAAGCATCCAAATTTTGATCCTGTGATCACTGGGACACTGCAAAGGTCGTAACTGTAAAAAACAATCATAAGACACTTTTTTTTGGTGCAGTTGTCACTTTGGTCGCTAAACAAACTGTTTTAAGTCAGGGACTACCTGTATTGTTGAGCATAACATCAGAAGAGCCTTTGGTTATTTAATAAATCTCTGTATTGTGAAAAGAAGGGACATGGTGGCTCAGTGGCTAAGACGCTGATTTTGTCATTCAGAAAGACTGGCAGTTTGTCGGTTCGAATCCCTAGTGCTGTGTAACGGAGTGAGTTCCTCTTACTTGTTCCAGCTTCTGCCGACCTAGCAGTTCTAAAGGATGTAAAAAATGCAAGTAGAAAAATAGGCATCACCTTTGATGGGAAGGGAACAGCATTCCGTGCGCCTTCGGTGTTTAGTCATGCCGGCCACATGACCATGGAGACGTCTTCGGACAGCGCTGGCTCTTCGGCTTTGTAATGGAATGAGCAGCGCCTGCTAGAGCTGGAAACGACTAGCATGTATGTACAAGGGGAACTTCTACCTTTACCTTACTGTGAAAATCCCTGGAATTGGTTATTTTAGTAAAGTGCTATTTGGACTCCATTATAAATAAAAAAGATTGGTCTACTTCCATGAACTTTATTTGGTGGTTTACAATATATATCTCCTGCATTTAGAGTTATGGTCAGCAAGGAAGCAAGCATACCCCGGAGGGGTTAAATCACATTCTGTGGCCTGCACAAATGACTTCACTGTTAAACATTGCTTGAATATTCTTTCAAGCAACTACAACTTGTGAGGCCTGAGCAACAGAACTATCACTCAAAGAGTAGTAACTCAGGGCATCTACTATTACCATTATTATTGCTATTCATTGAGCGACAGTTTGAATGCCATGTTCTCCACTACACTGTAGCTTTGAGTGAGTGACTGGCAACCTAATGGTTTGGCAGTATGGAAATACTTGAGTTATATTTATTCATAGCATTCCTGGCCAGCTTCAGAGTTTTTGAAACTTTGAATCAAAATTGATTTTATTTTATGATTGCATTTAAACTAACAGGCAATCCTCAACGGTCACAATTGAGCCTAAAATTTCTGTTGCCGAGCAAGACAGGCGTTAAGTGAACTCTGCCTCATTTTACACTCTTTTTTGCCTCTGTTATTAAGTGAATCACTGCAATTCTTAAGTTAGTAACAGAGTTGTTAATTGAATCTGGATTCCCTGTTGATTTTGCTTGGCAGAAGGTTGCAAAAGGTGATCATGTGATCCCAGGGACACTGCAAATATACATGCCAGTAGTCAAGCATCCAAATTTTGATTACATCTGCAGGGATGCTGCAATGGTATAAAAAACAATTATAAATTCACTTTTTTTCAGTGCCGTTGTAACTTTAAACATTCAGTAATTGAATAGTTGTAAGTTGAGGACTATACGTAAAAAAAATGGAACTGTGGGTTCCTTGGTACTCTCTGAGCTTGCTTGGTTTCTTGCAGAAGTTTCATTACCCAAGTAGGCAACATAATCAGTGCGAGAAGGGAGTGGGGATTGGGAGGAGGAGGAGGAGAATTGTGGGATTCTTGGTGTCCTCTGAGCTTGCTTGTTTTCTTGCAGATGTTTCATTACCAAACTAGATAACATCATCTGTACTAGAAAGGAGTGGGCATTGAGTAGGAGGACACCGAGGAGGTCAAGGAAGAGAGAGGAAGAGGAGGAAGACTGTGGGGTCCTAGATTCTTTCTGAGTTTGGTGGTCTTGTAGACATTTCATGCCCAGTCTAGGTAACGTCATGAGTCTAGAAGGAGGTGATATTTGTGGACAAGGAGAAAGGGGGGAGGAAGAGGAGGAGGAGGAGGAGGAGGAGAATGAGAATGACTGTGGGCTCTTTGGTGCTCTCTGAGCTTGCTTGGTTTCTTGTAGGAATTTCATTACCCAACTAGATAACATCATCAGTACGACTAAGGAGTGCTGTTTCCAGTGGGTTTGTCTGTCAGTGTTGGTGGTCTGAGATATTCTTTGGTGGGGTTGTTTATCTTTGGCTCTTTGGCAATTTCTTGATTGGGGTTATTGTTTCGTTGATTGTTGGTTTGAGGTTAACCTTGGAGTTAATCTATGTTGATGTGGGTGCCGATTGCTAATGGAGAGGTGCTGGGATCTTTTTGTTCTCTTTTGGGCTGGTTGATTGTTTCTTTTGCATAGTGTGTAGATATTGTAAATGTCTATATATCTGTTGATGGCTGAAATTCCCTGGCGTTTTTGGACTTGCTTTGGTGTAGGATGGTCATTGTCGACTAAAAAATACTCCTTTGGTCTTTTTGATTGCCGGCAGAAAGGGAGTGGGGAAAAGCAGGGCATTCCTTAAATGCCTCAGATAATTGCCTTGGCAGCCCAAAGCTGTCGGTGCACAAGAATATTACTGGAGAGCATGACTGATGACTCTTGGCTATGGAGGTGTCCCATTGGAGAATATACATCCAGGGGAGGAAGGGAGGACCAGGGTCAAGGGGGAAATGAATGGTGCATTTTAATATCGGATGCACCCAGCTAATGCTGACATGGTCGTTCCTAATCATTTTTTTTTTAATTCAGATTGATGCGGCTAGAGACTTATGATTTGAATGGGGGAGGGTTTGTTGGAGTTCTGACAGTCATATTTTCCCAATTGAAACGATGAAAAAAAAATTTTTTTCATTGCCATTAGAAACACTGCAAGATTTTGGGCATGGCCATTAGTTCAGATTCCTTCTCAGCCAAGAAGATTTTTGCCAGTTTTATAATACTGTCTTATTATCCTCATTGATTCAGAATGTTGAGAGTTCATGCCTCCACTGTACTCCTATTCTGGAGCAGGATACTGAAATCATACGTAAATGAAGGAATTGTAAATTGATTCCCTCTCCAAATCAACTAACACTTTCCCTTCTTTTCAGAAGTCTCTTTCTCTCTTGCTTTCCCAGCTGGGAATCAATCTTTTTTAACACTACTAATGTATGCAATTGTTGTAATGACCAAGGCCTATTAGTGTTTTCAGAAGTGCATGGCTTTAGTTAACTGATGTGCTAAATGTTTGCCTTTACTGATCCTTCCCCCCCTCCCCCCAGATCTGCATAATCAAGGGAACGTAGGCTGAGAAAAATACTAGCTCACTAATGAAACATCACTACCACTGATGATTGGGACCTAGTTTGGGTAATGAAAGGTCTGCAAGAAAACAAGCAAGTACGGAAAGCACCAAGGACCCCACATCCTCCTCCTCCTTCCCTCTCCTCCTTCTCCCCCCTCCTCCTCTCCTCCTGAGGTTATCTAGTTGGGCAAAGTCTTGGTCTGCAAAAAAGCAAGGAAACTCAGGGAGCACAAAGGACCCGTCATGTCAACCCTGAGCTACAAATATTTACAAGATAAAATACTTTCAGAACATCTGCCTTTAAAAAAATACTCAAATATTGGAAGACTACTATCCTGTCTCCCCTGGTCCTTCTCTTCACTAGACTAGCCATGCTTTGTTCTGTTCATTGTATGTTTTAGCCTCCAAATTCCCAAATCCTCTTTGTATGTTTTAGCCTCCAGTTTCCTAGTAGTCCTGGTTGCTCTTCTCTGCACTTTTTCTAGAGCCTCAACCTCTTTTTTATAGTGTGGTGACCAAAACTGGATGCAGGTGTGGTCTTACTAAGGCTTTATAGAGTGGTGTAAGTACCTCACTTGATCTTGATTCAACCGCTCTGGAAATGCAATTTAGGGTTGTGTTGGTTTTTTTGGTTGCTGCCACACGCTGCTGGCTCCTATTTATCTGGTTGTCCACTAAGACTCCAAGTTCCCTCTCATAGTTACTGTTATTAAATCAGGTTTCATCAAAACAACACCCAAGAGCAATGGTCTCCAAACTTGGCAACTTTAAGACTTGTGGACTTCATTTCTCAGAATTCCTCAGCCAGGCATGCTGGTTGAGGAATTCTGGGAGTTGAAATCCACAAGTCTTAAGTTTGTCAAGGTTGGTGACCCTCGTCCTAGAAGGTAGCTGAACACAGTTTTCCATTCATCACCCTCCTTGATCTGAACACAATAGTAACACACACACACACACACACACTGATTCAACTGCTTCTTTTTTGATTCAGGCAGATGGAAGTGATGTAGCCGTGGGGGCTGTATCATTAGAATAGGACTTGTATCATTGGAGTAGGACAGAAAGAGCACCATGGGGTCGGTGGTCCTGATTTATAGTTTCCATCTAACTCAGTGAGGAGGAATTCACTGATAAAGTGAATGCCAAAAGTGGCATATTTTTTTTTTTCTCTTCACGAGAGAACATTTGCATCCGTTCTCGGTGAATTTAGCTGCAGGTGTACATTCATCACCTAACTGCTTTGCCCTTCTTGTTGAGGCTTTGAGATTTTTCTCCCCCCAAAAAAGAAAAAAAAGAAGCATGCATTTATTCCACCTGCAGCCAATTCTCACAATTCAAGACGAGCCACATGGACGGCCGTCGTAATTTTTCTAACCAAGCGGTGCAGATTTGGCCCCTTGCCACGATCTCCACCGCTTTGCAATCTGTAAAACACCTTTTGAACGGCTGAACCAGCAAAAAAACAGCTTTTTGATTTTTTTTTCTCTTCTTTTCCATCTCAGATAAGAGTTAAAGACAAATGACGCCCTGTTTTTTCCCCCCTTTCCTTACTCAAAGCATGAAAATCACATCCATCGGGCCATTTAAGTACTGTGTAAAATTGCTGAACTAAAAAAAAACTTCCCTTCCCCCTCACATTTTTATTCCTAGAGCTCTTTTTAGGCATTTTAAGTGCTCAAATTGAAATTGAACCTAAAATTTCTCTTGCGAAGACAGACAGGGGTTAAGTGAATTTTGCCCTGTTTGGCAATCTTTCTTTGCCTCGTTTTACGCCTTTTCTTGCCACCGTTGTTCAGTGAATCTGGCTTCCCCATTGTCAGAAGGTCGCAAAATGGGGATCACATGATCCACAGGATTTTGCGACCAAGTTGGTTCCAAGCAGCTGAATTTTGATCACGTGACCACGGAGATCTTGCAACGGTCATAACTCATGAGTCATTTTTTTTAGTGCCGTTGTAATTTCCAATGATCACACCATGAATGGTTGTAAGTTGAGGCCTGCCAGGAATGAAAATTGTGCTTGGGTACTCATACCCGCTGCAATCCATTTTCAATGAAGGCATCCGGAGGCAAAATTCTGAAGTTGGCACTTTGGGTTTTATCGTCTGCTCTTGTATGATTTCTACCTATTTACTTGTTATATTTAAACCTGGCCTTTTCTTCAGGAGCTCATAGAAAGCTATGAAGAAATTGTATTTATAAATTTATTTATCAATGTATTTAGTAGATTTTTACCCCGCCTTTATGACTTGATAAGTTACTCAAGTTGGCCAACAGAACCTAATGTCCCATGAAAGATAACTTGTGGCTTTGGGCCAATCACCAGGCGACAGTGAGTTCTAGTCCACCTTAGGCATGAAAGTTGACTGGATGACTTTGAGCCAATCGCCAGAAGATGGTGAGTTCTAGTCCTACCTTAGGCAATGTAGCCAGCTAAGTGATTTTGGGCCAATCACAAGGAGAGGGTGAGTTCTAGTCCTGCTTTCGGCATGAAAGTTGGCTGGATGACCTGGGCCAATTAGCAGGAGATGATGAGTTCTAGTTCCACCTTAGGCATGAAAGCCAGCTAAGTGATTTTGGGCCAATCACCAGGAGACTGTGAGTTCTAGTCCCATCTTAGGCCTGAAAGTAGACTGGATGACTTTGGGCCAATCACCAAGAGACGATGTGTTTTGGTCCTACTTTAGGCATAAATTCAGCTGGGTGACTTTGGGCCAATCACCAGGAGATGGTGAGTTCTAGCCCCGCCTTGGTCATAAAAGCCAGCTAAGTGATTTTGGGCCAATCATCAAGAGACTGTGAGTTCTAGACCCGCCTTAGCCATGAAAGCCAGCTGGGTGACTTTGGGCCAGCCCCATTCTCTCAGCCCAACCTACCTCACAGGGTTGTTTTGAAGAAAATAGGAGGAAGAAATGTTCGTTGCCCTGAATTATTGATTAGAGGGATAAAAAAAAAAAATCTAGTGAATAAAATTTAATAAATAAATAATCAATATTTTGCCGATTATGGAGAAAAGGATCTATGAAATAAAATAGGTTCGGGTTGTTAGTAGGTCTTCTGTTCTTTTTAAAAAAATATACTTTATTGAACTTTTATTACATTAAAAACATAAAGAAAAAAGAAAGAAAAAATTTAAAAAATAAAATATTACTCAACAACAGGAATTTGTAGTGGTTCTCTTATGACAATAATTCATGCATTATTTACTTATGCGTAATTACATTCTTATTTTATTTAATCTATCTCCGTTCTATGCCCACACTATTCCCACACCTTCTAAAATATCGATGTCTCTTTATCTTTTAAGCTCAACGTTAATTTGTCCATTTCAGCACAGTTCATAACTTTTTGTATAACAAGTTTCTCTGAAAGTATGCATGACTGTTTCCAACATTGAGCAAAGGCAATCCTGGCAGCAGTCAATATGTGTAATAAGTATTTTCTACTCTTTACATTTTTTTTTTTTTGAAGATTCTCCAATAAGAAGAATTTTGGTTCTAGATCTAATTTTTCTGTTCTGTTAGTACCACTTCCAAAGCCACCCCGGAGAATCAAGTGCTAAAGTTTCTTTTGTATTTTTTTTAAAAAAACTGTCAGAAAAGCCCCTTTTCTAGTGATCTTCTTGAATCCAAAAAAACCCACCCCAAAATCTGCATTAGAGAGAACAATGTCCTCATTCAGTAATATGAGGGCCCTGCTGTTACTTACATCTGGTCCATATTTCACCAATGGGCAGAGTTAGCCAACCTTGAAGCCAAGTTTGCAAACGTTGCTCTAATTAGCAATGCCAACACTCCAAAAGTAAGTTTATTCTGGACGGTCCTTTTTCAAGGCGATGAAGAATATCCGTGCCCTGGTTGATCCATGCCACCTTTTCCTCCTGCCAATGTATGTATAATCCTGATTAAGATTTTTTTTTTTTTTTTTTAAAGCCAATTTGGAACTCCTGCAACCAAAAGAAGAAGAAGGATTTGTGGATTAGCTGGTTTCATTAACCACTCCCTCTAGTGTTTAATAGTTGCAGAACAAAAGGAATGAAAACGTTTCGACTTTTGCAGAAAGGATCAGAAGCCTGGTGCCAAAATTATTCATGCAAAATTACTGCATTAATTCAGACATGGCACCTGATACAATGGAGTTGGTGACGAGACCTCTATTGATCCTGTTACCAACTAGTCCTTAAGAGGTTGCAAGGATTGTTATTATTTATTTATGAAAGCAGATTGTGTGTCATGCATAGAGCTGGACATTGAATGTCTAGAATAGAATAGAATAACAGAGTTGGAAAGGGACCTTGGAGGTCTTGTAGTCCAGTCCCCTGCCTAGGCAGGAAACCCTATACCATTTCAGACAAAGGTTTCCAGTCTCTTATGAAGTTTTGCATCAAATTTCTAGAGAGGGAAGATTGGGTGAATAGTTGTCCCAGGGGAAGATGTTCACTGATTAAAAGGTGCTGGCCAAGAAGCCAGGAGCCTGTGAGTTCTAGTTCCACCTCAGGCATGAGAGCTGATTGGGTTTGTGTGAGCCAATCACCAGGGGACAGTGAAATCTAGTCCCATCGTAGATATGAAAGGCAGTTGGGTGACTTTGGGCCGGTCATGAGTCTGTGAGTTCTAGTACTGCCTTAGGCATGAAAGCCGGTTGGGTGACTTTGAGCCAATCACTAGGAGTCTGTGAGTTCTAATCCTACCTTAGGCATGAAAGCCGGTTGGGTGAGTTTAGGCCAATCACCAGGAGTCTGTGAGTTCTAGTTCTGCCTGAGGGATGAAAGCCGGTTGGGTGAGTTTAGGCCAATCACCAGGAGTCCGTGAGTTCTAGTTCTGCCTGAGGGATGAAAGCCGGTTGGGTGAGTTTAGGCCAATCACAAGGAGTCTGTGAGTTCTAGTCCCTCCTTAGACACGAAAGCCGGTTGGGTGACTTTGGGCCAATCACCAGGAGTCTCTGAATTCTAGTCCCGCCTTAGACAAATAAGCCAATTGGGTGACTTGGGGCCAATCACCGGGAGTTTGTGAGTTCTAGTCCCGCCTCAGGCATGAAAGCCAGCTGGGTCACTTTGGCCCAGTCACTCTCTCTCAGCCCAACCCACCTCACAAGGTTGTTGTTTAGGAGATGAAAGGAACATTACGCACGTTCATTGCCTTGAGCGATCTATGATGTCATAAAGGCAGGATAAAAATCTAATCAAAGAAAAAATATTAGTTGGGAATCATATTTGAAATCCATCTGCCTTTGGCGGGGGCTGGGAAGTAGATAATACAAGCAAAGGGTTCAGTTGAGCCTGGAGTTTTTCTTTTAGTTTTCACTAGAATATTTTATGCCAGCAAAATCCATAGATACATGGTACCTATGTGTGGGTGGAAATATTTCCAAGAAAAAGCACTTAAATATCCATTACATGATATTTTCCCCCCAGACTGTGCATTTAAATATTGCATTTCCTCACAAGGGGAGCAGAAAATATTCCCATTTCATGTAAAAAAAAATAAAAATCTAAATGACCGCAGGGCAAAATGAAGACGGGCTAGGCATAAGAATGATCTGTTGATCCCTTTTTGGGGGGTTAATGAGCTACTTCAATCTCTCTTGACCTCCTCAAGATATAATGGCCATGTTAAACTGAGGGCAAGGCTTTCCATGTTATTAGTCTGGCAGGAATCGTATGTTTGTTTTTTTTAAATAAAGGCTTGCAAAATAAAATTCCTGGCTGATGTTCAAGAAAAAGTGCGAGTCCCATTAAGAGAATACAGATAGTATTCTTGACTTATGGCCCATCTGTTTAGCGACCATTTGAAGTTCCAACGGCACTGGAAAAAATGACTTTATTATGGTTTCTTCCTTGACTTAACGACCACGACTGATCCTGAAGTTGCTATGCGAGAAACTTGTTAAGGGGGATTTGTGCCCTGTTTTGCGTCCTTTTTAAGGGATTCACTGCTGTTGTTAAATGAGTAACAGTGAATTTGTCATGGGATCATCATTTGTACCCTTCTCAGCCAGCTTCCAACAAGCAAAGTCAATGGGCAACGTCATGCCCCTGGTGGAGACTAACTCTGAGGGAGAGGAGGAACAGCCCACAGGGAGTGGAAGTATGGCTCGGAGGTTGTGGAGGAGGCTGGGGAAGAAGGGCAGAGGCCGGCTGGGCAGTCAGAGGGGGACCCAGGCCCATCCCCTCTCCATCCCCCTAGGGCATGCAGGGGGGAGAGGATAAGGGAGAGACGTGGTCTACTTGGGAGGAGAAGGCCTTGATCCTCTTCGTGGGCTGCAGCTGTGACAACTGAATAAGAGTTTGGACCTGCGTACTGGCAAACGCTGGAAACAAAGCATGTTTTATTTTGGGCTGAAGTTATCTTGGTTGGCATCGTTCCAACAGACTGTGCCTTGTTATCTCCTTGAAGTTGGTAAATACTTCTTTTGTTCTGTTGTGGAAATTTTGTCATTGTTGTTTGTTTGTTTGTTTGTTTTTCACCTCTGTCTGCTCAATAAATTTGGACTGGACTGCTTTTTTTTGAAGACTATTTTTGAGTATGTTTTCTCTCCAAGTGAGTATTATTGAACAGTGGAGCCAAGTTGGAGGCATTAAAGGACATTTATTTACGTTTTGGATTTTGTTACGTTTGTGTTACACTCTGGGTCATCACAGGCAAAGCCAGGTTCACTGAACGACCGTGGGTTTCTTTATTACTTACCGACTGTCACGATTCACTGATCACCTGTAGTAATTCACCTAACAACTTAGTGTGGTTAAAAAAAAAGGTTGTAGAATGGGTCTCCCCTCAGTTAACAACTGCCTTGCTTCGCAATGAAAATGTCAGCCTCCGTTGTGCTCTGCAGTCATTCACTTAACAACCGTGGCTAAAAAAAAGATCCTAAAATGGAATACAAGTCCCTCAACAATTGCTTCACGTAACGATATGAACGTTGGGCTCTATTGTGCCATGCCTCTCACCAGTTTCCCTGTTGTTTTAAAGAGAAATCCTTCTGTTTAGAAAAGAATCCGTTTTGGCACTTTGGTGTCGTTTTTAATGTCTGGAGAACGAGATAAAAGTCTATGCAGAAGAACTCAAGAGGACAATCAGTTTGAGATGGGAGGCGGTTAATTTGATTGTGACAATTTTCCTCCAGAAGGATCAAGCGGCTTATGTAATTTGATCTGATTCCCTAATGTGTATGTATATGTGTTTATCTATGTATACGCATACACACACACATACACATACCTACATATATAAACACACACACATAAACACATATATACACACATACACACACATACACATATATACACACATACACACAAGGTATGTGTGTGTGTGTGTAT
>BLBF01000006.1:5562034-5574891 GCA_015471245.1 Laticauda colubrina | reverse complement strand
TATATATATATATATATACACACACACACACACACATATACACACATACACATATACACACATACACACACAAACACATATATATATACACATACACACATACACATGTCTACATATATACACACACACATACACACACATATACACACATACACACACATATACATACACATATATACACTTATATATATACACACAGACAGAGACATATACACACATATACATATATATATACACACATATATACTGTATATGCACAAAGACACATACACACACACACACATACCTATATATACACATACATACACACACATACACACACATACAGAATGGAGCACCTACTTCAACATTGGCTGCTATTTCTTTCTTCTATGATGGATTGTTTTTTCCTCTTGCAACCGTCCCAAACGCAACAGTCATAAGTCAGTTGTAAGTAGAGGACTACCTGTATACAGATAGTCCTCAATTTTTCAACCACGGTTGAACCCAATATTTATGTTGGTAAGAAAGAAATGTGTTAAGTGAATCTTGGCCCCATTTTATGACTTTTTCTTGGCCCTGTTGTCAAACTGAATCATATCAATTGTTAAACGAGTCACATGGTTGCTAAGTGAATCTGGTTTCCTGTTGTTGTCTTTGCCTGTCAGAAGGTCGCAAAAGGAGATCACGTGGCCCCCAGGAACACCGCAACCATCATAAGGGCGAGTCTGTGGCCAAGCATCTGAATGTAAATCACACGACCATGGGGATGCAATGGTTGTAAGTGTGAAAAATTAACAGACTGACAGAATTGGAAGGGAGGTCTTCTAGTCCAACCCCCCGCCCAAGCAGGAGACCCTATGCCATTTCTGACACAGGACAGTCTAATCTCTTCTTGAAAGCCTCCATGGATGACACTCCCACAACTTGCGAAGGCAACTTCTGTTCCATGGGTTGATTGTTCCCACTGTCAGAAAATTATTCCTTATTTCTAGGTTGAAATGGCCATAAGTCACTTTTTTTCAGTGCCGTTGTGCCTTTCAACGGCCATTAAGTGAACTGGTATAAGTCGAGGATGACCTGAAGTGACGGAATAAGGAGCCAATCCCGCCTGCTCTCAGTTCTCTGTGAGCCTCCCCCTCAGTTGCTTTATTCTCTTTGAATTCCCTGCAGCCATTTTGGCAACGTCGAAATAGGAAAACGGGCTCAAAAGAAATGTTCGCTAGGAGCCTGGCACAAACTTCCCGGAGAAAGGAGGGGAAAAAAATGCCTCTCTGAATAGCGAGCGGAGAAGAGAAGTAAAATCCCGGTGAAAAAGAGACTTTCTAAGTTTCCTTTCTCCATTCAGGACTTCCCTAAAGGACTCTCACAAAGCGGCCAGCTCGCCAACTTGGCACGACTTTAACCTACTATAAAACATGGGGATTTTATTTAATTTTTAAATTATTACTGAGGGAACAGTTGTGCTGGCTGAGCTGTTAAAAGGACCACTTGACACAGAGGGAGGAGAAGCTGGATGGAAGAAAAAAGCTTTGAAAAGTCATCTGGGCTGAATGGATTTTAAAATTATTATTTTTTAATAATATCATAGATAACACACAGGTATGGTATATGTGGTACCTTGCTCAATAGTAGTAACTGTGAGAGGAATCCTAGTGGAAGGTCAGTTTTTAAGAAGAGATTGGATAATCATTTATCTGTAGGGTTTCCTGCCTAAGCAGGGGGTTGGACTAGAAAACCTCCAAGGTCCCTTCCAACTCTGCTATTCTATTCTATTCCTTATATTTTATTCAATTCTATTCGATTCTCTATTTTCTATTTGATTCTATTCATTCTTATTCTCTTCTATATTCTATTCTATTCTCTATATTTTATTCGATTTGATTTGATTCTCTGTATTCTATTCTATTCTATTCCTGTTTCTATTCTATTCTATTCTATGTTCTATTCTATTCTATTCTCTATATTTGATTTGATATGATTCTCTATATTCTATTCTATTCTAATGGCGGATCTTGGGATTTATGTTCTCTAGAGCAGCAACCTTGCCTTTCCCCCAGAAAGCATTCTTCGTAAGCTGTTCCTCACTGCCACGAAATAAAAGAATAAAGGGTTACAGGTACTCCTCGAGTTATAACAGTTTATTTAGTGACCTTTTGAGGTTACGCCCACACTGAACCCCGTGACTCATGGCCGTTTTCCACACTTACAACCGTTTCGGCATCCCAGTACTCCCTCAATCAAAACCTGGACGCTTGCTTGGCAACCGGTTCATGTTTATGATGGTTGTAGTGTTTGGGGAGGGAGGGGTCATGTGATTCCCCTTTTGTGACCTTCTGATGAGCAAAGTCAGTGGAGGAAGCCAGATTCACTTAACGACCATATTACTAATAATGGCACTGATTCCTGGAGCGACTGTCGCAGTTGTTTGTGGGAATCACTGCCGTTGTTGTTTAAGTTAGTAATACCATTGTTAAGTGAATCTGGCTTCCCCATTGACTTTGTCAGAAGGTCCCAAAGGAAATCCTGTGATTCCCCAGAACAGTGCAACTGTCATAAATATGAATCAGTTGCCAAGCATCCAAACGAAACCACAGGGATGCTGCTGTGGTTTTCAAGTTAAAGCTAATGAAAGGAATCAGGGCCTTTTTCTCCCCCATAATGCATGTTGCTCCCTTATCTGTTCCTCCCTGCATGCCCTAGGATGCAGAGGGGGTGGGCCTGAGTCTTCCTCTGAATGCCCAGCCGGACTGTGCCCTTCCCCAGTTTCCTCCACAGCCACCAGAGCCACACTCGCACTCCCTGTCAGCTGTTCGACCTCCTCCTCAGAATCAGATTCCAACAGGGGCATGACACCGATATTTCTCTCTCTGGGCACAATGAGAATGTATCAAAACTCTGCATTGGCAACAGGAAGGGCATCTGGCCAGTAAACAATCTGCTAGCTCCATCCAGTTGCCCAGACTCCACCCCACAAGGGATTCTGGGGTCATGAAAAGGAGACGATGATTGTAACTTTGGTCACTATACAAAGGGTTGCAAGGACTACCTCTATCTGAAAACCGCAAGTTGTGTTTGTATGGCAATCCACTCAAATGCCTGCAACACAACCTGGTCAGCCGTAACGAACTTTGGAACAGAGGAAAAGAAATACAGAAAAGGATTTGTGACATCAAACCAGGAGAAGCATGCATGCTTTTCTGCCTTTTATTTATGCATTTGATTTTCCTGTCTGCCTTTCTATTCTGGTGAACACCAAAGGCAGCTAATAAAAATTTAAAACTGAAATAGAAGCATGAAAGGCTAGAAAGATGGAAGAAAAATGGACAATGAAAATAATTTTAAAGTTCGATATTTACTGAAGAGCCAGGCAAAAGAAATATTAGGTGACCAGCTCCATTTGTTTTTCTCCAATGGTTATAGCTGAAAAATATAACTTAAGAGTGAGATCAGATCTTTTTGTAAATATTCTTTTTTAAAAAAAGCCTTTAAAAGAAAAAAGAAAAAAAGCCTTTAAAAAAAAGCTACTGGAACAGGAACAGTTTGTCTGATTTCTGGAAAGGCGCCCTGAATAAAAGCTGAACCTTCAAAATGACCTCACAGCAAAGTTCAGGTCAGTCTTTCATCCTGAAGTGTGGAATAAAAATTCTGATTTGGTGGTAAAGTGCTTGACTCTCAAACAGAATCACTATTATGACAAAGAGCTGATTGAAGCCTTTCTATATATCTTAGCTTTGCCCAAAGATTATGAATCAAAAGTTGTTGTTTTTTAATGGTTAGTTAAGTGCTCTAGTGATCTATCTCACGGACCTTTTTCGTGAGTGTGTCATGGCTGATAACCCAATTGTGTGAAACTGGTTCAATTAATTTGCTCCACTCCATTTCTAAGCCAACTTCATGATGAATCAGGGAGGAAAAGAAAGCATTGGCCCTACTTTTCAGGGAGGGAGGGAGGAAGGAAGGAAGAGAGGGAAGAAGGGAGGAAGGGAGAAAGGAAGGGAGAGAGGGAAGGAAGAAGAGGGAAGAAAGGGAGAGAGGAAAGGAGGAAGGAGAGGATGGAGAGAGGAGAAAGGGAATGAAGAAGGAAGGGAGAAAGGGAAGAAAGGAAGGAAAGAAAGAAAGAAAGAAAGAAAGAAAGAAAGAAAGAAAGAAAGAAAGAAAGAAAGAAAGAAGAAAAAGTCTAGAGTTGGGCAAAACCTTTATTCAAAGCAACAGAAAAGGACCAGCAAATTTTTAATTTCTTCAGCATTTTCCATGAATTGAAATTTTGCAAACTAAGAAAGGATGGGTGAAAAAGAGAAAATGCTTCAAATTACCCCCCTGTAGGAAAAGATGTCCCCCATTGAGATGTGTTTTTAAAGAGGAACCCTCAGATCTGATGATCTATTAGTTGTGTGGCAAAGCACACAATTCACACTTCATTATCACCTTATCCTGCTCTCATTGCTATGGCACATCTGCATCTGGAATGCCCTCTGTAGTCATGATGTCCTTAATCGGGAAAAACAGAATATAACTTCGCTTAAATATAACATTACCAGAGGATGGTAAACAAGATAATTAGGGGCCCAATTTTTTTTCCATATGAGAGAAGGGAAAGGAAAAAACCAGAAAGTCCAGATGCCTCCTGAAAAAGCAACTTTGGGACATCCACAACCCGGATGAGTTGAGAACCTCTATAAACTTTTAGCTATATAATTTGGGATAGACATCCTTTGAATGGTGTGGGAGTAGGAATGGATTTCCAGAGGAAAAATTGCAGACTACAGGAACCTGGAGCACCACTCAGGTGATCCTGAGGACATAGATAAACCTCCAAGTGGCCTCAACGACCCTCTAAAAGGATGCAAATGACCAGCTCTCTGCAAGGAGTAGAAATCCTTCCATTCTTCACCATTCAGTCAGAGCTGAAGGAAGCTTCTTGGAGGAGAAGCGATACAACTTCAAAAGAAAGAACAAGAAAGTTCAGTTCTTTCCCCACCCCACCCAAAAAAGCACCTTTGGGACATATGAGAGAAGGATAGAATATTGATGTTCTTTAGCATGGAAGGAAATGGAGAAGATGATTGAATGGATATAACATCATCCTTACCGTGCAAAAAAACGTGGACAAGAAGATGGGTTTTTTTCTCCTCTCTTCAAATACAGGTAGTCCTCGACTTTTAACCATTCATTGAGTGACTGTTTGAGGATTACAATGGCACTGAAAAAAATGGAGCCCCAAATGGCAATTCTGAGAATCAGGATTCTCAGAATAAGTCATTTTTTTTTTTTTTGGGGGGGGGGGGGGGTTGTTTCAAGTTTTTTAGGCTTGGAGTCCACCAAACACCCAAGATCTTCCCTCTCCCAAGCCGCTGCAAAGCTCAGATCATGGAAGCACAGGGAAAAACTTGCCACTTCCTTTCTTGAAGGACCTCATTGGTAAGTGTCAACTGACAGGAGATATGATTGATTGTTTCATTGTTCCTTAATGAAAGGACATTAAACGCTCACATTAATCAGCATTCTTTGTCAGGGCACACAGTGAGATACACATGGACAACATTAATCTCTCGGTGTCTCCTCCACTCGTTGCTGTGATTTATTGTCTTCCAGGACAGGCCTGGGTGTTGGTTCCTAATTGTGATGATGCCAAAACGATGGGACGTGTGTTGGGATGTCACCGTGTAAGCCTTTCCCGTTCAAAGAGCTCAAAAGGAAAGAAAAAGACCCCAAAGCCTCCTCCCTCAGTAGTCAACACCCAAATAAGCGGAGATTAACACCAAAATTAAGCCAAGAATTAAGGAGTAAACAACAAAAGCCTAACATGGCATGGGTCTAGGTTAAGGAGTAGTGCGGTGCGGTGCGGTGCGGTAGCCCTCGCCTCACAATTAGGAGACTATGATTGGGTAGAGGTAGCTGTTTCTCTCTCTGGGCACACTGAGAATGTATCTGATGAACAAAACTCCGCATTGGTGACAGGGAGAGCATCCAGCCATTAAAACACTCTGTTAGGTCCATTCAGTTGCCCAGACTCCACCCCGCCAGGGACTATGGGGGGAGGAGGAGGAGGAGGAGGAGGAGGAGGAGGAGGAGGAGGAGGAGGAGGAGGAGGAGGAGGAGGAGGAGAGGAGGAAGAGGAAGAGGAAGAGGAAGAGGAAGATGACATGGGGCTAGGTTACTTGAGGAAGCATCTTAACAGAATATTCTGTTCATTATTCTATTACCAAGTATCAGAATATTATCAACTTCTGAGTTAGAAGGGACCTTGGAGGTCTTCTAGTCCAACACTCTGCTCAGGAAACCCTATTCCATTTCAGACAAATGGTTATCCAATCTCTTCTTAAAAGCTTCTAGTGTCAGAGCATTCATAACTTCTGGAGGCAGGTTTTTCCACTCGTTAACTGAGAAAATTTATCTTTAGTTCTAGGTTGCTTCTCTCTTTGATTGGCAATTGTTTCTTGTCTTGTCTTCAGGTGCTTTGAAGAATAAACCTATTCTTCAAAGTCTTAACAGATAATAGATAATCAGAGTTGGAAGGGACCTTGTGGGTCATCAAGTCCAACCTTCAAAGAAGACTCCCTTCTTCTTTGTGGTAGCCCCTGAAATATTGGAAGCCTGGTGTATCTCACCCAGGGATTTATTAGACTAGACATCCCCCAATTCCTGCAACCATTCTTCATATGTTGTATCATCTGGTCACCTCATCATCTTTGTTGCTCTTCTCTGCAAAATTTTAGAGTCTCAACATCTTTTTTATATCGTGGCAACCAAAACTAGAATCAATATTCCAAGTGTGGCTTTACCAAGGCATTATGAAGTGGTATTAATACTTAACGTGATCTTGATCCTACTCTTAATACAGCCTAGGATTGTGTTGGTTATTTTGGCAGTGGTAGCACATTTGTTAGCAGTTGGGTAATGAAACATCTGCAAGAAACCAATCAAGCTCAGAGAGCACCAAGGACCTCACAGTCTTCCTCCTGCATCCTCCATTCTACAAACTAGAACTCCCTCCCTTCTAGCACTGATGATGTAGCCTACTTTGGTAATGAAACATCTGCAAGAAACCAACCAGGCTCAGAAAGCACCAAGGAGCCCACAGCTGAATTCTGAGCTGCAAATTTTCTCTTCCGTTGGTACCTGCTCTGTCTTACTTGCATTGTGACATCACAAACAAGGATGCAGGGAGCATAGCAATGCATGCTTTTTGGGTTATTTTCTTCTGCTCCTTCCTCTAAGTAGAAATGCTGGTGTGAGTTAGATGCCTTTCCTGCAGCTCATGTTCTCAGTCCCTGGAGGAAGAGAAAAAGCATCAGTAAACAGAATCCTGAGATGCGTAATTGCTGTATTAACATTTAAATGCAAAGAGCTTTCTGTTCCCTTAGACAGTCAACTAGCTATAGTAGAATGAAGAAAGGCAGCTGATCTCCTTAGATACTGGAAAGTCCTGGAGTATTTAGAAAGAAAGCATTTTCGCTAGAAATAAATGTATCGCTCAGATCTATTAGCTTTCGAAAATTTATCAGAAACAGTGGTGAGTATCGATGGGCTGGGAACTGTGGGGAGGAAAATATTCTGACAGCAATTTTTCTCCCTCCAAAGAACCATAGCAAAAAAGCTAGGGAGGTGGGAAATGACTTTGCAGCATAATTGAACATTTTATGGAAATTATAAGTCTACTCCTGTGATGGCAAACCTATGGCACGCGTGCCACACGTGGCACACAGAGCCATTTATGCGGGCGTGCAAGCCCCAGCCAAACTTACCTGCACTGCGCATGCACGCACCTCCCAGCTGATTTTCAGCCCATTTGAGGGCATTTTTGCCCTCCCGGAGGCTCGAAGAAAGCCTCTGCAGTCTCGGGAGGCCAAAAATGGGCCTTCTGGAAATACCGGAAGTGCCCATTTTCAGCCTGCGGAGGGCTTCTGGAGCCCTGGGGAGGCTGTTTTCACCCTCCTGGGGGCTCAAGCGAAGCCTCTGCAGCCTTGGGAGGCCGAAAAACAGGCCTTCTGGAAATACCAGAAGTGCCAAAACGGGCCTGTTTTCAGCCTCCTGAGGCTGCCGAGGCTTCCCTCAAGCCTCTAGGAGGGCGAAAACAGCCTCAAACGGGCTGAAAATCAGCCGGGAGGCGCATGCATGTGCAGTTCAGGTAAGGGGCGGGGCAGGGAAGTTCCATGTGCATGCGCGGGGGGGGCAGGGCACATTGCAGTGTGGGTGCCGGCACATGCACACTTTCGGGACACCACAACAAAAAGGATCGCCATCACCGGTCTAGTCTATTATTATGAACAGGGCCGTGGTGGCACAGTGGTTAGAATGCAGTACTGCAGGCTAATTCTGCCGACTGCCAGCAGTTCGGCAGTTCAATCCTCAGCAGCTCAAGGTTGACTCAGCCTTCCATCCTTCTGAGGCCGGTAAAATGAGGACCCAGATTGGGGGGGGGGGGGGGGGGGGGAGGAAAATATTGACTGTGTAAACCACTTAGAGAGGGCTGTAGAGCATTGTGAAGCGGTATATAAGTGCTATTGCTGTTATCATGGATGGTCTCAAAGTCAGCTAGTTGTTCAAATTGGATTTAGCATTTTTTTTGTCCACTGTGGAACTGCGAGAGGCAAATGTGGATGTTTGGGGGTGTTAAAGGACTTGTTCCTGCACCACTTTACAAAGCCTTGTATTTCACCACACTTGAAATACTGCATCTAGTTCTGGTCACAACATAAAAAAAATTGTCAAGACTCTGGAAAGTGTGCAGAGAAGAGCAGCAAAAATGATTAGGCAGCTGGAGGCTAAAACATACAAAGAACGGTTGTAGGAATTGGGTAGGTCTAGTCTAATAAGGCTAAGGGGGTGTGTGTGACATAATAGCAGTCTTCCAACATTTGAGGGGCTCCTGCAAAGATGAGGGGGCCAAATTATTTTCCAAAACACCGAAAGGCAAGAGAAGAAACAATGGTTGGAAACTAACCAAAGAGAGAAGCAAGCTAGAACTAATAAATTTCCTAAAGGTGAGAACAATCAATCATTTAATCAATCAGAATACAGCTAGAAGGGATCTTCGAGGTCTTCTAGACCAACCCCTTGCTCAAGCAGGAGACCCTGTACCATTTCAGACAGATGGCTGTCCAGTCTTTTCTTAAAAATCACCAGCGATGAAGCACCTACAATTTCTGAAGACAATCTGTTCCACGGGTTAATTGTCAACCAACCAACGGAATAGCTTGCCTTCAGAAGTTGTGGTTCTGGAGCCTCACTGGAGGCTTTCGAAAAGAGAATGGACAACCATTTATCTAAAATGGAATATGGTCAAGGATGGGATTCCACTGGTTCAGTCCAGTTCTTTTTTTTTTTTTAAATTTTTTTATTGATATTTAGAAACAAACATAGACAAACACAACATAGAACATGAAAACATAAAACCTCTTTTCTGAAAGCAGCCTGATCCCGGGTTACATCTCTTTGTACAGACACCAATTCAAATTCATGCTCATTTTTATGTACCATTCCATATCTTATTGCCATTCTACATTTTCTATATGGCTTCTCCCCTCTTTTAACTTTCTTAATTTTTTTAAAATTTGTTTCATCTCAAATCAGATCATTATATTTATATTCTTTGTCTGTCCTATTTCAGCTGTCTATTATCTTTTCTCATTAAACAAAATTCCTCCTGTGGTCACTGATTGGAGTATGACGCCTTTATATCTTTCCCCTAAAATTATAACACTTAATATGAAACATAACTTCCATTCGGATTCTGTGTAGTACATTAAAGCTGGACACTACATTTTAAAAAGAAAAAGAAAAGTATATATATTAGGTCTCAAATTCTCCATTCTCTTTCCCCTTTCTTCCCCAAGTAAAATTACTTGTTCATCAAAAATGGCTTCTTCTTTGTCCCAATCTTATTGTTGCTTAGTCTTTTCTTGTAATTTCTCAAAGGTAAAGATCGCCATTTCTAAGAATTGAAAAACGGAACCAAACCCTTCCCTTCTTGTTCCTCTTCTTTAAGTTTTTTAAATTCTATTTTCAGTTCTTCCACAAGTGATGCCATTGTAGAGTGTTTTTTTTTCTTTTAAAACAACCACCCAAGTGTTTTTAATCCTTCCAATATAATTCCAAAAGTCCCAAAGTCACCAAACAATCCAAATACACACAAGCTCTTTCTTTTTACACTTTCTTCCTTTTTTCACTTTCTCTTCCTGGGGTTAGCATTTAGTTACAGAGTTCCAGTTAAAATGTATCTTTTAGCAGTCCTGTTAAAAATTAACTTTAGATTCTTTAGATTCCAGGCTATCTCCTTCTTCCAAATCCTGTTCTTATTCTCTTCCTCTCCCTTCCCACTTCAGCAAAAGAAAATTTTCCTTTCTCTCTCTCTTTTTTTTTTTTTTGCCTTCTATATTCAGAAATCTTTATTATCCCCTTGGCATTAAATTTTCCAGTTTAAATAACTGTTGATGTCAAAGCAGAATTTTCCAATTTCTCATTCATCTCTGTTCACTGTCAACGTAAGGAAGGAGAGTGAAAAAAAACAATTTTCCCTTTTCACTTTCATTCGCTGCTTCCGAATCTTCTTTGGGAGCAATGTATCTTTTTTAAAAACAGTTTAAGTTCCAGGATGCCTTAATTGTTTCTTCTTATCCCGATCAGCCAAAACTTTCACTTCAGCACTTTCTTCCTCCTGCACATTCTTTTCTGGATGAGGGCTTCTTTGAGGCAGCCATTTCTGACCGCTGCTCTACCGCCTTCGGGAAAGGGAGTTTAGCCAGTTGGGGAGGAAAGATGCGGCTTTCCTCGACCCTGCTGGAGTCTCCCCCGTCTTCACTGACCTCTACGGGCTGGCTTAGCCCCGAAGCCAGCTGGCTCGGGGCGCTCCGGCGGCAAGCCCAGGGAACTGTGCACGATTGCGGATTCCTGCCTGCCAGTGAAGTCCTGCAAACCGGAACTCCTGGTTCAGTCCAGTTCTTTAGAACCGGTTGTTGCCATTCCTGGTAGTTCAGAGAACCAGTAAATTGGGCCTCTGGCTGGCGCTGGCCCTCTCCAGCTGCTTCTCCACTGCCTGCCTGTCCCTTCCAACTCTGTCATTCTATGTTCTCGGTCGTAGGATTTAACTAAAGATGCCTTTGGCAATTGACTGGCGGAGATTTTGTCAATGCTGCTGATGTTCAAGCCAGGATAATTGTACCCCAGACATCCACAGACACACAAGAGATGTAAATGAATGTCTCCATGGAAACACTGTCCTTTTCTTTGTTACGTTGCAACCCTACATGCAAACATATCCTAGTCTGATTTTGTGTCTTGATGACACAAGGCACACTTTATAGTGCTGATGTCATCATGACTAGCCAGGCACTTGAGTGTTGGAATGTTGCTGAAAACAATCACACTATACAGATAGTCAGGAATAATAACAGAATAACAGAGTTGGAAGGGACCTTGGAGGTCTTCTACTCCAACCCCCTGCTTAGGCAAGAAACCCTACACCACTTCAAACAAATGGTTGTCCAATCTCTTCTTAAAAACCTCCAGTGTTGGAGCATTTACAACTTCTGGAGGCAAGTTGTTCCACTGATTAATTGTTCTGTCAGGAAATTACTCCTTAGTTCTAGGTTGCTTCTCTCCTTGATTAGTTTCCATCCATTGCTTCTTGTCCTGTCCTTCAGGTGCTTTGGAGAATAGCTTGACTCCCTCTTCTTTGTGGCAACCCCTGAGATATTGGAACACTGCTATCATGTCACTCCTAGTCTTTCTTTTCATAAAACAGGGCATACCCAGTTCCTACAACCATTCTCCATATGTTTTATCTTCCAGTCTCTTAATCATCTTGATTACTCTTCTCTGCAGTATTTCTAGGGTCTTCAACTTACAACCATTCATTTAGTGACATTCGATGTTACAACAGTACTGAAAAAAAAAAGTTTTCACACTTGCAGCCTCCCTGTGGCCACATGATCAAAATTTGGTCTTTTGGCAACTGTGATATATTTATGGCTGTCATCTTTTGTAACCTTCCCAGCCGGTGTCTGGTAAGCACAGTCAATGAGGGAAGCCAGGTTCCCCTTAACAACTGCGTGATTCACTTAACAACTGTGGTACAAAGGCCATAAATGAGGCAGAGTTCAGTTTACAATTTCCTCACTTAGCAGTTGGGAAATGTTGGGCTGAATTGGAATGATAAATCAAGGACTGTAATAAGAATGCTCTTCAGAGTCTCAACAATTAAGGAAGCTTAAAAACACCCAGAAAAAATTAAGAGATTTTTTTTTTAAATAAAGATGCCCTGAAAACATATTTTAGGATTTGCAATTATAATTTGGCTGGAGCAGGCTTACATAAAAGGCCTTTGAGAGAAAAGGTAATATAGTATAATTGGCAGACATGACGCTGTGGTTAAACTGGGGTTCTTAAATGTTTGAGTGACAGCTTTTCCAGTGAAGGTTGGGGTGGATGACTGTCGGCACAATATCACTTGTATCTCCTGTGGGCTGCACCTATTTTTATTATTATTTATTTGTTAAATTTATTTGCTACTCATCTCACCGTAAGGCTACACTAGGCGGCTTATAATAAAGCAAAAGAAAAACAAAAGGAATGCAAACAGAAGAGAAGTAAAATAACAGCTGTAAAATGAACAATGGCAAAGGAACACCGCGAGAATAAATACATCTGCAACTCCTGCCAACTTGGTTTATAGCAAGGAATTGTGGGAATTGAACATAACCTATATATATGATTATCACTAAGTGTTGTATCTTATTATTCGTGATGAATGTATTATATATACTGAGAGCTTATGCACTGAAGACAAATTCCTTTTATGTCAATTGCACTTAGTCCAATAAAGAATAATTCTTCTTCTTCTTCTTCTTCTTCTTCTTCTTCTTCTTCTTCTTCTT
>BLBF01000006.1:5549331-5562024 GCA_015471245.1 Laticauda colubrina | reverse complement strand
CTTCTTCTTCTTCTTCTTCTTCTTCTTCTTCTTCTTCTTCTTCTTCTCCCTCCTCCTCCTCCTCCTTCCTCCTCCTGGAACATACTTAATATTCATTCCTACTTTTTTACCCACAATAACAACCTCGTGAGGTGAGTTGTTGGGCTGAAAGAGAAAGACTGACCCAAAGGCACCCACCTGGCTTTCATGTGTAAGGTGGAACTAGAACTCACTGTCGCTTGGTGATTGGCCCAAAGTCACCCAAGCTGGCTTTCATATGTCTGGTGGTACTAGAACTCACATTGCCTTGTGATTTGTGTCCAAAGTCACCCAGCTTTCGCCCCTAGCTGGAACTAGAACTCCCTATTTCCTTGTTTCTATGCTCGCAGTTTAACCACGACATCAAACTTCCAATTTTGGGCTTCGTTATGGTGCTAAGTAGAGGACAACTTTAATAGCCAGTGCCCCAATTCAACTGTGAGATGCTTTTTCCTGTAGAAATGGTTGAAAGCAATAAATCACTTATGTTATAGCCTGGGTCTTTTTTGACCAACCTGAGTTCATGTCGGGGGAGGGGGAAGAAAGGTCAAAAGAATCAAGATGGCTAGGTCATATCTTAGCCAAGGGAATATGCAATTGTAGGAGATGACCAGGTTGAGCGTGATAGAGGAGTCAAGCATATCATCAGTTTAGAATCCCTTTGTGCTCACAAAGGAACTTAAGTCCAGCTCACCTTGAATTCTGTTCATTCTTATCAGCCTTGACTGTTACTAGTTTAGACCAGTGGCCCCCCAACTTTTCATTAAAATGAAATTTCATTGCGTACAAAGGGTCACCAGCTCCAATATATACTACATAACCACAACAGAATAAATACGGAAAATAAATACAAAATTTTGCATATAGCTATATATATTATATGACATAGATGTCTAGTTCAGATACGTATACATAGCGAGAAAAACTAATCTTGCAAGTTTACCAGGAGGATGGCACAGAGAACAAAGTTGTTACAGAATCTGGTAGTCCTGCTAGAAATACTTCAAAACCTCCTCTCAGAAGGGAGAAACAGAAACAGGCTATAAAGTGTGTATGTGGGGTCTCTAAAAATGCTTTGAGCTCTAGGCACATAGCACTCATAAGTAGTATCTGGAACAATACGAAGCCAGCTTCCTGTAATCTTCTCCATTGTCCTCACCACTCTCAGTAGGGACTTTCTATCTGAGGCATTAACTGCCACCAAACTAAACAGGTATGCGGTTGGTTAAAATGCTCTCAATCATGCCTCTGTAAAAAGTGACCGGGACAGAAGGAGAAAAAGGTGCTCTCCTTATCTGACACAGGAAATGCAGGCGCTAGTTTGCTCACATCTGTCTCTTCATCATCCTTACCTTTTCAGAACCCAACAGCTGATTTGCAATGATCTTGTCTGTCAGATTTACTTGTTCACGTCCATCTTTTGTCAGTTTTTATAAATATAAATCAATTAGGCCTTCCGCGGTGAACATGCTGTAGTTGCTGTTGGATTCCCACTGATGTCACTTAGTCATCCGTCCGCAACCTCTTTATATTTATTTATTTATTTATTTATTTATTTATCTCTATCACCCTCCTCTTTTTTTTTTACGTGCTCCAAAATATGTTCCACCGAGGAGGCTGGATTATGCCCATGTGCAAGCGAGCTAATTAAAATGTTTTAAACTGATTCCTGTCAATCAAACAGTCAGCCTCTGCCTGCCATGTTACCTGGCAACCATCAGCAGCTGTGACAGGAGGCCCTGTGCTTATTTTTAAAATTGGAAATAATGTTTCATTGGCAAATGTTTTGTTTTGGGGGGCATTTTATTTGCTATTTAATAGGCTGCCACAAATGAGGGGAGCCACTGAAGAGGGTACAAAAGGTCTTTGAAGGAAATGGTCTTGGATGGTCTTTCATGCATAAGGAGGACTAGAACTCACCTTCTCCTACTGATTGGATCAAAGTCACATAGTTGACTTCTATGGCTAAGACAGGACTAGAACTCACCGTCTTTTGATCATTGGCCCAAAGACACCTAGCTGGTTTCTGTTTCTAAAACAGTACTAGAACCCACTGTCTTGTTTCTGGCCAGGTACATTAACCAGGGGTGGGATTCAAAAATCCCAGCAACCATTTGTTGCCTTGTTGCCAGAACTTCCAGGAGGGCCATTTTTCATCTTCCCCAGAGTCCAGAGGCTTCCCTCGGGCTTCTGGGAGTGTAAAAACAGCCTCCCCCAGTGACTGGAGGGCCTCTGGAAGCCGGAAACAGTCCTGTTTCCAGACTTCCGGAAGGCCCTTTTTTTGCCCTCCCAGAACCTCCACACGGACCCTGCACTTACCTGCATCCAATATGGGCCTTGTCGAGACTCCTGGGAAGGGCCAGCTGGTTGGTTCAATGACAGTTTAGATGAATCAGGTGTAAATTTAACATTCAGTTCGTCCAAACTGGTCCAAACCGGCTGAATCTCACCCCGACCTTAACTACTGGACATAACTGGCTCTCCTCTTCCCTCCAATAGTTGGGATCTGCAACATAACCTGCTTTCCATATCACATTTTCCATTTTATTGTGTAAACTGGGCCATCTGCCAAGGAGAGGGAGTATTTCTGTGAGATTGAGAAGCTGCCCATTTTTCTACCCATTTGCATGGAAAAAGAGGTTAGGCTTCATTCTCACAGTTGCTAGTCTTGACAATCGTTGCCCCTCCTGCTTCTGCCCAGCTGCAATTAAATTGTTAAAAGTAATTGTAAAGACAAAGTGTCCATTGATCAAGGTCCAGGTTTCTGACTCCTCATAGACAAATCAAGTGTTCTTGAGTTTTTCCAGGGTGTTGGCTATGGTTTCTCCTGGATCCAAGTCTTGTGAATGTACGTTTCCCTGCCAGGGAGACAAAGAATAAAGATATAATTAAGGCCAAAGGATTTGGCATAAGGAAACTGCCATTTTTCTCTTCCAGTGTGCCTTGGGGAAGAAAGTATATCCAACCACTTGCAGAAAAGAATTTAGAAGGAACAGGTCAGACATTCAGCCGTTGCTTATCAATGGAGACCAAGTGGAGCAACTGGCCAGTTTTAAGTTTCTGGGTGTTACCATAAAAGAGGACCTGACCTGGGGGGCTTACATTGCAGCCCTGGTCAAAAAGGCCCAGCAGAGATTATACTACCTGAGGCTTCTCAGAAAACAAAACTGAATGAAAAACTGCTGGTAACCTTCTACTGCTGCACCATGGAGAGTATTTTTTAACTTACTGCACCTGTGTAGGGTTTGTCAATTACACAGTGGTAGATAGGAAAGTACTCCAGAGGGTTAATGTCATTGCCCAGAAGATCATGGGTTGCCCTCTCCCCTCTCTAGAAGAGCTTTAAGAAAGATTAAAACATCCTCAAAGATCCAACTCAACCTGGGCACCCTTTTTTTTTTTAACTATTACCATCTGGCAGATGGTGCAGGACAATAATAAAAACAAGGGCAAATAGGCTGAAAAACAACTTCTATCCCAGGGCAGTAACTCTATTGCATTCTACTGTATAATGCAATATTAACGCAATATTAATTGTATAGAATGCAATTGCCCTCTTCCCTCTTTGGAGGAGTTTTAAGAAAGTTCAAAACATTCTCAAAGATCCATCTCATCTTGGGCATCCTATTTTTTTTAACTGTTACCATCTGGCAGATGGTACAGGATAATAAAAACAAGGACAAATAGGCTGAAAAACAGCTTCTATCCCAAGGCAGTAGCTCTGTTGAATTCTACTATATAGTGCAATATGAATGAAACCTCAAGGGTTTTCCATTTAATTGTACAAAATGCGAAGGATGTGTGTTCGTGTTTTATTTTTACTTATAATGTACACTGAAGATGGCAGTTAATTTCATTGTATGAGATGCAATATAAAGTAAACTAAAACCAAGATCGGTCAACCCTAAAACCTTGGGAACTTTAAGACTTAAGGACTTCAAGTTCCAGAATTCCCCAGCCAGCAACTTTAAGACTTGTGGATTTCAACTCCCAATTCAATACTGGAAATTGGATTCCATAAGCCTTAATGATGCCAAGATTGTCAGACTACACCAAGAATCCTGCATCCCAGTTTTGGTCACCACACTGTAAAAAAGATGTTGAGACTCTAGAAAAAGTGCAGAGAAGAACAACCAGGATGACTGGGGCACTGGAAGCTAAAACATACGATGAACAGTCACAGGAACTGGGCCTGGCTAGTCTAGTGAAGAGAAGGACCAGGGGAGACAAGATAGCAAGTCTTCCAATATTTAAAGGGCTGACACAGAGAGGAGAAAGGGGTCAAGCTATTTTCTAAAGTATCTGAAGGCCAGACAAGGAATAATGGATGGAAACTGAACAACTAACCTGGAAATAAGGAGTAATTTTCTGATAGGGAGAATCAACCCATGGAACAGAAGTTGCCTTCAGAAGTTATGGGAGCTTCATCAATGGAGGCTTTCAAGAAGAGATTGGACTGCCATGTGTTGGAAATGATGCAGGGTCTCCTGCTTGGGCAGGGTGTTGGACTTGATGAGCTCCAAGATCCCTTCCAACTCTGTTAATCTGTTAAATCTGATTGGATACCCCTGGTATACACCAATGTTTCTTAACCTGGATAACATTAAGACATATGGATTTCAACTCCCAGAATTCCTCACCTAAAGAATGTGATATCTTACACTTGGTGCTCCTGATGGAGCAAAGACTCATAGGAATACATAAGTATTTCCCACCTTTGGGTGCCATTAACAACCCAATGCATTAGACATCATGTTAGCTTGAGAAGCCATTCCAATACAGAGAATCGATTTGGAATCTGCAGTCAAATGGGAATATAGGAAAGGGGAGTGGCTTGCATTTACGGAAAATTCATTGTAGTGGCTCAAAAGGCTGGCAAGTTATTGGCAGGTGCTAGTTAGGAGGTGAAGCCAGGGATATGCTCTCTGTCCGCTGAATTATTTATTTTGCAAACATGCTCGTTTTCCAAATGCATATTTTGCTTTCTGCAATCAAGCTTGAGAGAGCTAGATGCAATCAAAGCTGAGGAATCCATATTTTCGAGTATGCCTGCGCACACAGACATGTGCATACCCACAGAAAGAGATGCATGGGGTGTAATTAAGTTTTAACACCTCCTGCAAGCACCACATGAGGATGCTAGAGAATTTTGACTTTGAGAAAAGGAACTATTAACATCCCCATTTTGTCTGCAGATCAAATTACAATTTTTTTCCTGCAAACATGAGTTTCTCCGCATTTTGCAGAGCTATTTGCAACACAAAACAGTGTCTGAATCAATTAAGAAATGATTAGTTTGTGAAAAAGTAGGTTATGAAAATGTGTTTTAGTTTATCTTGAAAAGAAAAGGTCTGGGTTTTCAGGCAAATTAATTTAGAAAAATCCATAGATGTAAAGACGTTTATAAAGTACAGTATTGTAGCTTAGGATTGAACTGTTGTGCTTGTTGATGCTCTGAGTAAGAACAGATATTTAGGGTTGAGTTGTTAAAACTGCCACTCACAGAAAAGATATTATATTTCTACAACATGTAATCTTTGGCTTTTGATCATAATTGAGCCCTACATTTCTTTTCTTTTTAAAAAAAAACATTTTTATTTTATTTTACAACAAATCCCTCTTTCAATTAAACAGTGTGTCGACTGGGTACATATATCTTGTGCAAATATTTATAATATACATTTCTTGTTATGATTATATACATATTAAAAACTACTCAATCTTTACATATATCTTACCATTATAACAACTTTAATGCATTTTACCTGATATTCATTTAACTTCTTCGTTTGTCTCCCAACCATTTATAGAATAAATCCCATATCATATAATATTTCCATTTCTTCTTGTTCTTTGATTGCCAGTGTTAATCTATTTATTTCTGCACATTCCAATATTTTCATAATCACGTCTTGCTCAATCGGAATCTTTTCATTTTTCCAATTTTAAGCAAATACAATTCTAGATGCTGTGAGCCCAACATTTATGTTGTTAAGCGAGATGGTTGTTTAGTGAATTTTGCCCAATTTTGCAAGCTTTTTTGTTACAATTGTTAAGTGAATCGCTACAGTTGTTCAGTTAGCAACATGGTTGTTTAGGGAATCTGGCTTCCTCGGTGTTTTTGCTGGTCAGATGGTCACAAAAACCATGACCACAGGACACTGAGATCGTCATAAATACGAACCAGTGTCCAAGCACCTGAATTTTGATCACGTGACCACGGGGATGCTGCAATAGTCATAAGTGTGAAAAAGGGTCATAATTCCCTTTTACAGGGCTGTTGTAATTTCAAATGGATGTAAATCAAGAATCACCTGTATTAGCCAGAGGTCAAATTAAACCTTCTCCTAGAGGCCCATCTGTTTTGGGATCACGGCAGATGAAATGTGTTGCATTTAAATTTGCATTTGGGAAGAACATGGTTTGCATACTTCAAATTCCAACTCTCCTGTCAGGAAGTTCACAGTGATTAGAGCTTGGAAAACCTTAGTGCCAAGGATGAGATGGAAGAGATAGATAGAAACCAGCAGTTTTTAAAAGTCTGTAGAGATTCTCTATATAATTTGGGATGAACACCCTTCGAATGGTGTGAGAGTAGGAATGGATTTCCAAAGGGAAAATTGCAGACTACAGGAACTGGAGAACTACTCAGGGACACAAAGAAACCTCCAAGTGGCCTCAATGATCCTATAAAAGGATGCAAATGAGCAGCTGTCTGCAAGGAATATAAATTCTTCTATTCCCCACCATCCAGCCAGAGCTGAAGAAGCTTCCTGGATGAGAAGCGAAACGTCTTCAAAAGAACAAAAATAAGAAAGTCTAGTTGCCTCCTGAAAAATTATCTCTGGGACAGCGGGTTTCTAACCCATAGGTTTTTGTTATCCAAACATATTACAGATAATCCTCAACTAGGAACTGGTTGTAACAATTCCAAGTTCCAATGGGCAAACCTAGGAGGTAGTCCATTGACTAAAAGTAATTAAGAGGTACTTTTAACCTGGATTCTAAATTCTGACAGTTGCTTCTCCTGCAATCATGTGATTGGATTTTGGTTAATTCATGTTATAGTTAATTAAGATCATCAGACCACACTTGGAATATTGAATCCAGTTTTGATTGTCATAAGAAAGGTGTTGAGACTCTGGAAAGAGTGTATAGAAGAGCAACAAAGATGAGGAGGAGGATGGAGGCTAAAACATACGAAGAACGGTTGCTGGAATTGGGTAGGTCTAGTTTCATGAAAAGAAGGATTAGGGGTGACATGATAGCAGTCTTCCAATATTTGAGGGGCTGCCACGAAAAAAAGGGAGTCAAGCTATTCTCCAAAGCACCAGAAGGCAGGACAAGAAGCAATGGATGGAAACTGATCAAGGAGAGAAGCAATCTAGAACTAAGGAGAAATTTCCTGACTGTTAGAACAATTAATCAAGGGAACAACTTCCCTCCAGAAGTTGTGGGTACACCAACACTGGAGGTTTTTAAGAAGAGATAGGACAACTATTTGTCTGAAATAAACTTTAGGTTCTCCCCTTTGAACAGGACGAGAAGAGCTCCAAAGTCCCTCCCTTCCAACTCTTCTATTCTGTTCAAGCAGAGAATGCAGGAAATAGAAATGTAGGTGCTGTCATTTTAGTGGGTGATTGGCTTCCAAAAATGGCATTAAATACCTTTGAAGCTTTAGGTTTTCTTCCATATCCCACCCAACTCTGACTTGCCTAGGATTATTAATTGATGGGCAAGCAGACATCAAAGAAATTCCTCTTCCACTGATCTGAATCATAGTACAGGATAATGAGCTTTAATAACAGCATTGTCATTGGTTCAGAGGGGAAGACGGATCAGAAATTCCAAGGTTGCAATTCTCACATCCAAGGAAACCTTGTTTTATTCAAACCCAGTTGACCTCATCCTCAACTGTTCCAAATAAAATAAGCTTGCATAAGATTGCTCACCTAGTTAATAGGGAAGGAACTTAAATTGCACGCTGCTGAAAATTCAGTTATTTTACTTCATAAATTTCTTTGATTATTTTAGTGGATGTGTCCCTCAATGGAATGCAACCTTCTTCCACTGATTCAGTGGGAAACCTGATAGGTAGTCCCTGACTTATGACCCAAATTTGGAGTTTTGCCCCAATTTATGACATTTCCTGCCACAGTCATTAAGTGAAAAGAAAAGATATTGCATTTCTATGACAGATAGTCCTTGACTTACAACCATAATTGAGCCCAAAAATTTTGTTGTGAAGCGAGATGGTTAAGCTTCTGTCGTTAAGTGAGTTTTGCCTTAGTTTGTGGCCTTTCTTGCCACAGTTGCTAAGTGAATCACTGCATTTGTTAAGTTAGTAACATGGTTGTTAAATGAATCTGGCTTCCCCATGGACTTCACTTGTCAGAAGGTTGCAAAAAGGGACAGTGTAACCATCATAAATAGGAGCCAGTTGGCAACGTCCAAATTTTGATCATGTGATCCATCTGCTTCAATGGTCATACGTGTGAAAAATGGTCATAAATCACTTTTTTGAGTGCTGCTGCAAGTTTGATCACTAAACGAATGGACTACCTACACAGAGATCTGCAACCTTAAATACTGGAAGAGCCATTTGGACCCATTTCCTACAGAAAAGAAAACACCGGGAGCCACAAAACCTGGGTGGGTGTGGCCAACTCAATATCACTCCCACCCAGTCACATGATTTCTACCACAACCACACCTACCTGGGTTTTGTGGCTCCTGGTGTTTTCTGTGGGTTTCTCTCCCTCCCTCCCTCCCTCCCTCCCTCTCATTTCTGTTTTTTGTGTTTAATCTTCTCAGGCCAGGCGAGGAGTGACTGAGAGGGGAGGGCAAGGGGCGGGGCCAGCCAGTGGTGGGATCACCCAATAGGGAGCCACAGCAGAGGGCCCAAAGAGCTGCATGAGGCTCCAGAGCCACGGGTTGCTGACACCCGCATTAAAGGAACGATATGTTTAACCTGAAGAAGAAGATTGAGGGAAGTTATATTCAAATATTTGAACGGACGTTACATGGTAGAAGATGCGCAAGAATTCTTCATAATGCCTGAGTTTGGGACAACCTATGACATAAAATTTAAAAATATAAAATACCAGATTAAAATATGTACAAATTAAGCAGATCTTGTCCAGAAGCCAGAAACATTAACTGCTTTTGGTCACATTGCCATGATACAACCTTAATTTTACCTCAAGTGTGCACTGATCAGGACACAGAGGGCAAGTATATGTATGTGTTGTTCTCTGCATGACACCACAATCGCACAAGGCAGAAGCTTCTGTATCTTACTGACTTAAGATACAATACATGATTTTGGAGGGAAGATTGTTTTGATGACTTCTGATATTTAATAGAGATGGACAGGGTTGGAAGAATTATCCATCTGGTTCAGTTCCAAGCTGAGAGAAAAGACACTGGAAACATGGAGGCTGATTGGAAAGAGGGTTTAATGATGGAGCAGAACCACCAAGCCCATGGTTCTCTGGTGCAGCTAAACACAAGGAATTGAGAGTGAGGGTTATAGATATACCTTCTCTTGGGCTTTGCACTTGAGCTTCCTGTTCCTGTGCATGTATTCTCTTGGCTGTTGTCAGACTCCCATGGGGTTATGTGGGGTCATGTTAGTCTGAGTTAAGGTTTGGTTGAAGTTTGGACTCTCTGATATGATTTAATGAAGAGGCTTGCCTTGATGATGTTACCTAGCTGGGTGATGAAACGTCTGCAGGAAAATAACCAGGCTCAAGAGAGCACCAAGCACCTCTCAGTTCAATCTTGAGCTACAACTATTCTCCTTTAGTAATAATTTCATCCTTCGACACATGGCTTATTTCAATATAAGAGGAAAGATGAATAAAAGAACACCATATATTGTGAGAAAAGGTAATGTTTTTTTAGATTCCTCCACCCAGCCAATATTTGATTCTGAGAGTCCTTGTGGCTTTTTGAGCTTGCTTGTTTTCTTGCAGATTTTTCATTACTCAACTAGGTAACATCATCAGTGCTAGAAAGAAGTGTGGTTTGTTCTCAGTTTATATTCTAATGGTTTGCCCTCACAGTCTTGTTGGGGGTGATCTTACAGATCCTCGGTTGGGCCATTTGCTGTTGGCTTTTTTGGCAGTTTCTTGTTGGGATATTGTTTACTTGATTGTTGGTCTGATGTTAATCTTGGAATAAATCTGGATGTTGATTGCTGGTGGAAGGTGCTGCCGAGGTCGTCTTATTCTCTTTTTGGCCAGTTGATTATCTCTTTAGCATAGTTTATGGATATTGTTAATGTCTATATGTCTGTTGATGGCTAAATAGTCAGAGTGCCAGGCTTCTAGACATCCCCTGGCATTTTTGGACTTGGCTCCATCTAGGATGGTCACAATTTTTCAATTGAAATTACACTTAAGCCTGTCTATATGTTGCAAAATTAAATAATTTTCATTGTGTATTCTGACTGCTAAATTCATGGATGCATTCTGCCAGCCAATAGTAGATTCTGAGTTTAAACCTCAGCATCTCTTTGCCAAAGTATAATGAAGTCTTTATATAGGAACTGGGCTTGGCTAGTCTAGTGAAGAGAAAGACCAGGGGAGACAGGATGGCAGTCTTCAAATATTTGAGGGGCTGCCACAGAGAGGAAAAAGGGGCCAAGCTATTTTCCAAAGTACCTGAAGGCCAGACAAGGAATAATGGGTGGAAACTGATCAAGGAGAGATTCAACCTGGAAATAAGGAGAAACTTTCTGACATTGAGAACAATCAACCAATGGAACAGAAATTGCTTTCGGAAACTGTGGAAGCACCATCACTTGAGACTTTCAAGAAGAGACTGGATTGTCATCTGTCAGAAATGGTGTAGGGTCTCCTGCTTGGGCAGGGGGTTGGACTAAATGACTTACAAGGTCCCTTCCAACTCTTGTTAATCTGTATCTATCACTGCCGACATAACATCCTCATCAACCTCATTGGAAAACAGGAATCAGTAAGCTGAAGTCGTGGGAGCTTCATCACTGGGGGCTTTCAAAAAGAGATTGGACTGCCATTTGTCAGAAATGGTGTAGGATCTCCTGCTCGGGTAGGGGGTTGGAGTGGATGAACTACAGGGTCCCTTCCAACTCTGTTAATCTGTAAACTCTTCTGGAATCCTTAAAGACAGTCCAGCAGGGTGGGTGGGTGGGAATCTAATTTTGGCTTGAGGGCTGCATGAATTAATTGATAAGTTGGAAGTATGCAACTGAATGGGCTTACATGAACTCTGACATTAATGACAAATAGCTCCAATATTCTTGACACCTTCAAAAGTATACTATAAATGTGGGTGATTTTTCTCAGCTTCTGTGGCAAACTGAATCCATCTTTGTGACTTTTTTATGGTTACCTCGGGTACCATACACCGGAAGATTGGTTAGGTAGAAATACCTAGAATTATTTGGTCAATTTTTCCCCCCTATGATCTTTTCAAAACAAAATGGTGGGTGTCATATTGTTGAAAAATGTGGTTTTTACTCCAGATGGACCCTCTGACCATTTCATATTAAAGAAATCAGAAATGAACCTGGTATATTTACGTCTTTGTGTAAGTCCCCCATGCCGTCTCAACCAAACCGAAAAGATGTCAAAATGATGGTATATGTTTCATGAAAATGCTTGTTTTATCCATATGCTTTCTGAAATAGTCCTTGACCCACAACCATTTGTTTAGTGAGTGTTCGGACTTACAACAGCACTTATGACCATTTTTGTCAGAGTATTTGCAGCACATCCGACCAGCACACAAGTGAATAATTCTGCAGGATTCATTTACATAAGAACTTCTTTATATACAATACCGTACAGCAAAAGCCAACATACAAATTCAGGGACACAGAAGCAATGTTCTCAGAAGCAAGTCATTGCAGAGGAGAGTCCAGGGATGGGATTCAAAAATCCCAGCAACTGGTTTGCTGACCAGCTGTTGGATGGGCATGGCCATGGTTGGCGTGGCCTACAGGAACTTCCAGGAGGGCTGTTTTTTGCACTCCCAAGAGTCCCAAGGCTTTCTTCAGGCCTCTGGGAAGGCGAAAACGGCCTCCCTGGAACTCTGGAGGCCTTCCGGAAACCAGAAACAGGCCTGTTTTCAAACTTCCAGAAGGCCCATTTTTCCCCCTCCCAGAGCCTCCACGCGGACCCTGCACTTACCTGCATTGCATGGAGACTCCTGGAAGGGGAGGGGTGGGCGGGGCTATCCAGTCAGTTGAAATACTGGTTCGTTGAACCAGATGAAAACTTAACATCCGGTTTGTCCAAACCAGTCCAAACTGGTACAATCCCACCCCTAGGAGAGTCATGACATGGGAGGGAGAGAAGAGTAAAGATCCAAGGACAAACCAACTCTTATATACAGTCCAATAAGCCTAAGCCACGCCCAGGCTCCAAACTGTCACTTATGGCCCCATATAACAAATACTATGTTTCAGTTTCCAAACAGTCCCCATTGGCTGACCTGTTACCATGTCTAATCCAAACAGTCCCCATTGGCTGACCTATTACCATGTCCAATCCACCAATCCCCATTGGCTGACCTGTTACCATGTCTAATCCAAACAGTCCCCATTGGCTGACCTGTTACCATGTCTAATCCAAACAGTCCCCATTGGCTGACCTGTTACCATGTCTCATCCACCAATCCTCATTGGCT
>BLBF01000006.1:5504197-5515606 GCA_015471245.1 Laticauda colubrina | reverse complement strand
TCACTCAAGTCCCAATAAAAGAAACTCTTGAAATCATCAAAAATAAAGCCTGTCAATCATTTGGAAACCTGCATTCTCAAATAGAAAGATCTCCACACCACAAACCAGGCAAACACCTGAGCACAAACAGACTCCCTCTGATGCCTCCAACTCGAACACCCCCCCACCAGGCACCCAGGTGAAACCTGGCTTCCTAATGGATAGCAGGATCATCTTATTTCCAGGAATCAATGAATGCTACATAATTTTATTTAGTTATTCAAATATATTTCCCTTTCTACTCCATTGCCTTAGGATAGTCCCCGGTTATGAAAAAGGCATAAATTTAATCCTTGGCTCATCTAGGAAGTGACTGGCAGGGCTCCTTAGTCAAGAAATGTGTCTCTTATTCGCACCTAACAGAGGCAATTAAACACAACTCATCAAAAGCGTTCTGAAAAGAAAACCTGGAGGATGAAGCCATACAAAAAGATATTGACATGGTCATTAAAGAGCGAGGTCTGAATTAGAAACTCACTGGGAAAGCGGGGTGGGGGGGTGGGGGGAATTTGCCTGCCGGAGCAAAATATTTGTGAAATTTGGAATGGAAGAAAGGTTGGTGATGTCCTTCATTCAAGGCCAAATCTACATGAGAGGACATGTGAGAATTTTTCCTGGGGAGAAAAATCTCCTTTTGCCAAGAGAATCTGGCTGGTTTTGCTGGCAGAAGGATGACATTCCAAGCAGCTATGAAAAATTCACTCCAGCCATTTTCTTAATTTCCCACCATATCCCGCAAAACCCTGTAAGGAAGTTGTGGGAAATTACACAATTAAATAAGTATAAAAAGACAAGCTCCCTCCAGCCTCTGGGGTGGTGACATTTGTTCCAAAGGGTCCAAAGACCTTGCTGTTCTTCAGGATTCCCCCCCCCCCCCGCATACTTATGGTATTATCATATAGCTTTGTCATTGTATCCAGGGGTGGGCTTCATAAAACTTAGCAACCGGTTCTCTGTCTGGTTGCTGGGTGGGTGTAGCCATAGTGGGTATGGCCCCGTCGGCCTCCTGCACCACCCTGGCCTGGGAGCAAAAATGGGCCATGGAAGCTTTCGTCGAGCCTCCAGAAGGATGAAAAGGGCCTCCCCAGGCTCTGGAGGCCCTCCAGAGGCCAGAAGCTTCCAACAGCCTCTGGGAGGCCCATTTTGTGCCCTCCCTGAGCCTCCACACAGGCCCTGTACTTACCTGGGATCCAAAATGGGCCACATGGAGACTCCTGGGAAGGATGGAGCAGGCTTAGCAGGGCCAGCCAGGGGTGGGATTTGCTGGTTCACAGTATCGGCCATAAAATTAACAACCAGTTCGCATGAACTGGGGCGAACCAGTAGCGTCCTAGCCTTAGTTGTATCTACCATGGACTTCCCAACATCTATTTTTCCCATTTTATTTCCCATTTTCATTGGCTTCCCCTCTCACTTGCATAAGAAAATGTTGTTGTTACCAAAATTTATACCACATTACAAATATCCCGTTATCTTGCCAAAAGTATGCTCTCAACAATGAAGCCCTTGCAATAATAAAAGCCAAATTACAGTGATTCAGCCAGATTATTATTTTTTTTTGGGGGGGGGGGGGGAAACCACCTTTATAAAAAATGACAGATGCCTGTGTTGTTAATTCCTGGCCAATTTTCCCCACTTTTTTTCCTTTAAAAAAAAGTCAGATCAGCTTCCTTGCAAAACAACAAGCAACAACGAGGCACAGAAAGTGGTCGTATAAAAGATTTAAAGCCAGGTGTCCAAAAGAAGAGAAGGAAACTGTAACTTGAGAACTCAGCCAAGGAGTTGGTAGGATTGGGTGGGGACCCCAAGCTAATAAATCTCAAGAAAATAATCTAAAACACAGATCTTCATCCAGACAAGGCAGCTTGGACAGAAATCATGGCAAAAAAATAATAATTAAAAAAGGCCTTAGGGGTTTGGCAGAATGCAGCATGTATAATATATGTCAGATCAGAATGCTCCAAAATGACAAAGAAGCAGGGCGAGCGTGATCTAAGGAAATCTGAGTGTGTAAGAAAACACATGTTCACCAGTATAATATATGTAAGCTCAGAATGTTCGAAAACAATAAAGAAAAGGAACAAGTGTGATCCAAGGCAATGTGACTGTGTAAGAAAACGGGCATTTGCCAGTACAATATATGTATGCTCAGAATGTTCCAAAATGACAGAAAGGGAAAAGTGTGATGTAAGCCAAATTGAGTGTGTAAAAAAACACACATTCACCATATAATATGTAAGCTCAGAATGTTCTAAAACCATGATGGAGAACCTATGGCATGCATGCCAGAAGTGGCACGCAACATGCCACCTGAAAGTGATCCACTGCACATGAGCGCACCCCTCTATCAGCTAGCTGATTGTTGGATATCTGCCATGCAGGGGCGAGACATGTGTGGAAGGCACATGTGCATGCCCAAGGGGGGCATGCACGAGGTGGTCACGCATGCATGTGCAGGGGGTGTGGAGTCACGCATACATTGCATTATGTGCATACTTTTGGCATGCAACAATGAAAAGATTAGCCATCACTGTTCTAAAATGATAGAAATGGACGAGTGTGATCTAAGGCAATCTGAGTGTGTAAGACAACACACATTCGCCATATAATATATGTAAGATCAGAGTGTTCTAAAATGTCCAAAAAACAGGATCAAGTGTGATCTAAGGCAATCTGAGTGTGTAAGAAAACAGGCGTTTGCCATCCGCAGAGAGTTGATGGTTCCTCCTATACCCGCCACATGCCTGGAGGTTGCAGCTGACAGATGTTGACAAATTGGGAAATGTTTGAAGAACGGTTGAAGTTGGCTATGGTCAGGGGTGGGATTCAATTTTTCTAACAACTGGTTCTGTGGGCGTGGCCTAGTTGGTGGGTGTGGCTTGGTGGTCATGTGACTGGGTGGACATGGCTTGATGGTCATGTTATTGGCTGGGTGTGGCCAACTCAATATCTCTCACATTGAGGCACGCATCTCCTCACCTGGCCTCTCATGACTGTGGGGATGCTGCAACAGTCATAAGTGTGAAAAACGGTCATAAGTCACTTTTTTCAGTGCCACTCCACACAAGCAAAGTACCAGCAAAGGAGGGGAAAAAACTCCAGGGAAGTTCCTGAGACAGGAAGTCTAGTCCTGCCAAGAATGTAATAAGGGTTAACAGAGAGGCAGTTTCTGTAAGCAACACCAGAATGTTTCCTTCCTGCCTTCCTTACAGGATTAGGCCAGTAATTCCTTCTAACAACCGGTTCTCCAAACTGTTTAGAATGTTAACAACTGATTCTAGCGAATGGGCGAACTGGTAGAATCCCACCCCTGGCTATGGCCCTTGGAGAGAAATCTTGTTTGGGGACTTGATGGCAACAAGAGAGGCCCTTGGTGGCATTTTCAGCCATTAATGACAGGAGAATTGGAAGGGTTTATTTCGTAGGGTTAATGAGGGGCATCCGATTTGATTTCTCTGGAACCGCTTCCCAGGAGAAACCAGGAATGGCTTGAAAATTGCTTTGCAGCCCCTCCATTTTTGCCACCTGCATTATCACGGCTGGGAAACTGTCTCCCCAGCATCAAGCAGTGGTGTGAAAAATCCCCCTTTAGATCAGGACCGGAGTTTAAGGAGAAAAACATGACAGATTTGCAGATCTGGGAGTATTATAGCTTACAAACAGCCTGTTTGAAAGAGGTCCCAAAGCAGTGGTGGTATGCTACCGGTTCAGCCCGGTTCAGTTGAACTGGTTGCAAAAACTGGAAGTAAAAAGATCCTCCAATGATCAGCTGAGAGAAGAAAGAAGAGAAAAGCGCAGAATCGGCCCTCCCACCAACTCCTGCAACTTTTCTCTTCTTTATCCTCTCAGCTGATTGGCGCTGCAAGCCTCAGCTGGTGTGTAGAAATTACACGCACGTGTGATCACTGAACTGGTAGTGGAACAGATAGGATCCCATTCAAAAGTGCTTTTTCAGGAGGCGAGTGGACTTTCTGGCTTTTCTTTGAAGATGTTTCGCTTCTCATCCACTGAGCTTCTTCAGCTCTCATGGAAGCTCTCAAGAAGCTTCTTGGACACGAAGCAAAATGTCTTCAAATAAAATCCAGAAAGTCCAGTTGCCTCTTGAAAAAAAGCAACTTTGGGACAACCAGGACCTGGATGACTGAGGATCTCTATAGATATGTGTGAAAGAGGGTTCAAGGAAGGATATTTGGTTAGGAACAGAAGTTGATTTATACAGATAATCCTCAACCTATGACCACAATTGAGTCCAAAATGTCTGTTGCTAAATGAGACAGTTTTCAAGTGAGTTTTGCCCCATTTTACAACCTTTCTTGGCATAGTTGTTAAGAGAATCACTGCAGTTGTTAAGTTGATCACACAGTGGTTAAGCGAACCTGGCTTCCCTATGGAATTTGTTCCTCAGAAGGTTGTAAAAGAGGATCACATGAACCCAGGACTACAAAGGTCATAATTATGAGTCAGTTGCCAAGAGTCAGAATTTTGATCATGTGGCCAAGGGGATGCTACCACACTTGTAAGTGTGAAAAATGGTCATAAGTCCCTTGTTGTGGTTTGCTGGCAGCCTGTGCAGATGATAGTGGAATTGGACAATAGAGAAGAATGGGGACTAGTCTGGGAGTCTGGAGAGGACTTGGATGAGGGTCCTGCATCTGATGCAGAAATGGGGCCAGGACTATCTGGGAGTTATGTGCTGACTCTGTAGCCTCTGGATTCTGGCAGCAGTGAGGCAGAGGAACAAGGGGAGCCTGTTCCCAGTTCGTGTGTGTGTAGAGCTGCCAGAAGACAAGAGCAGCTGAGACAGAAGGGGCGACTCAGGAATAAGACTTGGAGGTGATTGTCCCTCCCATAAGGTATAAAGGAAATGCAAAGGTAGAGAAACCTTTGCAGGAAGCAACATCACTCACTCTCTTCAGATTAAACCTTGAAGCTCTGTGTGGACTTTGTACTTTGGTTGGTTTTTTTATAGTTACTTCGGCACTTTAGTTGTTGGCAGTAATTCAAAAGAGAGAAAGGTGGGTGCTTATCTCGAGGAACTATTTAGGACACATTACAGGCTGGGAATGAACATAATTCCCAACATTGAAATAAAACAAGAGTTGTTTGGACTAAGCATGTGCTTAATTACGGTCTCAGGAAGTCTTGCTCAGAACATCCCTTTTGACCAGGAGTAGGATTCAACCGGTGTAACAACCGGTTCGGTGAGTGGTGCTTTGTGCGCATGCAGCATTTGCAACTCACCTTCTGCTGCAAGCCCTGTGTGTAAAACAGCTCATGCGTGGCAATCCGCTGTACCGTGCTAACCAGCTGAGCTGAAAAACGCAGAAATAAAGCACAGTTTAAGCCAGGGTGGATGAGTGGGCCCAACAGCTGATCGTTGGAGCAACCGATTCCCCCAAGCCGAGCCGAACCGGTAGCATACCACTCCTGCTTTTGACTGGTTGTAAGTCGAACTACCTGTAATTTTAAAACAGCCAAATTCTGGTTTTGAGTTTGTGTGGCTAAGAAATAAGTGATGAAACATGGCCCTTTTGACTCAATCTGAGAGTATTAATGTGCCAGTTTACAAATTAACTGCTATAAATCAATGGTGGGTTAGCTGACGTGTTTTTCTTCTGACTGTTTCTGTGTTCTGGTCATGCACCATAACAGACTAAACTAAATTAACCGTTCATATCAGCTACATAAATGTTAAATGTGATTATATTTACGCCTCTTACACTCCCTCGAGGAAATACTTACGTCAGAATCTTGGTTTTACTGCAGAGCAGAGTTAGCCAAATTAAAAAGGGTTGATCTATTAACAAAAGTTAAGAATGATGCCAAATAATAAAGGGGCAACAGATTAATTAATTAATGAGGAAAAGGGCTGGGTTTTTAAATGTAGTCTCTCTAATAGACTGGGAGTGTTCCTTTTTTTGCAAAACTGATAATCAACAGGCATGACATGTTACAAAAATTCCAAGAAAAAATGCAGTGATTTGCTTAACAACTATAGCAGGAAAGGTTGTAAAATAGGGCAAAACTCACTTAACAACTGTCTCATTTAGCGATGGAAATTTAAGCGATGGAACAATCCTCCTCCTCCTCCTCCTTCTCACTCCTTCTAGCACTGATGTTACCTAGATGGGTAATGAAAAGTTTGCAAGAAAACTAGCAAGCTCAGAGAGCACCAAGGAGCTCACAGTCTCCTCCTCCTGCTCCTTTCTGAAAAACCCCACTCCTCCTACCACTGATGATGTTACCTAGTTGAGTCATGAAATGTCTGCAAGAAAACTCACCAAGCTCAGAGAGCACCAAGGATCCCCTCCTTTTCAACCCTGAGGCTATACCTATTCTCTTCTATCAATCAATATCCATATTAATTGGTTTCTCTGGCATATTTTATTGATTGCCTTTTAGGACAATTTTCTTTCTTGACCTGCAGCTTTTTCACCCAGAGAGACAAGGAGGCAGATAGATAGAAAAGATGGGGAAAGCATGTTGTAAAACATTACATTCACATACACCCACACCCCAACTAACTGTCTCTCTTCGAAGAACTATTGCCAAGATAAATTTTGCCACCCATGACATGGGAGTCGGAATTAAAAATAGTGAGCTTCCTTGCAAAGGTTGCCTTGTTTTTGGTGTGCTTTGCAGCTGGTTAAGTTCCCTTTGCAAGGGAAATCTGTAGCATGAATTTTTTTGCACAGGTTCAAAGTAAGGAGTTGAAAAGCAAAGGCGGTTGTGCTCCATCTTGTTTAAATCAAAAGACAGCTTGTATATTTTGGCTGACTTGATCTCTCATCCCACCTCTTTAGCAGACTTCTTTCTCTACCTAATGCTTGGTGTTTTTTCTCCCTTGATCTTGGTTTAATTCCCTCGGTGGCCCTTTGGAGTGGAGAAACAAAGAGAGGTCTGGCAGGGAAGTCTGAATTCATCCAAAAACTCTGTAGACATACTCCGTCACCCAGGTCATGGTTGTCCCAACAGATGCTTTTTTCAGGAGGCAACTGGACTTTCTTGTTTTTTCTTTCAAAGATGTTTTGCTTTTCATCCTAGAAGCTTCCTCAGCTCTGACAGGACAGTGGGGAATGGAGCTGAAAAAAGTGTTGGAGCATTCACAACTTCTGGAGGGAAATTGTTCCACTGGTTAAATTGTTCTCATTGTCAAGAAATTTCTCCTTAGCTCCAGGTTGCTTCTCTCCTTGATGAGTTTCCATCCATTGTTTCTTGTCCAGCCTTCTGGTGCTTTGCAGGATAGCTTGACCAGTGTTGAGATTCAAAAATTTTTACCACCGGTTCTGTGGGCATGGCCTGGTGGACGTGGCCTGACTTGGTGGGTGTGGCAGAGGAAGGATACTGTAAAATCTGCATTCCCTCCCCACCCCACTAACCTGCTTTCCAGCTCCATTCTTCTGTGCAAAGCAACCAAAGAAGACCCAGCCAATCAGTTGGGACTTGGGAGGTGGAGAATAGATGGGGGTGGGACCAGTCAGAGATGGGATTTGCCGGTTCTCCAAATTACTCAAAATTTCAACTTCCGGTTCTCCAGAAATGGTCCAAACCGGCGAAATACCAGCTCTGGCTTGACCCCTTCTTCTTTGTGGTGGCCTCTCAACCTCTGTGTCCAGTTCAGTTGCACCAGCTCTGAGGTAATTTTTCTCTCCTTTGAATAGAACAACAGAATTGGGAAGGGACCTTGGAGGTCTTCTATGATATGATATGAATTCTTTATTGGCCAAGTGTGATTAGACACACAAGGAATTTGTCTTTGGTGCATATGCTCTCAGTGTACATAAAAAGAAAAGATACATTTGTCAAGAATCATAAGGTACAATGCTTAATGACAGTCATAGGGTACAAATAAGCAATCAAATCATACTCGGAAACAGTCAATATAAATCGTAAGGATACAAGCGACAAAGTTACAGTCACACATTCACAAGTGGAAGAGGATGGGCGATAAGGAGTGAGGAGAAAATTAATAGTAATAGTCGTGCAGACTTTGTAAATAGTTGGAGAGTGTTAAGGGAATTATTTGTTTAGCAGAGCGATGGCGTTCAGGAAAAAACTGTCCTTGTGTCTCGATGTTCTGGTGTTCAGGGCTCTATAGTCTCATTTTGAGGGAAGGAGTTGAAACAGTTGATGTCCAGGATGTGAGGGGTCTGTAAATATTTTCACAGCCCTCTTTTTGACTCATGCAGATTACAGGTCCTCGATGGAAGGCAGGTTGGTCGCCATTGTTTTTCTCTGGAGTCTGTGTTTTTTACTCGTTGGGTTGCAGAGGACAGACTCAACAATTCCTCTGTAGAACTGTAGTCCAACTCCCTGCTTAGGCAGGAAACTCTATAGCAGTGGTGGCTAACCTTTTTGAGCTCCTGTGCCAAAAATTGTGCGTGCGCTTACACGCTCGTGCTCATGTGCCAGCACCCAGAAGACAATGCGTGCACAATCCCGCCCCCCGCTGCCCCCTTACCTGCAGTGCACCTCACAGCTGATTTTTGGCTGGTTTGAGGCCTTTTTCATCCTCCCAAAGCCTTGAGGAAGGTTTCTGCAGACTTCTGAAAGCTTTGCAGGCTGAAAACTAGCCCTGTTTAGTCACTTCCTCTTTTTCTGAAAATACTGGAAGTAATGAAACATGGCTAGTTTATGGCCTACAAAGATACAGAAGCCTTCCTCAAGCCTTTGGGAGGCCGAAAAAGGCCTCAAACCAGCCAAAAATCAGCTGTGAGGCATGCACATGTGCAGTGAGGTAAGTTTGCCTGCAGCTCGCGTGCTGGGACAAATGGCTTGGCATGCCACCTGTGGCACATGTGCCATAGGTTCGCCATCACGGCTCTATAGCATTTCAGACAAATGGTTATCCATTTTCTTCTTAAAAAACCTCCAGTGATGGAGCACCCACAACCCACAGCATCTCTCCTTGATTAGTTTCCACCCATTGTTTCTCATCCTGCCCTCAGGTGCTTTGGAGAATAGCTTGACTCCTTCTTCTTTGTGGCAGCCCCTCAAATATTGGAGGACTGCTATCATGTCACCCTAGTCCTTCTTTTCGTTAAACTAGACATACTCAATTCCAGTTTTTTATATGTTTTATCCTTCTTTCTCTCCTCCCTCCCTGGTCCATTGATTTAACTTGTCCTTTAACTCCATCTCCCAAACCTTTCAGCGTTGCTCCCGAAAGCAGCTTTATCTGATCTCACCTCCTTCAGTTTGGGCTGGAGATCTATTCAATCTGAGCTTGTTTGCTGAAGTTTGATGCCCCGTGGTAGGAATGAGTGATTGGGTTTCTTACATCACTGCCTTGATAACAGTCAACTCTTTGTTTGGATGGAGTTCAGAGGAAAGATAAGATGCTCCTTCTGCTTCTTGCCTTCCTAAAGTGTTTTTTTTTTTTTTTTAATATAGTACCTATGCTGAACCAAAAAACCTGTGATCTCATTTTTTTCCCCAGTTCAATCTTTTCTCCTTTGTATGAGAAGTTTCTCCACCCACCCACCATGTCTGAATCATTGACATAAAATCTAACCTCCCCTTCTTGACCTTCACAAATGCAGGGTGTCATTCTCATCACCCTTGTTGTTTCTCGTTTCTCGGTTGTAGCTTTGCGCACAAAACAAATTCCACACTTAAAATGATTGTGCTGTTGAAAACACAACGTGAGCTGCTAATACCACTCTGTAAAGCTTTAGTAAGACCACACCTAGAGTTCTGCATCCAATTTTGGTCACCACACTATAAAAGAGATATTGAGACTCTGGAAAGAGTACAGAGAAGAGTACAATCAAGATGATGAAGGGACTGGAGACTAAAACATACAATGAACGGTTGCAGGAACTGGGCCTGGCTAGTTCCAGTGAAGAGAAGGACCAGGGGAGACATGAGAGCAGTCTTCCAATATTTGAGGGGCAGCTCCAGAGAGGAAGGGGTAAACCTGTTTTCCAAGGTATCCAAAGGCCAGATACGGAATAATGGAAACTGAACAAGGAGAAATTCAAGGTGGAAATAAGGAGAAACTTCTTGGAATCACCTGGCATGACAAAGTTCCAAATAGTGCAGTCTTGGAACATGCTGGAATTTCTAGCATGTATGTACTATTGAAACAGCAACATCTACGCTGGCTTGGGCATGTCGTGAGGATAGCTTATGGTTGGATTTCGAAAGACTAGCTCTATGGAGAATTAGTGCATGGAAAGCGCCCTAGAGGGAGACCACAGCTGCAATAGAAGGATATCTGCAAGAGCGATCTAAAGGTCTTGGGAAAGGACATCAACAGGTGGGAAACCTTGACCTCTGATCATTCAACTTGGAGGCTAAAGATGCAGCATGGCCTTCTCCAATTCAAAGAAGAGACACTCGATCAGCAGGCTGAGGCAAAGAGGCAGTCCCAGAATCAGCGAAATCCAGGGGCTGGACCAGAGACAGACTGTATCTGTCCTCAGTGTGGAAGGGGTTGCCACTCTCGAATTGGCCTTTTTAGCCACACTAGATGCTGTTTTAGGACCTCTTTTCAGAGTACGATACCATAGTCTCTTGAGACTGAAGGATGCCAATTCGAAGGTGAAACTTTCTGACCGTGAGAACAATCAATCCATGGAACAGAAGTTGCCTTTGGAAGTTGTGGGAGCTTCATCACCGGAGTCTTTCAAGAAGAGATTGGACTACCATTTGTCAGAAATGGTGTAGGGTCTCCTGCTTGGGTGGGTGGGGGGGTTGGGCTAGATGACCTACAAGGTCCCTTCCAATTCTGTTAATTGAATCTTCATCACAGATGATCAGAATAGCTCTTGATTTGGGGGAACCACATAGCCTTGTTTTTCATGGTCTTTTCAGGAGTCCAAATATATTTCTGTGATGTCAGCCATCTTTGTGAGTTTAGAACAACACACATCTTCCTAAAAACATAAAACCTAGAATAATACCATTGGAAGGAACTGGGGTGATTCATAAACTGTTAACTGTGTAAGTATAAGTATGGATTAGGAAAAGCAATCTCTCTCTCTCTCTCTCTCTCTCTCTCACACACACACACACACACACACACACACACTGAACATGCTGCTGAAATTCAGCATCAAATCACCAAGTTTTGACAAGCCCATTCTTTAAAAAAAAACTTTTTAAAGAAGTAAAATTAGACATATGGAGCCTCCAAGAGACGTAAGGCGATAGTCCCCAAACTGCTTTCAAACAGGGTAAATAGAAAATGCTATCTTGAGTATCCATCAGCAGTGTCATCACAATGCCACCAGATAATGCCAAGGAAAAGAAAATGAAGAAAAGAAGAAATGTCTTCTTTACGAACAAAAAGTTGTCTGCTTCTTGAACATAGGATTGTTTCTTCTTCTTCTTCTTCTTCTTCTTCTTCTTCTTCTTCTTCTTCTT
>BLBF01000006.1:5489567-5504187 GCA_015471245.1 Laticauda colubrina | reverse complement strand
TCTTCTTCTTCTTCTTCTTCTTCTTCTTCTGTGCCAAGAGATGTGAAATGATCCTGGGGAATTTGGTAGAACTTTGGCACAATTGAGAGGATTTAGTTTAATTGTCCATGTCATGAGGAAATTCCTCCTTATGTCCAGGTTCCACTCGTTGCTTCTTATTGGACTGCCACTTGTCAGAAATAGTGTAGGGTCTTCAGACCACACTTTAACAAAAGTTGGAGACCACTGGTATAGAGTCACTTGCTTGAGCAGGACTAGATGACCTTACAAGGTCCCTTCCAACTCTGATTATCTGTTAAAGCTGTTATCCTGCTCTCAGATGCTTTGGAAAATAAGTGGATACCGTCTTCCCAGTGGCATCCCTTAACGTATTGGAAGATGCTATCATGTCACCTGTAATCCTTCTCTTTGTTAAGCTAAGCCTACCTACTATGAGCCACGGTGGCGCAGTGGTGAGAGTGCAGTACCGCAGGCTACTTCTGCTGACTGCCGGCAATTTTGCGGTTCAAATCTCACTGGCTCGTGGTTGACTCAACCTTCCATCCTTCCGAGGTAGGTAAAATGAGGAGCCAGATTGTTGGGGGGCAAGAGGCTGGCTCTGTACACTGCTTAGAGAGGGCTATAAAAGCACCGTGAAGTGGTATATAAGTTTACTGGCTATGGTGAAGGAAGGAAAAGAAAGGAAAGGAAAGGAAAGGAAAGAACTGTGATGGCACAGTGGTTAGAATGCAGTATTGCAGATTAACTCTGCTCACTGCCAGCAGTTTGATCCTGACCAGCTCAAGGCTGCCATCCTTCCGAGGTCGGTAAAGCGAGGACCCCAATTGTTTAATTGTCTAAACTGCTTAGAGAGGCCTGTAAAGCACTGTAAAGCAATATATAAATCTTAATGCTATTGCTACTTCTCGTAGCCACCAATTTAGCTTCCAGTCTCTTGACCATCTTCGTTGCTCTTCTCTGCATTCTTTCTGGGGCCTGAGCACTATTTCCCTGTTATTTTTCTGCGTTTCACGAAATCATCCACCTGATTAACACAACATTTTGGCTCTTTGAGACACTGAGGCTACCTAGCCTTGTTTAGATGACAGACAGAGATGCCGGGGGGGATTCCGTTCACCACGTACCATCTGCCACCTCCTCACGATTATCCCGTCAAGACACAGATTATTTTCCTCAATAATCATTCATTTGGGAAGGAATTGACAAACCAATGCAAAAAAAAAAAAAAAGGAATGAAAGGTTGAGGAAATTAGACCCGTCTTGCCTCATCAAGATAAGGACTAGGGGGTTGGCACACAATTGTGGTTTGTTTTCACGAAAAACCTATTTGTGGAGTCCTTGTCTTATGACCACAACTGAGCCCAAAATTTCCACTGCTAAGCAGGGATGGGTTTTTTTTTCGTAAGTTTGCTTCATTTTATGATCTTTCTTGTTGCAGCTGTTAAGTGAAACACTGAGGTTGTTAAGTCAGCAACCCTGGTTAAGTAAAATAAATCTGGATTCCCCTTTGACTTTGCTTCTCAGAAGGTCGTAAAAGAGGATCACATGACTCCAGGATACTGCAACCATCATAAGTATGAGTCAGTTGCCAAGCCTCTGAATTTTGATCATATGACCAGGGAGAAATGCTACAACAGTCATAAGTGTGAAAAACAGTCATAAGTCACTTTTTTCCAGTGCCTTCAAATGGTCACTAAACAAACGGTTGTAATTCAAGGACTATCTACCAAGTTTAACTATACTTGACTGAAAATCAAAGATTGGAGAAGATCCAGGGTTAAAGATTTACCTCATGATTAAATTACATATTGGAATGGCTAATGTGCTCAATTTATATTAAAAGCATTCATGGACGGCAATAATTTTAATTAGACTTCGAGAAAAGGGAGTGCTGAGTCAAACATAGCATTAAGTGCCAAGTTATCTCCAGACCCACAAAGAGAAAAATTGCTACAAAAAATGTTTAAAAATTTTCTTTCTTACTGAAGATGTAGAAGAAGTGTGGAAAATATCCCAAAGCACCCATGTCTTTATTTAGTGTTTGCTGCTCACCAGTTGAAGGAATTATTACATTATGAGGAATATCTGTCAAAGATCCAATTTGGGGAATTTAGATTTAGAGATACTGTAGTTTCTTATGGAATTAATAATGTTGATATTGGACCCTTTGGTTAATTTTGCTTTTCATTCTAGCTGCTAAGAGTAATCAGTTTATGGCTAAGCAGGAACTGGGAAAATGTTTTGTACTAATGGACTTCACTGTCTTTCTCATTGGAGTCTCATGGAATTATTACAATGAATAATTATTTAGTCTTGGACCTGCAGCGAATTACACCAGCAGATAAGTGCATTTTAAGCATCTGGGATGCAATTTGTTCTTTTCCATCTCACCACGGAGACAGGCAACATTAAAAACCAATATATAGGCCTTAAAACCAAGGGATAGAATAAGACATCTTAAATACAAGTCTAATGAATTCATCAATCAGCCCCTCTGCCTTTGTACTCCGGCAGAGACTATCAAATTAAAAAATAAAAAAAGCCAATATGAAAAGTTCAAATTAACTTTCGACTGGAGAGAACAAATATGTTTCATCTAACGAGTGCAATGAAATGCATAATCTTATATTAAGGAAGCGGAGTTGAATTTTGCAAAATTCTCCTTTTCTTAGAAAACGGAGTTTTAACCAGTGCTTAGAAACCCTTTTTCATTCCGTTTACTATACAGATAGCCCTTGGCTTACAATAGCTCATTTAGTGACCATTTGAAGTTACAATGGCCACTGAAAACAGGGACCTATGGCCGTTTTTCATACTTACGACCATTGCAGCATCCCTGCGGTCAGGTGATCAAAATTCAGACGCTTGGCCGCTGACTCATATTTTTGACGGTTGCTGTGTCCTATGGTCACGTGATTCATTTTTGTGATCTTCTGACAAGCAAAGTCAATGAGGGAAACTCGATTGACATAACAAATGTTTTCCTCACTTTACAACTGCAGTGATTCGTTTAACAACTGTGGCAAAAAGGTCATAAAACAACCGTCTCCTCTCACATACATGCTAGTCGTTTCCGGCTCTAGGGGGCAGTGCTCATCTCCATTACAAAGCCAAAGAAGAACCAGCGCTGTCTGAACACGTCTCTGTGGTTATGTGGCAAACATGACTAAACGCCGAAGGCACACAGAACGCTGTTACCTTCCCACCAAAGTGGTTCCTATTTTTCTACTTGCATTTTTTTACATGCTTTCAAACTGCTAGGTTGGCAGAAGCTGGGACAAGTAACGGCAGCTCACTCCGTTATGTGGCGCTAGGGATTCGAACCACCAAACTGCCGACCTTTCCAATCGACAAGCTCTGTGTCTTAGTCACTGAGCCACTGTGTCAAACTAGATCTACCCAATTGCAGCAACCGTTCTTCATATGTTTCAGCCTCCAGTCCCCTAATGATCTTTATTGCTCTTCTCTGCACTCTTTCTAGAGCAGGGGTGTCAAACGCAAGGCCCATGGGCCGGATGCAGTGGTGCTCAGATCTGGCCCACGGGGATGCCCTGGAAACAGTGAAGGACCGGCCTGCGGTGCCTTTGCCAGAGAAAATGGAGCTACCAGGAGAGCCGTGCCAGTTTTTGCTGGCAGAGCGCTGCAGGAGGCTGTCCCAGCCAAAAAGGAGAGCCAGTGGGGGGGCTCCCAGGCTACCACAGGTTCCCCAGACATGAGTGACAGCAAGGTAGCCATGCCTCCTTGGCCATGCTCACCTGGACACACACACCTGCCCAGGGGTGGGATTCAAAATTTTTAACAGCGAGTTTGAAATCGAGTTTGACAGCCCTGTTCTAGAGTCTCCACATCTTTGTGTGTGTGTGTTCCGGTGACCAAAACTGGATGCAGCATTCCAAGTGTGCTCTTCCCAAAGCATCGTAAAGCAGGAGTGGGATTCAAATTTTTAACAACTGGTTCTATGGGCGTGGCTTAGGTGGTGGATGTGGCTTGGTGGTCATGTTATTGGCTGGGTATGGCTGACTCAACATCACTCACATCAAGGCACGCATCTCCTCGCTTGGCCTCTCATGACTGTGGGGATGCTGCAACAGTCGTAAGTGTGAAAAATGGTCATAAGTCACCTTTTTCAGTGCCACTGTAACTTTGAATGGTCACTCCACACAAGCAAAGTACCAGCAAAGGAGGGGAAAAAAACTCCAGAGAGGTTCCTGAGACAGGAAGTCTAGTCCTGCCAAGGACGTAATAAGGGTTAATGGAGAGGCAGTTTCTGTAAGCAACACCAGAATGTTTCCTTCCTGCCTTCCTTACAGGATTAGGCCAGTAATTTCTTCTAACAACCGGTTCTCCAAACTAGTTAGAATGTTAATAATGGATTCTAGCGAATAGGTGCAAACTGGTAGAATCCTACCCCTGTGGTAAAGCACTACTAACACTTCACGAAGCTTTCCTCCCTGCTAACGCAATGCAGGCCAGATAATCCTCCGCTGCGTGTGTTGTGATATTTTTCTGCATTTCATTAGAAGGGATGTTTAAAAGCAGAACCCGGGCTGTAGTGATCCGGGGCAAGGCACAAAGGCAACACAGCCAGAGAATAAGTATGAGTTCCTTTATTAGCTCCAACTTTGCCCCCAACGTACCAGTTACTCTCTGGTCTGGAGAAAACACTCACCCACAAAACTGCAACAGCCTTTGGCTGCAGATACTTCAGCCCAAATGTTGTAAACAGAAAACTTCAAATTATAAATCCAACAAGGTAAGATAAGGTAATAAATCCGGCAGAACAAGATAAGGGAGTTCCAGAACTGAAGTAACACGGCAATAAATCAAACCAGTTTGGAGGATGGCAGGAACTCAGATAACAGCAGCCAACATTAAGTGAATTCAGAATTTTTCCCAATAAACGCTCCTCCCAAACTGCCTCTCCTTTAAACTCCTTTCTCAGATGTGCCTTGTGAAGGGAATCAGGGCCCTTTCCTCTGTCATAAGCCATGCAACCCACATTGCTCTCTTCTTCATTCTTCCCTGCATGCCCGAGGATGAGGAAGGGGTGGGCTGACCCCCCCTCTCCCCTGCTCTGCCCAGCCTGACTTTGCCCTTCCCCAGTTTCCTCCACAGCGGAAGGAGCCGCTGTCCCACTCTTTGTCAGCTGTTCGTCTTTCCCCCTCAGATTCAGACTCCGATGGGGGCATGACATGCGCTGTGCCATTCCTGATTCTCGGTTTCCATGGTGGGCTGAAGGATTGAGATCCATCATGGAGTTGCCAGACCGGAGACACCTTAATGACTGAAGTATCCATAAATAATTGAGCCCTCTGTAACCAAAACTGAGCAACCTTTGGCCTCTCTATTATTCATCTCCCTTAATAAAATGTTCTGGTGGTACATGGAGAATCAACAAGAGTTTAGTCAATGCTTAGGACGGTGTTAATATTGGAACCGATTAATGTTGTCTGCTGGTCACAAATGATAAATGGCGGCACCTGCAGTCTTACACAATTGTTTGTATATAAACTAAGAGTTCCTAGTAGCTTGCCACCCCGCTGTGATATATCATCATCAATTCTTTGCAAAAGATGGGAGTTGAGTAAATAGCTACACGCTGTGTGGCAGGATTGTCTTTCTTTCCTTCTTTTTTTCTTTCTTTCTTTTTTGCGTGCCTGCCTGCCTTCTTTTTCTTTCTATTTATTTCTTTTTCTTTTTTTCATTCTCTTTCTTTCATTCTTTCTTTTTTACTTGCCTGCCTGCCTTCTCTTTCTTTCTTTCTTTCTTTCTTCCTTTCCTTCCTTCCTTCTTTCTTTTTCTTTCTTTCTTTTTCTTTTTTTGTATGTCTGCCTGCCTTCTTTTTCTCTTTCTCTCCTTCTGTCTTTCTTTTTTCTTTTTTCTTTCTTTCTTTCTTTCTTTCTTTCTTTCTTTCTTTCTTTCTTTCTTTCTTTCTTTCTCTCTCTCTCTCTCTCTCTCTCTCCCTTCTTCCCTCCCTCCCTCCTTTTCCTTTCCTCCCCCCCCCTTTCACACACACACACACCACCTATCTATTTTCAACTGTGGAGATGTTTATGATTGTTTCCTTCAAAAACATTCGTAATGCTTGCGAGCAGGAAGGGAGCTGGCTGCTTGAAAATCCTCTCTCTCCCTTTCTCAATTCCTCCTGCACACAGTTGTGAAGTTTTGCCAGCCCAGCCTTTAACCCCATGCTGATTTCATCTTGGATCACCAACACAGAAAATGATTTGGAAATTAGAAACAAATGGGCTTTTTTGGCAAGCACATTGTACATAACATTGAAATCTTTACACTTTCTGGTGTCAGGGGTCGGGATAAGAAGAGACTCAACCATCTACTACTTTACTCCTACTTTGGCAGCTCAACTTTTTAGTCTGGTTTTATTTTCTGAAGATTAACAAAAAAAGATCTGCTGCAGATGGGATTGTATTATATTTTTTTTGAACAAATGCACAAGAAGTTGAGATATTTTTTTTCTGTTTAACCAGTCAGAATATCCATTCCTTTACAGGAGGGGTCTCCAAATTTGGCAGCTTTAAGATTTGTGGACTTCAACTCCCAGAATTCCCCAGTCAGGTATGCCAGCTGGGGAATCCTGGGAGTTGAAATTTACTGGTTTTAAAGTTGCCAAAGTTGAACACCCCTGAGATAGAGGGATAGAGTCAACTCAAAGCTATAAGACAGGGATCTCCAAACTTGGCAACTTTAAGACTTGTGGACTTCAACTCCCAAAATTCCCCAGATAGCATGGCTGGAAGTTGAAGTCCACAACTCCTAAAGTAGCCAAGTTTGGAGACAGCCCTGCTATAAGAGTTGCCTATCAGGGTCTAAGTTGGAAAGCTAAACAACCTTACAGGCTGGTCTTGATGTTAAACCAAAGTTGTCATCGTAGGCCAGGAAGGAAGAGGAAGAAGAGTGACAATCTGGAATTGAACAGAAGGGAATGAATAAATGAATGAATGAATGCTTTATTGGCCAAGTGTGATTGGACACACAAGGGATTTGTCTTTGATGCATATGCTCTCAGTGTACATAAAAAGAAAAGATACATTTGTCAAGAATCATAGGGTACAACATTTAATGATAGTCATAGGGTACAAATAAGCAATCAAATCATACTAGGAAACAGTCAATATAAATTGTAAGGATACAAGCGACAAAGTTACAGTCATACAGTCACAAGTGGGAGGAGATGGATGATAGGAACAATGAGAAGATTAATAGTAATATTAGTACACACTTTGTAAATAGTTGGACAGTGTTGAGGAAATTATTTGTTTCGCAGAGTGATGGCGTTTGGGGAAAAACTGTCCTTGTGTCTCGTTGTTCTGGTGTGCAGGGCTGTATAGCGTCGTTCTGAGGGAAGGAGTTGAAACAGTTTATGTCCAGGATGTGAGGAGTCTGTAAATATTTTCACAACCCTCTTTTTGACTCCTGCAGTGTACAGGTCCTCAATGGAAGGCATGTTGGTGGTAATTGCTTATTTTTGCAGTCCTGATTATCCTCTGAAGTCTGTTTGAAGAACTTGGAGGCTTCTTCTACAATAGTCCCAGCTACTATAAGAGTTTGTCCAAGGCCATAGCTGTCATGGGGAAGACATCCTGATACTTCTGCTCATAGCTGCTGGGTAGTTCCTAAGCTTGGTGGCCCACCATGATTAAGCCACTCATGATCTGAATAAGCTTTGACTTGTTTGAGGTCCTTTTCTCCTGGGGCAGCTGCAGGGGTCCAATTGCCTAATGGTTCTTGGACAATGCTGGTTTCTCTCTGACCTGCCTCTTCATCCTCTGAGGTTTTAAATGGGACTTAGACGTTGAATAAATTTGAATGTACTCCAATTGGCATACATTAAAATGAAATTTCGTTGCATGCAGTTCTCAAAGGGTCACCACCTCTGATATGCACTACACAAACTAGCTCTATACCCATGCTCCCCTACGAAACTATGTGGTCGGGCTTAGTTTTGGGCGAGGAAAATAAGGGAAAAATTGTGCCTCTGCCCACTAGCATCCATTGGTATTCATCTGGCTAGCGTCCTGTCAGTGTGTGAGAGAATTGAGGACTGTTTGGAAAGTGAAACAGTATTTGCTATGTGAGCAAGGAGACAGCAAGGAGCCTGGGTGTGGCTTAGCTCAACTGTTCTGTACTAAGGCTGGTTGTTGCTGTGAAACTGAAACTGAAACTGAAACTTCTCTCCTCTACTGATGTTTTGCATTTGGAACAGATTTCTTTCCAGGTGGGGAGGGGGAGTAGAACTCCTTGGCATCAGAGCATGTTAATAATAATATAGGAAATACTCTAAATGCTCTGATGGTCATTTCAAAAAATCCTTTCTTAGTGAGCACCTAGAAGCTAAGAGGAACATACATGCCAATTTTCAAATTTGTAGGCTTTACGGTTCTAGAGATTTTGTGAGGAGTATTTCGCTTTTATATGTATATAAATAAGTAAATAATAAATAAATAAAAATTATGCATATACCCACATAACCACATATATGACATGGAGAAACAATGCAGTCTAAGAAACAACATAGTCTAACAACCATAACAGGCTTAACAGAATTAAGTTTATTTCTCGCACCAGAAAACCAAACTCTTTATCTTTCTGATTTTTCATACAGAACAAAAATTGGCTTATTTCCGACTTTTGATGTGGATGATTTCCATATTTTTTTAAAAATAATCATGTAAAGAAGGGATATATGAAGAATTCAAACTGTGTGGGTCTTTAGTTTCCCATCATTTTAAGGAGCTGGGATATTTTTTATGCTTCAAATGCGCGAAGATGAAGTCTTGTATTGGGTAGCTGCTTCGCCCTCAATTACTGACAGATTTGTATTAACGATTTGACAAAAAGGATCCATCTCGATACAGGTAGTCCTCAACTTACGACCACAACTGAGACCCAAATTTCCATCGCTAAGTGAGACATTTGTTAAGTGAATTTTGTCCCACTTTACACAGTTGTTAAGTGAATCACTCAGCTGTTATGTTAGTAACATGATGGTCATGACCACCATGAAGCACAAAATTTATGTTGCTCAGTGAAACATTGAGTTTTGCCCTGTTCTGCGACTTTCCTTACCACCGCTATTAAGTGAACCATTCCATTTGTTAAGAGAACAACATGGTTGTTAAGTGAATCTGACTTCCCCATTGACTTTGCTTGTCAGAAGGTCACAAAAGGGGATCATGTCACCCCGGGACACTGCGCCCATCATAAATACGAGTCATCAGCCAAGCACCTGAATTTTGATCACGTGACCAAGGAGATACTGCAATGGTCATAAGTGTGGAAAACAATCATAGGTCACTTTTTTCCAGTACCGTTGTAACTTTGTAACAGTCACTAAATGAACTGTTGTAAGTCAAGGACTACCTGTGATGCTGTTGTGGTTAGCTGGCAGCAGGTGCAGACGGTGGAGGAGAGCGAGGACTCAGATGAGGGGCCAGGACCATTCGGGTGTGGATTGCTGCCTTCAGAGATTGTGCGGGCTGGCAGCAGCAATGAGGAGGTTCCCGAGGAGCCTGTGCCAAGTGCACCTGAGTGCAGGGCTGCTTGGAGGGAAGAGCAGCTGCAGCAGCATGGGCAACTGAGGAGTAAGGCTGCAAGGTAATGGCCCGTCCTTCAAGAAGATAAAAGCCAGCTGTGAAACAAACCTTCTTTGCAGGAAGCAAAGACGTTTTGAAACTCTAGCCTCGTGGACATTCCAGTGTCCTGAGTTTGTATTTGAAGATTCTTATTTTGCAAATTATTTCTTGTCTGTTATCTTTTGGCAAGGCTTGTGCTTATCACAGCTAATTATTTTGTAAAAACATTACAAGGTTTCTGTTCCTTTTGGATTGTGTTTGATTTGTTGGAAAAGGGCGTCGGTCAGAACAGATGGAGAGAATGAATGTGTGAATCACCAGTGGAGTTTCAGGTGGGCAAGACAGATTTTAAGATGGCAGCATCTGTATTATGAATGTGATGGAGGGAGGGAGTTTAATACAGGTAGTCCTTGAATTACAACGCCTCATTTCGTGACTGTTCAGTTACAACAGGGCACCGAACAAAGTGATTTATGACTGTTTTTCCCACTTAAGACCGTTGCAGCATCCTCATTGGTCATGTGATCAAAATTCAGAGGCTGGGCAACTGACTCGTATTTATGACAGGCGCAGTGTCCCCGGGGTGATGTGATCCCCTTTTGCAACCTTCTGACAAGCAAACCCAATGGGAAATCCAGATTCACTTAACAAATGCAACAGTTCACTTAATAACTGTGGCAAAAAAGGGTCATAAAACGGGGGCAAAACTCACTGAACAAATGTTTCCTTTCATAACATACATCTGGGGCTCAATTGTCGCCATAACTTGAGGACTGCCAGCATGTCTCTCGTTGTCAGATGGATCTTGACAGATTAGAATACTGGGTGGTATCTAACAAAATAAAATTCAACATAGAGGAAAGTAAAGTCCTACACTTAGGCAAGAAAAACCAAAAGTCTGGGTGAATAGACTGGGTGAAACCAGGCCTAATAGCAGGAACGGGGAGAGGGATCTTCGAGTCTTGGTGGACAACCAGCTAAATAGGAGCCACCAGTGTGCAGCAGCAGCCAAAAAAGCTAATGCAATCCTAAGTTGCATTAACAGAGAGATACAATTGAGATCAAGGGAGGTACTAATACCACTCTATAAAGCCTTAGTAAGACCACTCCCAGAGTATTGCATCCAGTTTTGGTCACCACACTGTAAAAAAGATGTTGAGACTCTAGAAAGAGTGCAGAGAAGAGCAACCGGGATGATGAGGGGACTGGAGGCTAAAACATAGAATTAACAGTTACAGGAACTGGGGGTGGCTATTTTAGTGAAGAGAAGGACCTGGGGAGATAGGATAGCAGCCTTCCAATATTTGAGGGGCTGCCACAGGGAGGAAGGGGACAATCTATTTTCTAAAGCACCTGAAGGCCAGATAAGGAATAATGGATGGAAACTGAAGAAGGAGAGATTCAACCTGGAAATAAGGAGAAACTTTCTGACAGTGAGAACAATCAACCCATGGAATAGAGGTTGCCTTCAGAAGTTTTGGGAGCTTCATCACTTGAGACTTTCAAGAAGAGATTGGACTGCCATTTGTCAGAAATAGTGTAGGGTCTCCTGCTTGGTTGGGGGGGGGGATGGACTAGATGACCTACAAGATCCCTTCCAACTCTCATTATCTGTTATCTGTTTTTCTTTTTCGCCCGTTATCCCCTTCGTTCTTCGCTAAGTCCCTCCCTGCTTCCTCCCTTTTTATAAAATTGCCCTTTCGAAGTCGGAAGTAGCTTCCACTTGCTGCAGAGGGACAATTATGCAACCTTGTTGATTCCAGGAGACATCGGAGGTTCTCTGGTAGAAGTAGGGAAATTTTTCACTGATGCAATAACTCCGTAATGGAAGAGTCAGGAGTATTACAGCTCTCTTACGAGGTCTAGGCATTTACAAATCTCATCCCTGTGGTAGCCCTAAAATCATCTTTCGTGGACCAAGAACGGAGTATCGCATCGTGAGCTGATCTCAGCATCGGGAAACAAGGAGAACGAGACACCAAAGGGGTAAAAAAAAAAAAAAAAACACCCCCAAAAGAGAAGAAAATAGGCCAGGATATCCACATGTCTTGAAATGGAAACCATTCCTGTTTTTAGGAAGGCCGTTATGGCACATTTACTCCAAGGGATCTGGTGTTGTGCAATGTTGTGATTGTGCTTCCTTTGGTAGGGAGAGGACGATTCGGTGAGTGTTCTTGATGCTACATTCAGGTTGTGTAACGTTATTGATTTGCGATCTTATTATTCTATTTATTGCTTTTAAGGTGGTTTGCAGAGGTTGGAATTGTATAGTGCTTAGATTTTCAGTCATGCTTTTTCAAGAGGCAACTGGACTTCCTTTGTTTTTGTTTTTTTCTTGAAGTCCTTTCTCATCCTAGAAGCTTCTTCAGTTCTGAATGACTGATGGAGAATGGAAGGATTGATACTCCTTGCAGAGAGCTGGTCATTTGCATCCTTTTGGAGGGTCATTGAGGCCACTTGGAGGTTTCTCTGTGTCCTCAGGATCACCTGAGTGTTGCAAATGGGTGTGTGAAGCCTTCTTGGAACTGCTGAAAGGACTGTCTTGTAGACTGGAGATAGAATGTCATATCTTTCACCCTCTCTGTTGAGAAAGGAGTGTTCAATTTTGACATAGATGGCTCTCTGTAGAAGCCACCGACGTTTAAATCCCTCTCTCAACTTAATTTCTGCAGGGATGATATTCCACAAAGAAGTCCCTTTTTTTGGATGTCCTGCCAGATGTATCTCCTTAGGGGACAGGATTCGCAACATTCCTTGTCTTCCTGCTCTAATGCATTGGGTGGATGTAACAAGAAAGAGAATGGTCCCTAAGTTAACCTTTCTTGATGTCCTCCTTGACTTTCTCATCCAATTCCAGGAAGTCACTATTTTCTAGTCATTAACTGCCACCTCCCATCCCACGTCCTCTGGTGAATGAATTCATTCATTTTTCTTCGTTAGCATGGCATATTGTGTCAGTTGTAGCCCCATCACACCCCAAAATTAGCTACCCAATTTTATTAGTTAACTGTGCTTGCATGGAGAGCCTATACGTCTGCTGGGAAATTTACTCCTTTGGTAAATTGTACTGCCTAAGCAATCAATCGGAATAGAGCTGAAAGGGACCTTGGAGGTCTTCTAGTACAACCCCCCCCCCCCCCGCTCAAGTAGGAGACTTATACCATTTCTTCATCATTGGAGACTTTCAAGAAGAGACTGGACTGCCATTTGTCAGAGATAGTGTAGGTTCCTCTGCTTGGGAAGGGGGTTGGACTAGATGACCTACAAAGTCTCTTCCAACTTTGTTAATTTGTAAGATTTCATAAAAATGAGTGTCTGGTCTCTTCTTAAAAACCTCCAGTGATGAAGCACCTACAATTTCTGAAGACAAACTCTTCCTATTGTCCTCACTGTTGGGAAATTTCTCCTTCATTCTAGGTTGCTTCTCTCCTTGATTAGTTTCCATCCATTGTTTCTTGTCCAGCCTTCAGGTGCTTTGGAGAATAAATTGACCCTCTCCTCTTTGTGGCAACTTCTCAAATACTGGAAGACTGCTGTCATGTTCCCCCCAAGTCCTTCTTTTCTCTAGACTAGCCAAACCCAAATCCTGCAACCTTTCTTTATATAGATTTAGCCTTTGTCATCTTGGTTGCTCTTCTCTGCACTCTTTCTTGAGTCTCAACATCTTTTTTGTAATGTGGTGACCAAAACTGGATGCAGTACTCTAGGTGTGGCCTTACTAAGGATTTATAAAGTGGCGCTAATACTTCACGTGATTTTTGATTCTCTGCCTCTGTTTATACAACCGGGCACCTTGTTTAAGAAGGATGAACAAGGATTTGATTTCAGCTGGTTTTCATTCTTCGTTTTTTTAGGGTGTGAGAGCTGTTTCGTGTCCATTTTATGAAGCAAGCTTCCCCCAGAACTTTGACGCAAAGCAGGGGGAGGAATAAACTCAAAATATGGCAGCCTGAGTTACTTAAGTGTCAACGTTTCCTACCAAGGAATTTTGAAAATTAAAGGTGTTTTTGTCTAAATATTTCTGTACTTCTTTTAAGGGCAAAAACCTCTGACCCCTTTCTTGTCTCTGATCTTTGGAAATTAAAAGGAATTACAGTCATTAATGCTTGCAGGAATAACAATTAAACCATCGTTAGAATATTAATTGTTGCATGGATAGAATGAAATCAAGCTTTTTATCTCTCTCTCTCTCTCTCTCTCTCTCTCTCTCTCTCTCTCTCTCTCTTTCTCTCTCTCTCTCTCTCTCTCTCTCTCTCTCATTCTCTCTCTCTCTCTCCCCCAGGCAAAATAGCTGCATATTAGTCTCTTAAATGTTTGGTCACATCTAAATCACCCCATTCCTAAGAGGTCTGTAAGGGGGCATGCATAAGTGCACAATCGTGCCTACTGTCCCTGTTCCTATTGTCCCCATTTTTTCGTACCTATTTCCTATATTTTTACTCATGTACTTTATACTTATACCTATTATCTTGTAAACGATGGACAAATGAAATCAAATAAAAAATAAAAGTGCTTCTGTGTTAGGACAAAAAGTTATATGTAAAACAAAAAGGAGATGATAGACAGACAGATGATGATAGAGAGACAGAGAGAAATAGAAGATAGAGGAATAGATGATAAATAGATGACAGATAGATAAATAGGGATAGAGAGATAGAAATAGAAGATAAAGAAATAGATGATGATAGATAGAGATAGAGAGAAATAGAAGAGAAATAGGTGATGATGATAGATAGATATAGAGAGACAGAAACAGTAGAGAGATAGATTATGATAGATAGAGATAGAGAGTAATAGAAGATAGAGAAATAGATGATGATAGATTGATAGAGAGAGATTGAGGCAGAAACAGAAGAGAGAAGTAGATGATGACACAGAGAGAGAGGCAGAGAGAGAGAAATAGAAGATAGAAAAATAGATGATAGGTAGATAGAGAGATCGAGACAGAAATAGAGAGAAATAGATGATATAGATAGATAGATAGATAGATAGATAGATAGATAGATAGATAGATAGATAGATAGATA
>BLBF01000006.1:5470973-5484108 GCA_015471245.1 Laticauda colubrina | reverse complement strand
GGAAGGAAGGAAGGAAGGAAGGAAGGAAGGAAGGAAGGAAGGAAGGACGGACCCCCTTATACATTTATCAGCTGCATGAATACTGCGGGGGGGCCACATTCAATCCACAAATCCCACTCCTTCGAAGCACTGATGATGTTATCTAGTTGGGTAATGAAACGTCTGCAAGAAAGCAACTAAGCTCAGAGAGCTCCAAGGACTTTTCCTTTCAACCCTGAGCTACGAATATTCTCCTCCTCTGGCCTTCAGCCTGGACCTGTGTGGTCAGCTTAATTCCTCTAGGTTTCTCCATCTCTCTCTCTCTCCTTCTCTGCTGTACTGATTTATGCTAGCAAATGTTATTTGCTATCTGGAAACAAATGTTTGGCTCCGGACCAGAAAACATAAAAAGATAAGCTTTTGCTTCGACAGTAAACTCAAAAGAATATTGAAATCAAATGAGTTCTATCACCCCAAGGGCTCAAACTAATTACTCAATGGATGACCAATTCTTAAGATTTAATTTCAGGCCTAGGAAAATGGAAAACATTGGCAGGAGGGAGAGAAAAATGGTGCTGTATATTACACCTTCATAGCAATAGTATCCTTCTAGCCAGGGATGTCAAATTGCTCTGAAAAAGGACACATAGATTTCTAGATCTGATTTATTTTTAATTTATTCTCTGCCTTTATTATTATTTTTTATAAACAATTCAAGGTGACAAATATTTCTAATGTGGCTTCTCTTTTCCCCACAATAACAAACTTGTGAGGTGTATTGGGCTGAAAGTGAGTGACTGACCCAAAGTCAGCCAGCTTTCATACCTACAGCAGGACTAGAACTCACTGTCGCCTGTTGAATGGTCCAAAGTTTCCCAGCTGGCTTTCATGCCTAAAGTGGGACTAGAACTCATAGTCTCGGGGTGATTGGCCTACAATCACCCAACTTCTTTCATTTCTAAGGCAGGACTAGAGTTCCAGGATCTCCTGGTGATTGGCACAAAGTCACCCATCCGGCTTTCATGGTTAAGGTGGAACTAGAATTCACCATCTCCCAGTGATAAGCCCAAACTCACCTAAATGGCTTTCATGCCTAAGGTGAGTCTAGAATTCACCATCTCCCAGTGATTGGCCCAAAGTCACCCTTCTGACTTTCATGCCTAAGTTGGAACTAGAACTCCCAGTTTAAAAATAAAAATCCTGTCCTTAGTTTACAGAGGCCTTCTTTTCAGTCATCAGTCTGTCAAATCCCTCAATTTTCTTCATAAACATCTTAGAAGCCCACCTGGGTCTTCATGTAATGAATCTTTCCACCAGGTTTCTATCTAAAATGGACTTTTAATGATTGTTGTTTTATGGCTTTCTTCAAAGGAAAACTTTTGGGAGGGCAAGCTGGCCTTGAAACCACATTTTGGAGTCCAGCATTAATTCCTCCATGTCTCTCTGCTCCTGGCTAATTCCAAATGGAGAGTTGATATCAGGTAGAAAGATCAGTTTAGCTCTTCTGTATAAAAACAGAATAACACAGTTCAAACAGATCTTGTAGGTCATCTAGTCCAACCCCCCATCCAAGCAGGAGACCCTACACAATTTCTGGCAAATGGCAATCCAATCCAGTGATGAATCTCCCACAACTTCCGAGGGCAACTTTTGTTCCATGGGTTGATTGTTCTCACTGTCAGAAAATTTCTTCTTATTTCCAGGTTGAATCTCTTTCCTTGATCAGTTTCCATCTATTATTCCTTTTCTGGCCTTCGGGTGCCTTGGAAAAATAGCTTAACCCCCTCCTCTCTGCGGTAGCCTCTCAAATATTGGAAGATGCTATCATGTCTCCCCTGGTCCTTCTCTTCCCTAGACGAGCCAGGCCCAATTCCTGCAAACCATTCTTTGTATATTTTAGCCTCCAGTCCCCTAATCAACCTTGTTGCTCTTCTCTGCACTCTTTTTAGAGTCTCGGCATCTTTTTTATAGTGTGGTGACCAAAACTGGATACAGGATTCTAGGATTTAGCTATAACAGAAAAATATTTTGATAGCTTAGGATTGAACTGTGGGGTCCTTGGTGCTTTCTGAGCTTGGTTGTTTTCTTGCAGACGTTTCATTACCCCATTAGACAACATCATCATTGCTCAAAGGAAATGGGGTTTGCTCTCAGCCAGCCCTATCAATGTTTGTGGAAGTGTTTTTGATGTTAATCTGTGCTTATCTGTGTGTTGGTTGCTGATCAGATGATATTGCAGTCTTTTCGCTTTTTGACAGTCTATTGAATGGTATGTATGTAGATATTGTTTGTTGATATCCCACCTTTATTATCTCTATGTGCCTGTTGATGGCTGGTTTGCAGAGATTAACACCAAGTAGTAAACAGTACCCCAATCCAGGAACTCAGAAAAGCAAACAAACTGCTGTCTAATCAAGGAACCACTAAGAACATTCCCAGCAACACTGACAAGGCAAGCCACTTGGATATAAACAGGCGGCAAACATCATTCCTTAGTAGCACTGATGATGTCACCCAGTTGGGTCCTGAAACGTCTTCAAGAGAACAACAAGGACTTTTACAGTTTAGTTTTCTTTTTGCTATCAAGTCCTGCTTTCTTCAGCTTGAGGAAGTGAGCTGTACAAAGAGGGTAGTTAGGTTTCAATCCTTTGCTGGTACCCTGTGAGAATTCTAGCTTTAGGTACAACCTTTATGCCCTCTGTTCTGTCTGTTTCACTAAGTATAAAGTTCCCTGCTTGGTTCTGTGCCACCCTGCTCACCTATTTTCTTTTCACACACAGACACAGATAAATAGAAACACAAATGGGATGCTAGTGCTAGTATTGTCTGTGTCTGTGGGAGACCATTTCTCCTGACATCCCCATCAAGTCGGAAAGCTTATTATACTACGTGGCATACACACAGGTTCCACAACACTGGAAATTCTTGGTCTTGTAGATACCATACCTCTTCCTCTCTCTTAAAGAAGCTTTTTCAACGGGGTAAACATCTAGTCTCACCTGTATTAAGATGGTGATCACTCCCATTACAGAAAGTGAAACTGGTTACCTGTTTTGTTCCTTTAGGCTGCTGATAACAAGCAAACGGATATTACTTCCAGATTAATACATGTTTCTCTGCCCAACTGTTTCCCATTATTTCTGGAATGGTTAATCCTGTGGTGAATAAATTTTGAGCAGCGTTTGTTTCAACAGAACACAAGAGGCCCCATGATTTTGCATGCTTGCTTCTAAGCAAGCTGCCTTGCCGGTTTTTCTTCTCAAATCTGCAGCTTTTTTGGGGGGAACACTTTTTACTTAAACCCATGTGGACTTCTGGGTGAAGCATGGAAGGAATGTTTTAGTTTCAGACAGAAGAAGTTAGCCAAATTTATTCATCGTGTTATTTTCGGTGAACATGGTTGAAATTTGTCAACACAGTAAGACTTGGGGGCATTTCATTTTTTGTTTTCTCTAAAATTAACAAGATTCGGAAGGGACCTTGTAGGTCATCTAGACCAGTGGTCACCAACCAGTGGGCCAGGGATCACTGGTGGTCTGTGAGAAAATTTTGGTGGTCCATAGAGAAATGTCACTCCCAAAGTACCCCCAAAGCAATTAATCCAGGCTGTGTGGGAACACAAGGTTGTGCTATCCACATGGCCCGCAGGAACTCAAGGCTTACATTGCTTGCATTGCGAACAACACACGATACTAGGGGGAGGAGGGAAAGGGTGGAGGGGAGGTACCTGCCTCACGCACCCCATGCGCCAAGCTTGGCCATCGGACTGCTTCTTTCCGCTTCTTTCTCCTTCTGCTTTTGGCTGCATGCAAGGAAAGCAGCAAAATTCTTTCTTTCTCTCCCCCAAACTCCGCCAGAAATGAGTCTTTGGGACCCTGAAAGGCCCCCTGCTCCAAGAGGCTGCGCTGGCATGAGAAGCCTCACAAAGACTCATTTGTGGCGGAGTTTGGGGAAGAGAAAGACTTCTGCTGCTTTCCTTGCATGAAGCCAAAAGTCTCTCTCTCTCTCCCCCCCCCCCCTTCTCTCTCTCCCTGTGAGAATGGAGCTGGAGACATTATCCTGGATCCCAAATAAAGAATGATCAATCGATAGGAAAACGGAGTGGGGAATTTTCCTGCAAACTTTGGGGGGGGGGGTTTCTTGGGTCTCTGGTCCACGGGATTTAAAATTATGGGTTTGGTGGTCCCTGAGGTCCAAAGGTTGGCAACCCCTGATCTGGACTGATCCCCTGCCTGAAATGAATCCTTCCATTGTAAATGTGTGAAATGGAGTCCTTGACCTATAACCATTTGTTTAGTGACCACTTGAAGTTCTGACAGCACTGAAAAAAGTGGCTTATGACCGTTTTTCACACGTCTGTTGCAGCATTCCCCCTGATCCTGTGATCAACAGGTGAATTCTTGGCAACTGACTCATTTTTATGACCGTTGTAGTGTCCCGGAGTCATGGGGTCCTCTTTTTATGACCTCCTGACAAGCGAAGCCCATGGGGAAGCATGGGGGAAACAACTGCAGTGATTCACTTAACAACCACGGCAAGAAAGACAGTAAAGTGGGGAACATTCACTCAATAGCTGTCTCGCTTAGCAACAGAAACGTTGCGCTCAATTGTGGTCATAAGTGGAGGACTACAGACAATCTGGTATTAACCTGCTTAGAGCCACACCAAACCACTGTGTCCCTACCTTGGAAACAAAAATTTTGTGCTTCTGTTGTGGTTGCAAGGATATAAAATCATCCATTGCAATGACTTACCTGTCAATGACTATTTCAGCTCCAATCATAACAATACAAGAGCACACAATAGATACAAACTCAAGGTTAACCGCACCAAACTTGACTGCAGAAAATATGACTTCAGCAACAGAGTGGTCAATGTCTGGAATACTCTACTTGACTGTGGTTTTTTCCCCAAACCCCAAAAACTTTAACCTTAGACTGTCTACTATTGACCTCACCCTCTTCCTAACAAGAGGCCTGTAGGGGAACTGCATAAGCACACCAATGGTGTCTACCATCCTTGTCCTATTGTTTTTTTTATTTTTCTTATAAATATCTATCTCATGTATTCAAAACTACATTTATTCTTATACCTGTATCTTGTAAGCAATTGACAAATCAAATAAATACTAAATACAAAAAGACCTGTAATTGTTCCAAACTGTGTTTGGAGCTGGACTAGATGACCTTCAGGGTTCCTTCCAGCTCTGTTCTATTCTGATTCTGAAATGTAGGTGAGGACCTCACTGTGTCCTGCATGCTACAGTATGATTGCAGAGATACTTCCCAAGATTGTTTTTGATTTTTATATGGTGAAAAAAACAAATTTTGGGATTCCAGAAATAGAAAATATCCTTGTACAGCTTCAGATAGGAACCGGGTGGAATCTTCCATTTTAAAAAGCTAAATCCTCTTTCGTTTTACTAGCTTCTTTTATAGTTTCTGTCTGCTCTGTGTAGTTTTAACAAGCTGTTCTTCCATCATGACTTCAGATTATTCTTTTGCTACCTTGTTTTTTTTTTTTTTATTGAGTTAGGTTAAGCTGTCCGGTAACTTCTTCCAAAGAAAGGCACGGTTGGAAAACCGGTTTCTCGCTATGGTAAAATAAACAAAGCTCCCTGCAAAAAATAAAATAAAAATTACTAGTGTGTTAAAATCTGCTCTCGATTTCCCAGAGGTATTTATTCTTCTCACCAGGGGAAAAAAAGAGAACAGAGTTTCTATTTTTCCTTCTGATCTCAGGTGACTTCAGAAGCAATGGGAAAATGGCTTTTGATTGCTTGTTGTTGAGTTGGTTTCCTGTTAAAAGTTACCTGAGCTATGTGGCGAACTCGTTTTGTTAAACGAGTAAGCTTACAACTAGTTGTTTAGCAACCGTTACAACGGCAGTGAAAAAAATGATTTATATTTCTGTTACAGTTAGTCCTCGACTTACCAATGGTTTCTTAGCAGTCCTTCAAAGTTTCAGTGGACCTTCCCAGAGCTACTTATAAACCACTTTGGAAGTTATAATAACTGCTTCCATTATGGTCACATGATTGCATTTTGGCACTTGACAATTTGGCCCATATTAAAGGCAGCTGGCTTTCATGCCTAAGGTGGGACTAGAACTCATCATCTCCTTGTGAATGAGCCAAAGTTACCCAGACAGCTTTCATAGGTAAGGTGGAACTAGAACTCACCATCTTGGAGTGATCGGCCAAAAGTCACCCAGCTGACTTTTATGCCTAATTCAGAACTAGAATTCACCATCTCTTGGTGATTGGCCCAAAGTCACCCAAATTCTTTCATGGCTAAGGTGGGACTAGAACTCACCATCTCCTGATGACTGGCCCAAAGTCACCTCGTGATTTTCATGCCTAAGGCAGAACTAGAATTCACTGTCTCCTGGTGATTGGCCCAAAGTCACCCAACTGGCTTTCATGTCTAAGGGGGGACTAGAATTCACCATTACCTAGTGTTTGACCCAAAGTCACCTAGCTGGCTTTCATAGCTAAGGCGGGACTAGAACTCACAATCTCTTGGTGATTCGCCCAAAGTCACCCAGCTGACTTTCATAACACAAGAAGGACCAGAAATCACAACCACCTGGTGCTTTAACCACTAGGCCAAGCCGGCTCTGGGGTTTGGATTGTGGACTAAATATCCTAGAAGGCAGATCTGGGTCAAAAGTTAGGAAGTATTTCCTAATCGTAAGAGCACGTCACCAGTGAAACCAATTAGCAAGCAAAATTAGAAGTTCGATAGTCATTATCTGGAAGGATAAATATTCAGTCTGCTGCCCTGCAGGAGGGGTTGAATCATGGTGTCCATGGGAAAGCAGTCAAAAATGTCAAAATGGCGGACTGCTATAGGCAACCCTTGATTTACAACAGTTCATTTAGTGTCTCTCCAAAGTTACGACATTGAAAAATGTGGCTTATGACCATTTTTCACAGTCAGCATGTCCATGATCATGTGACTCGTATTTATGACCATTGCTGTGTCCCAAGGTCTATAGGATCCTATTTTTTCCCACCTTCTGAGAAGCAAAATCAATGGGGAAGCCAGATTCACTTAACAGCCAGTTTACTAACTTGTCAACTGCAGTGATTCATTGAACAACAGCAGCAAGAAAAGTCGTAAAATGGGGCAAAACTTACTTAACAACAGAAATATGGGGCTCAATTGACATGCGCTGAAATGGACAGATTGACTCTAGAGATGAAATACAAAGGTGAGCTCGAATATTGTATGATTTGGAACAAATGTTATTATTGGTGGGAACAGAAAGGAAGGAGTCAAAACGAAAAAGAGAAATAGGATTTATAGAAGGGATATCCGAGACTATGTGATTAAATTAAAACCGACGATGGCGGATGATATAATGAAGGAAAACTAAATGTGTAAAGATTCAGTATGTATAAATATATATCAGATATTTATTATAAGAATAAGAATACCTTTATTATCATCGCATTCCATGAATACAATGAAAATTGAAAGCTACTCCAGCACAGTGTCCCAAACACCACATCACAATCACACTACAGTTTTAAAAATTAAAACAACAACAACAACAACAACAACAACAACAACAACAACAACAACAACAATAATAATAATAATAATAATAATAATAATAATAATAATAATAATAATAATAGAAGATCACAAATGCACTGTTTGATTCAAGACAATTATTGCCTTGGAAAAGGAACTGTTTCTCAATCTATTAGTCCTCATTTTAAGACACCTATAACGCCTCCCTGATGGTAACAGATCAAAATATGAGTATCCAGGATGAGAACGGTCTGTGGAGATTTTTAGTGCTCTGTAGAGCAGACTGGTCTTCAAAAACTCTTCCAAAGAAGAAAGAGAGCAACTGATCATTTTTTGTGCTGTGGAGCATCTTCTTATCCACTGCAGAGCATCCAGCATACCACACCGTTACACATGCTCTCGATGGTAGAACAGTAAAAAATAACCAGCAACTTCTCACCCAAACCACTCTTTTTCAGCAACCTCAGAAAGTGCAGGCGCTGTTGGGCCTTCTTTGCAGTGGCCATAGTATGGGCCGATTTATTATATATCATAAGATGTAAGACGAAAAGATAAGTCAAAAATGATTTCACCATGTTCAATGTTTTTAAACATTTTTAATAAAAAATTTTTTATTAAATACCTATCCTGTATCTCCCTAACATTTTTTCATGCAGTAGCTGCCATCTTGACTTATTTGACCCTCTCTGATGCCCCAAATTGTATTCAACCCACCTTTCCACTCCTGTGGTTTGAAAGGCCTGCTTCCTAGATGTCCAGTCAGCTGTAAATACAGCCTATACACTTTTTTTTTTTTTTTTTAAAGATGAACTTAATTTGCTCCAATCCATGACTGACTTTAACTGGAGATTTGGCTTGTGCTAAGCCAGCTTTTAAAAATCAAAAGGCCTCACGCTGCAAACTATTGATTTCCAGCGGCTGGTTTCTTGCTCTCTGTGTTTGTCCTTTGGCCTCTTCCTGTATAAACCCCACGAAGCCTCTACTCGGGTGTCAGGATAATGCTAATTGAATTCTATATAAGCTGAATAAAATTGGGTTTGTTTTAAAAGGCTCTTGGGGGAGCCCTTCCCCCACTTTTTTGCAAATTGGTTGTGAGGATGTCTATAATGGTGACAGGGTGGCAGAATTGACCGAGAGACATTTAAACACTGCGAGACGTAAGACCAATTTCTAATCTTTGACATTCATTTGCCTTTTCTGTGTAAAGAACATCTCAAGAAGTTGGAAACGCACTGTTGAATATTGGCTTTCATCTAATATTATGTTTGAGTTGTGTGGGATCTTAGCAAGTTCTTGGCTTACCATTTGCCTACCTAAATCCTTATATATTTTTATTTGTTTCTTGGTTGATTGGATATAATAATAATAATAACAATAATAGCAATAATAATAGTAACAACAACAACAACAACAACAACAACAACAACAATAATAATAATAATAATAATAACAATAACAATAACAGTAATGAGGTTGTTCAGCTTCCAGTAGCCCTGCAGGCCCATGCCCTGGTTGCTCAGCTTTGGGAGTCATGGCCTGTAGGCCACTTGTCGATGCCCAAGTTCCCCAGCACCTGACACGGTCCTTGTTAACCCGGGCGACGACCGAGCCGGCATAGGCTTCATTCGGTTGTGTTTCACCATGATTCATTGCATGGCTTGTTGGGTGCACTCAGTTCTGCTCCTCAGCCTAGACCTCTCTGACATGGTTGGACCTGCTGGTAGTTTGTACTACCGCCAGCACAACTCTCAGCTTCATTGGAACAGTTAAGCTCCCCGCCACGCCAAGGCGGCACCACATGGGAGGGATGGAGGGGCACCTGGAGACTCTGGCATAAACCAGTGCAGGTGGTTCGAATGGTACTGGGCACACTGTGCCTAAATACCTAGGCAAGCACTTAAAAGCAATTGGCGCTGACAAGATCACCATTGGTCAGCTGCAGAAGGCTACCTTACTGGGATCTGCTCGCATAATCCACCAATACATCATGCAGTCCTAAACTCTTGGGAAGTGTTCGACTAGTGATTTGTGATACAAAACTGAGCATGGTGATCTTGTCTGCTGTGTATACTATCATTTTTGTGTACTACTACTACTACTACTACTACAACTACAACAACAACAACAACAACAACAACAACAACAATAATAATAATAATGATAATAATAATAATAACCACACAGTCAGCCAGATGTTCAGATTGGGTTTAGCATTTTTGTCTACTTATCGAGTCTTTACCAAGGACCTCGGATAGGCCAATCTGGATGTTTGATGGTGTTATAGATGTCGCTGGTGGATGGAAGCTGTTCCAAGTCAAGCTGCCTTGTGCAATTGACTGGTGACAAATGTGTCAATGCCAATGAAGGAGTTCAAGTGGTGCTCAAGTTGTTTTGGAACTGCACCCAAGACTTCTATTAGTATTGCTTCTACCCTTGCTTGCCTTTGCCAAAGTTGTTCTATTTCTATTTATAGGTTTTTGTGTTTTGTTATCTTCTCCAGTTCTTTCTTTTCTATTCTGCTGTCTCCAGGCACTGTCACATCCATTATCCAGACTTTTTTGTATATTGTTGTTGTTGTTGTTATTGATAGGGCAGCAAAAATATTTAATTCTCCTTTCTACCATTTACCACATAACTGAGGTGAGTTGGCCCAGTCATCCAGCTGCCTTTCATGCCTGAGGTGGAACTACTAGAACACAGCACTTCCTAGTGATTGGCTCAAAAATCATCTAGCTGGCTTTCATGGCTAAGCCGGGACTAGAACTCCTAGTCTCCTCGTGATTGGTCCAAAATCATGCAGCTGGCTTTCATGTCTAAGGTTGGACTTGAACTCATGGCCTTCTGCAATTAAAGCCGCATCCTGTAGTCTCTTGACCACATTTTACAACAGCTTTACTTCCAGGTTTGGGTAAAACTTGCTCATGGCGTTCCATTAAGATTGTAAGTCGAGGACTTCCTGTATGTCAATACAGGTAGTCCTCAACATACAACCACAACTGAGCCCCAAATTTATGTTGCGAAGTGAGACAGTTTTTAAGTGAGCTTCGCCCTGTTTTAAAACCTTTCTTGCCACCGTTCTTAAGTGAATCGCTGCAACTGTAAAGTTAGTCACAAGGTCGTTAAGTGAATCCGGCTTCCCCATTGACTTTGCTAGTCAGAAGGTCGCAAACGGGGATCACATGACCCCAAGACACTGCAACCGTCATAAATGTGAGCCAGTGGCCACACAGGCTGAATTTGGATCATGAGACCATGGGGATGCTGCAATGGTCTTAAGTGTAAATAATGGTCATAAGTCACTTTTTTCAGTGCTGTTGTAAACTTCGAAGGGTCTCCTGCTTTGAGCAGAAGGCTGGACTAGAAGTCCTCCAAGAGCACTTCCAACTCTGTTATTTTGTATTTTTAAAAGAAGAGATTGAACATTCCTCTGTCTGAAATGGGATAGGGTTTCCTGCCTGAATAGAGGGTTGGAGTAGAAGACTTTTAAGGCCCCTTCTAATTCTATTATTTTGTATTCAGCTCCTGAAAGGGTCAGAGGACAATTTAATCCCAAATATTATTTCTTGATGTGATTGCCTGCTGAGAGAGGAAAACTCCAGCAAATGAAATTTGCATATTCTTTCTCTCCTGTTCAAGTAATGCATTCTACTCATCCTGGCTTTCCTTATGAAAAGCCTCTTTTTTATTATTATTGTTTTTTTTTAAATAGCACAGCATATTATTCCCATTATGAAATTTGATCTGGAGGAAAGTGAAGGGGAGTAGGAAAGACAGATTGTAGACATTTGCATTTTTTGTTTCTTTGGTGGAATCGTGGGCATTGACTTGTTTATCTCCAAATAAAACCCCAACAAAATCAGAAAACCTGAAATAAAATGTTGGGTTGTGGTTTGCCGGCAGAACCGGCACTGTGCAGACGGCAGCAGAATTGGATAGTGGGGAAGAATGGAGGACAGTCTGGGAGTCTGGAGAGGACTCGGACGAGGGTCCTGCATCTGAAGCAGAAATGGGGCCAGGACCATCTAGGAGTGGAGTGCTGACTCCGGAGCCTCCGGAGTCTCCGGAGCCTCCGGAGTCTCCAGAGCCTCCGGAGTCTGGCAGCAGAAGGCAGAGGACCCAGTGGAGTCTGTTCCCAGTGCATGTGTGCACAGAGCTGCTAGAAGGCAAGAGCAGCTGAGACAAAAGGGGCGACTCGTGAGTAAGGCTTGGAGGTGATTGCCCCTCCCATAGGGTATAAAGGGCAGGCAAAGGTAGAGAAACTTTTGCAGGAAGCAAAGTCGGTTACTCTGTTCAGATTCAACCTTGAAGCTCTGCGTGGACTTTGTACTCTGTTTGGCTTTTTACAATTAATTTGGCACTTTACTTGTTGGCAGCAATTCAAAGGAGATAAAGGTGGGTGCTTATCTCGAGGAACTATTTGGAACTCATTACTGGCTGGGAATGAACATAATTCTCAGCATTGAAATAAAGCAAGAGTTGTTTTAACTAAGTGTGTGCTTAATTATGATCTCAGGAAGCCTTGCTCAGAACATGTTGACAATACGCTGGTGAAAGATAATATGTAGGTAGTCCTCAACTTATGACCACAATGGAGATCAAAATTTATGTTGCTAAGGGAGACATATGTTAATTGAGTTTTGCTCAGTTTGATGCTTTGTGTTGAGTTAGTAACATGGTTGTTAAGTGAATCCGGCTTTTCCACTGACTTGGCTTATCAGAAGTTTGCAAAAGCTGATCACATGACCCCGTGACCCTGCCACCGTCATAAATATGAATTGCTAAGCATCTGAATTTTGACCAAGGGTTATAAGTGTGAAAAACGGTCATAAGTCACTTTTTTCACTGCCAGGGTAACTTTGAACAGTCATTAAACGAACTGTCATAAGTTGAGGACTCCCCTGTATTAAGGGCTGATAACTGAGTGGAAAACTTAAAAATCTACAAATCTCATTGTGTAGTTTTTTGAGCCATCATGAAATCCCATTTGGATTTATTGTTTGTGAATTCTTGAGTACAATTTCACCCTCAAAAGGAAAAGAGTTTGGGAAGAAAAGCAAGGAAAAAAAATAGAGGAAAAATAAATAAGCAATGAGTTGGACTAGAAGACTTCCAAGGTCTCCTTCCAGCTCTGTTATTCTGAATTAAAGGAGTAATCTGACACTTCTTCTATGCATCCCTTCCAGAGATCTTCCATAGAGCTTGTGTGTGTGTGTGTGTGTGTGTGTGTGTGTGTGTGTGTAAATATGCAAAATCAAGTTCTAAGGTCTCTGGAAGGGATGAGTAGAAGTGTGTGTGTATTCATATACCCACCCACACACCCACATACACACACAGAGACACCCTGTTTCCCTGAAAATAAAACCCAAATGGAAAACAAGCCCTAGCTTGATTTTCAGGATGCCCATAATGTATACCCCAAAAATAAGCCCCAGTTAAGATTGTCAGCCAAATGGAAGCATTTAGACCTGTATTTTCCTGAAAGTAAGCCCTAACCAGAAAACAAGCCCTAATGCATCTTTTGGAGCAAAAATTAACATAAGACCTGGTCTTATTTTGTGGAAAACACAAGATAGATAGATAGATAGATAGATAGATAGATAGATAGATAGATAGAT
>BLBF01000006.1:5428210-5444663 GCA_015471245.1 Laticauda colubrina | reverse complement strand
AGAATAGAATAGAATAGAATAGAATAGAATAGAATAGAATAGAATAGCATTCTTTATTGGCCAAGCGTGATTGGACACACAAGGAATTTATCTTGGTGTAAATACTCTCAGTGTATATAAAAAGAGAGCACATGAAATTAAAGCTTGCATCATGGCTGCTAATTCTTTCTTTCCGTTTGCTGTGAAGCTGCATTAGATAGAAACGTGTTAAGCAGACAGTCTAACCTCTACATACAGCTGTACCAAGCCCAAAATCCTGCAACACAAAAGAGATTTGAATAAAAGACCCTTTTTGTGTGTTGGTGTGTGTTACTTAAGCCCATGTCACACTGAACCAACGGATGCAAAGAGGATGTAAAACGGACAAAAAAGCTTGCCATCCGTTCGAAAACGCGATGTACTCACTGCCTCCGTTTTGCTTCCTCTCTATCTGTCCAGCATCCGTTTATGGACGTTTCATCTGCTCCGAAAGTTTTGGGTTGCCCAAAACTTTTGCGCGGAAAATGTATCCAGTTCGTCCGTTCTGCATCCGTTACGCATCCGTTACACATCTGTTACACATCCGCCACGTATCCGCTATATCCGCTAGGCATCCGCTACGCATCCGTGCAACTCGCATCCGCTCGGACGCAGGAAGGAAGCGGAACAGATGCGGAACGGATGCAGAACGGATGCCTAGCGGATGCAGCACAGAAACAAAGCGTTTAAAACGGAAAAAACGTTCGCAGAGGGGACCTATCTCGGATATTAAGGATGTCTAGAGGATGCCTAGAGGATGCCTAGAGGATGCAAAGGGACACCTATACTGCCTATAAAAAGGGGGAGCAACTCATCTGCATCTCACTTTCAGACCAGCAGCCCACCTGTGCAGACCTCTGCAGCCTTCATCTGACTCTTCCTCTTCCACAGCATCCGGTCATGTCCACCGTGGATCGTAACACAGTCCTTTTGGCAGCCGCCATCCTTCTGCAACAGTACGAAGCCATCTACAGGCTCTGTGAACTCTACTACGGGAAGAAAAAGAGGGGGCCAAGAAGCGTCTGGGTCCGAAAATGGATCGGGAGAAGAGCAGAGTACAGACTGTACAACAAGCTGATGGTGGAGCTCAGGAACGAAGACACTCGGGCATTCCAGAACTTCATGAGGATGCCTCCAGCCATGTTTGACGAACTTGTGCAGCGGCTGACACCCAGGTTGACCAAGGCAAACACCAACTTCCAGCCCAGCCTGGAACCTGGGCTCAAGGTGGCACTCACTCTGCGCCACCTGGCCTCAGGGACCACCTACAAAAGCATGCAATACGGCTGGAGGGTGCCACACAACACCATCAGCATTGTGGTCAGAGAAGTGGTGCAGGCCATCATCGAAGAATACAAGGAGGAGCTCCTCCAGTGCCCCTCCACTGAAGAAGGCTGGAAGAAAGTTGCAGAGCAGTGGTATCAGAGGTGGAACTTCCCCCATACCGTTGGAGCCATCGATGGCAAGCATGTGGCCTGCAAAGCTCCAGCCAAGTCGGAGTCCACTTATTTCAACTACAAAGGCTTCTTCAGCATCATCCTCTTCGCCATGGTCAATGCTGACTACAAGTTCATGTACATCGATGTTTCAGACAACGGCTCATCTTCAGATGCCCAGGTATACAACGCCAGTCACCTCAAGGAGGGGCTGGAAGGCAACCTCATCGTGGGCTTCCCAGATCCAGACCCCCTGCCCAACGACATGCAAGATGTGCCCTACTTCATCGTGGGGGATGACGCCTTCTCCCTCACAACCTACCTCATGAAGCCCTACACCTCCAGACTCCTTACCCATGAAGAGAGGATCTTCATCTACAGGCTGTCCAGGGCAAGGCGGGTGGTGCAGAACGCCTTTGGCATCCTGGCCAACAGGTTCCAGGTACTTCTCACCAACATGCAGCATCGCCCAGAGACCATGAGGAGGATCGTGGAAGCTTGCTGCATCCTGCACAATCTCATGCGCACCCGCTACCCAGTCTTGCAGAGCAGGCTTGTGGACCGTCAACAAGGCAATGGGGACATGGAGCCTGGGGAATGGAGGCAAGGGCGAAACCTGATCGACACTCAGGATGTGCAAGGCCCCAACAGAGCCTCACGGGAAGGGAAGAAGCAGCGCAACCTCCTGAAACACTGGTGCAACTCCCCAGCTGGAGCAGTGGAGTGGCAAGACAGGATGGTAGATGCTTAATGGATGCTTCCTTCAGCCTGTCTCATCACACGGATGAGATTGGGCCATTTATTTTGGGTGGGCCTACAATGAACAGGGCGTTTAATAAAGAGTTGTGTTTGTGTTGCCATGTGTGGATCAATGCTTACATTGTTATTGATAAAAAAGGGCCATAGGTGTGGCACCTGGGAGGGTAGACCATACAGTCCCACTATGCTTGCACTGGAGGTTTATCTATCCCACAGCTATTAGCCATCCCAAAGATATCCCTGCTCATTCCACAGGTATCCCTGCCCACCCCACTGCTATCTTAACCCATCCCACAAGCATGCAAAGGCTTAAACCATTTCTAAAAGTTTCCACCAAGACTTTATTGAAAAAAAGAAATGAAGCAAGTGTGTGAATCAAAGATAAACTTTATTGAACAATAAGCTGTTACAGAAAAATGACCCAAGTCAAGTGTCCAAATAAAGTCCACAGGTAGCCAGCTACCCGGTCTCTGGCACTCTTATCGGTCACTCGGAGGTATGCCCAGTCTCAGGGGTGAAGGGTCCAGGTGCTGTGGTGGTGGGTGGTGCTGGAGTGCCTGGCCCCGAGAGGACAACAGGGGATGGTGTGTTGAGGAAGGTGTCGGACAGCTGGCTCAGCCCCGTAATGCTGAGAGGTCCTTCCTCCATGCCATGGGGTGTCAGCCCCAGTACTGATGACAGATGTACTGAGGCCGGGCTTGGCTGTGGGGTGGAGGAAGGAGCAGTGTAGTGGGGCTGTCTGCTCTGCAGCTGGGTGAGGACTGTCATGGGTGGCATCATTGGCGTGGGTGGCATCGCTGTCGTCGGTGGCATCATTGTCGTGGGTGGCATCAGTGGCATCAGTGGAACCGGTGGAAACGGTGTCGCCCGATGACTCTGTGCCTGGACTAGGAAGGGCTGCTGCCTGTGCTGCTGAACCTCCTGGTAGCCGTAGCCCTGGTAGGTGAGGGCCTGTGGGAAGCCTTGGAATGAGAGGGACATCACCTGGGGTGGAGGAGCAGACCTGGACTGGGTGGGAGCAGGTTCCTCTGGGTATGGAGGGTTGTGAAACAGCTCGGTGATCGGGTCCTTCACCACCTGGTACTGTGGATCTGCCATTTCCTTGAGGGTCAGGTTGACATAGGTGAGGAAGGGCTTGCGGTTGGAGGAGGAGGAGTCGGTGTGGACTAGCTGAGAGAGGAGATCTATGTTGGTGTGGATGGTGTCCCTGATCTCCAGCAGGACAGTGTGGCTCTGCCCCTCCTGCTGTCCGGATCTCTGCCTTTCTGCGGAGGCGGAGCTGGGGGGGGGTGGATGCGGCTAGGACTGTGGTGGACTCGATGTCTCCTTTCTCCCACCACACCAGGGAGTCCTCCACGCACTCCACCACGCTTACCACACCTGTCCGCGGGTTCTCCGCCGTGGCACGCTCCACAGAAACCTGCCTGGAGACAGGGACTGACTCTTGGCCGGAAGAGGACTGGCTCTCAGCAGGCTGCCGGAGAGAGAGGGTCGTGAGAGGGGCTCCTGGTGCTCCTCGGTGGCGGATCTCACCCTCCAGGAAGCTGCACCTGGCCATGACGTAGGTCTCTCTGTCTGTCAGCTTCACAGTGGCCTGGCCAGATTTCTTCAGGTGCAGCTTCCCGTACCAGGTGTGCATGTGCTTCCACCAGCCGAGGAGCACCTCCGAAGTGTAACCCATACTCTCCGCCCTCTCTCTCCAAGCAGCCCGCTTCCGCTTGGTGTCCCTGTACAGCCGGTGTCCCTTCCGCCACAGATAGCCGTTCTCTCTCAGCCACTCCACCACCTCATCCTCGTGCGCCTCCTCAATATAGTATTGCCTCCTCTCCTGTTGTCGCATACGCCTCTTCCTCCCTTTGGCAGGACCAGATGGGCCCTCATCAGAGGGGCTCCCAGGTAGTAGGGGCTGCTCCTCCACACCACCAGGAGCAGCACCAGCACCAGCAAGATCATCATCATCATCATCATCATCCTCACCAGCAGGATCATAATCAGCATCATCATCATCATCAGCAGCAGCAGCAGCAGCAGCGGCAGCAACAGCAGGATCAGCAGCAGCAGGACCAGCAGGACCAGGATCAGCAGCAGTAGAGTAAGCACCAGCAGGGCCAGCAAGCCCAGGAGCACGAGCAGGACCAGGAACACGAGCAGGACGAGCAGGACGAGCAAGACCAGGAGCACGAGCAGGACGAGCAAGTCCAGGAGCATGAGCAGGACGAGCAGGACCAGGAGCAGCTTCAACAGAGTAAGCACCAGCAGAAGCACCACCGCCAGGAGAAGCTTCAGCAGAAGCCCCAGCAGAAGCAGAGTCAGGGGCAGTGGGTGGGAGGTTGGCCCTATCTCTCTTGCCAGGGATGGCGGCAGGCTGCTGAGGCTTTCGCTTCCTCCCCATGGTTGTGGGGTTGCTGGCTGGCAGGGAGGCTGGCAGGCACCAAGGCTGGCAGGAAGGCTGGTAGGAAGCCAGGCACGAAGTCTGGCAGGTAGGCTGGCAGGAAGCCTGGCAGGAAGCCTGGCAGGTAGGCTGGCAGGAAGACTGGCAGGAAGGCAGGCAGGCAGGCAGGCACCAAGGCTGGCTGGAAGGCAGGCTGGCAGCAAGGCTGGCAGGCAGGCATGCAGGCAGGGCAGGCAAGGAACTCGAAGTGTCCAGCAGCAGGTCTTTCCTCAGAATGCTGGCCACGTGCGAGCTGCTTCCCTTTATATCCGGGGGGCTTACGCAATGCATCCCCCCCGCATGCGCAATTAACGCTCGGCATCCGTTCCGCTTCCGCTGTGCATCCGTTAGGCTTCCGTTGTGCATCTGCTTCATCCGCTGTGCATCCGCTGTGCATCCGCTTCATCTGTTCCGCGTCCGCTGTGCATCCGCTGTATCCGTTCCGCGTCCACTTTCCTGAGCCCCCCCGGAACCCTAGCGGATGCACCATCCGCTCTCATCCGCTTCCATCCGCTGGGCTTCCGTTCCGCATCCGCTTTGCATCCGCCCTGCGTCCTCCCCGCGTCCGTGTTATCCGCTCCGGTTATGCAAATTTTTGCCCCTTTTGAGAGCAGATCACAACGGATGGAACATTTTGCTCGTCCGCTGTGTCCTTTTTGCATCCGTTGGCCAGTGTGACATGGGCTTAAGAACTGAAGACACTTCTGCCTGGCGCTGCTCTGCTGGTTTTCTTCTTAAGATTTCCTGTGTTTACTTATTTATTAAATAAGTGAGAGGGATCTTGGAGTCTTCGTACACAACCAGCTAAATAGGAGCCAGCTGTGTGCAGCAGCAGCCAAAAAAAATAATGTAATCCTAAGTTGCATTAACAGAGGGATACAATTGAGATCAAGGGAGGTACTAATACCACTCTATAAAGTGGTATTAGTAAGACCACACCTAAAGTACTGCATCCAGTTTTGGTCACCACACTATAAAAAAGATGTTGAGACTCTAGAAAAAGCACAGAGAAGAGCAACCAGGATGATTAGGGAACTGGAGGCTAAAATATACGATGAACGGTTGCAGGAACTGGGCTTGGCTAGTCTAGTGAAGAGAAGGACCAGGAGAGACATGATAGCAGACTTCCAATATTTGAGGGGATGCCACAGAGAGGAGGGGGGGTGTCAAGCTATTTTCTAAAGCACACAAAGGCCAGACAAGGAATAATGGATGGAAACTGATCCAGGAGAGATTCAATCTGGAAATAAGGAGAAACTTTCTGACAGTGAGAACAATCCAACCACGGAACAGAAGTTGCCCTCAGAAGTTGTGGGGAGCGCCATCACTTGAGACTTTCAAGAAGAGGCTGGACTGCCATTTGTCAGAAATGGCGTAGGGTCTCCCACTTGGGTGGGGGGGTTGGACTAGATGACCTACAAGATCCCTTCCAACTCTGATTATCTGTTTGTTATCTGTTAAACACTGGCTGGAAAAGGTTCTCTCTAAAAATAAATAACACCGTATCCCCATGGATTTTCAGTCTTGCTTAAGTTACTTCTGTGCCACTTAAGTGTGTTTTCTGTGTGCCACAATCAGGACACATCACAAATTTAGGGAGCTGCTCTCAAAATGCATCTCTTTAAGATACCCTTCATATAAGTCCATAGATCCTTCAACTTGAATTTTTCTCTCAATGGTTCCTTAAACTTTAGGCTTTGCCATATCTTTTTACAGCAGGTTCTCTTTCCGTGTTTTAGGGAGAGGAAAAAAAAATATAGGGAATTATTCCCAGGAGTTTACCGGTAGTGACCCCAATAGAGCCCAGCAGGCTCTGCTTTTCATTCTTTTCAAATAGGTATCACATGTGCTTTTAAGTAACGACTATTTGTTTACAGGATTTCCTGGATTGTTGTGTGACGCCCAGAATTGCTTTTTGTGAAATGGGTAGCTGTATAAATTTGACAGGCAGGCAGAAAACAGATGGATAGACACTGTATATAAGTGGGGGGGGGGAGAGAGAGAAAGGGAGAGAGAGGGAGGGAGGGAGAAAGGGAAGGAGAGAGGGAGAGAGAAAGGGAGAGGGAACGAGGGGGAGAAAGAGGGAGAAAAAGAAAGGGAGAGAGAAAGAGGGGAGGGAGAGAGAAAAGGAGAGAGAGAGGGAGGGAGAGGGAAGGAAAAAGAGGAGGGAAGGAGAAAGAGAAATGGAGAGAGGGAGGAAGAGGGAGGGAGAGAGGGAGAGAGGGGAGGGAGGGAGAGAAAAGGAGAGAAGGGAGGAGAAGAACGGAAGGAAAAAGAGGGAGGGAGAAAGAGAGAAAGGGAAAGAGGGGAGAGACAGGAAGAAAGAGAAAAGGAGAAAGGGAGGGAGGGAGAGGGAAGGAAGAAAAAAGGGAGGGAGGGAGAAAGAAAAGGAGGGAGAGAGAAAGGGGAGGGAGGCAGAGAAAAGGAGAGAGGGTGGGAGAAGGAAGGAAGGAAGGAAAAAGAGAGGGGGGAGGGATAAAAAGAAAGGGAGAGAGAGAGAAAGAATGGAAGGAGAGAGAGAAAAGGAGAGAGGGAGATTTTTAAAATTCTTAATATTAACTGCTAAGCCATAAAACAGTCTTTCCTGTTTCTGACCTTCCATAAGAAAGACTCTCTCTCTCTCTCCCTCTCTCTCTCTCTCTCTCCCTCCCTCTCTCTCTCTCTCTCTCTCTCTCTCTCTCTCTCTCTCTCTCCAGCAGGAAAATTCAGGGGATGCTAAAATGGGAATCTTAAAGCAGAGAGTGTTGCTTTCTCTGAAAAGAGCTTTCAGTCAGACATGAATTAGGACACTCTCTTTAAAAATTCATACCAGGATTACATAAAGACATGTTGACTCTCTCCTTCTCCTTCTACCCCTTCTCCTCTTCCCCTTCCTTCCCCTCCTTTCCTTTTCCTCTTCCCCTTCTTTCCTTCCCCACCTCTCCTTCAACTTCTCCTTCTCTTTCTCCTCTTCCTTCCTTCCCTCCTTCTCTTTCCTCCCCCTTTCCCTTCTCCTCTTACCCCTTCCTTTCTTCCTCTCCTTCCTTCCTTCTCCACCTCCTCCTTTCTTTCTTCCCCTTCTCCTTTATCCCCTTCCTTCCTTCCATTCTTTCTCTGTCCCTTCTCTTTTTCTCCCTTCCTTCCCCTTCTCCTCCTTCCCCTCTTCCTCCTTCATTTCTTCCCCGTGCCTTGCCCCCACTCCTCCTCCTCCTCCTCGTCTCTCACTTTTGATCCCTGCCTTCTCTTTTACCTTAAAACTTTGCAGAAGGTAATTTCCTTCGCAAACACGACGTGATTTTGCACTTTGCAAACGAAGAGAGGGGAAAATGGAAGAGGGAGATGTTTGGATCTCTGCAGCAATACTAAAAGCAGACCAAGATTTTTGCAGCAGAAAGGATGAGGATGCTGACAGGATGTCGCAGGTGGACAGGGGTTGACTTTTGCGATACACAAACATGCTCCTTTTCTTCCTGTTTCCCCATTTTGCATCATTGTTAGCTGTGTTGAAAATGTTTTTGGCTTTTTCAAGGACAGTTCCAAGGCCTCCAAATTTTGCAAAGTAGTTCTAGAAAAATCTCTTTTCTGGCAATGTCATCTGAGGCCTCCTCTTCCATGTTAAAGAAACACAGGTGAGATACCTGGCAGTGTCCTAGTAAGGATGATGGAGACTCTTAAAGCTTTTAACCGAAAAATGTTGATGTTCTCACTCAGGGAAGCTGGTTCTTGACACCATGTCAGAAAAATGGGTGTTGCTGAAATCTACCCCCCCACACACCGTTTCTTTTTCAAAATCCATATCGTTGATTTTATGAAAAGCAGAAAACCGACGGCCTGAACTTTCTATAAGAATCCAGAGATTTACTTTAAGCTTTAAATCATTTCAAAATGACCTGATGGCACCGACCTATTGTGTCACTGAAATTCAGTCGTGTAATCTCAGAGGAGTTCAAACCTAGACAGAGGCAGGTTATTTCCCTCTCTGGGCATCCTGCGAATATATCTGCTGAACAAAACTCCACATTGGCAACAGGAAGGGCATCCGGCCATACAAACACTCTGCTAGCTCTATTCAGTGGCCCAGAGTCTACCCCGCAAGGGGTTAGCGGGGTCCTCCATGGAAGGCAGGTTGATAGTAATTGTTATTTTCTGCAATCCTAATTACTCTCTGGAGTCTATGTCCATCCTGTTGGGTTACAGAACCGAACCAGTCAGTGATAGAGGTGCAGATGACAACTCAATAATTCCTCTTTATAGAACTGGACCAGCAGCTCCTTGGGCAGTTTGAGCTTCCTGAGTTGGCGCAGAAAGAACATTCTTTGTTGTGCTTTTTTGATGATGTTTTTGATGTTAGGTGTCCATTTTAGGTCATGTGATATGATAGAACCTAGAAATTTGAAGGTCTCTACTGTTGATACTGTGTTGTCTAGTATTGTAAGTATTGTATTGTTTTCAGAAGTGGGATTCTACCAGTTCGCACCTATTCGCTAGAATCGGTTGTTAACATTCTCAGCAGTTTGGAGAACCGGTTGTTAGAAGAAATTACTGGGCTAATCCTGTAAGGAAGGCAGGAAGGAAACATTCTGGTGTTGCTTACAGAAATTGCCTCTCCGTTAACCCTTATTACATTCTTGGCAGGACTACACTTCCTGTCTCAGGAACGTCTCTGGAGTTTTTTTCCACTCCTTTGCTGGTACTTTGTTTATGTGGAGTGACAATTCAAAGTTACAATGGCACTGAAAAAAGTGACTTATGACCATTTTTCACACTTATGACTGTTGCAGCATCCCCACAGTCATGAGAGGCTAGGTGAGGAGATGCATGCCTCGATGTGAGTGATGTTGAGTTGGCCACACCCACCAACTAAGCCATGCCCTCAGAACCGGTTGTTAAAAAATTTGAATCCCACCCCTGATTGTTTTATTTTTATTGTTACAATGTACACTGAAAATGGCTTTTAATTTTGTTGTAACGGGGTACAATGACAATAAAATAAAATAAAATAAAATAAGCATCCTTTAACTTTATATCCTGCCCCGTGATTTAATATGCGAGGCGAGTGCATACTGATCCGTCTGATTTGGCACCTCGAACGATGAAACTCAAATAATTCAGAATTAATCAGGGGACCCAGTGGTGATGCTGCCAGTCTAGCGCCCCGAGGAGAGGCAAGCAGGCCGAAATTCACGGGAGCTGCATGCAAACATCAAGAGGTGTTTTCGACATCGAGCGATCTGGGGGTTTGGGCTGCATGATTCATTAAACACACCGTGTGTGTGTGTGTGTCTCTCTCTGACACACCAAATGAAGCGAGAGGGTGGGGAGCATGAAAATCCACCTAAGATGCTAGATGTGAAGGATGCTAAGCAACCAGAACATAAAAGCCCGTTAAAACATCTTATTTAAATTAAAGGCAGCAGGAGCAGTTTTGGGAAGATATGGAAGGTTTTGTTTCTTTTTTAAGACAGGTTTCCTGTGAATTTGATTTTTTTTTTTTCCTCCCCTGACTGAATGTCCTACGAATGGCATTCACCAAGGAATGAAAACATGGAGTTATTTTGAAAGTTCCTGTCCAGTCTGATGAATTTCAGCTCTGCAAAAGAGCAGGCTTCTAAGATGAATATCAAAATAACAGAATAACAGAATAAGAAATAGAATTGGAAGGGACCTTGGAGGTCTTCTCGTCCAACCCCCTGCTCAAGCAGGAAATACTATATAATTTAGGACAAACGGTTGTCCAATCTCTTCTTTAAAAAAATCATGGAAAGGTTCACACCCCAATCTTACAGATTAACAGAGTTGGAGGGGACCTTGTAGGTCATTTAGTCCAACCCCCTGCCCAAGCAGGATGTCATGCCCCTGTTGGAGTCTGACTTCGAGGGAGAGGTAGAACAGCTGTCAGGTAGTGGGAGTGTGGCTACAGTGGTTGTGGAGGAAACTGGGGAAGGGCACAGGCCGGATGGGCATTCAGAGGAAGACCCACCCCCCACCCCTCTTCATCCTAGGGCATGCAGGGATGAGCGGGTAAGGGAGAAACATGAGTAGCATGGTCTATGGGGGAAGAAAGGGCCCTGATCCCCTTCATGGGCTGCAGCTGGAGGACTGTTTAAAAGGACAAACTGCGCATGGCAAAGTTGATGGAAGCAAAGAGTGTGTTATTCTTCTCGAAGCTTATCTGGGTTTTGGCTTCCTCCCAACTGTCCGTTGCTGCATTATCTGGTGGAAGTCTGCAATTTATCATCCTGGCCTGCTGTATTAATTCCTTCAGTGTGGTTTGTGTTGGTTTTTTTTATTTCTAATTATCTTTACTTTGGGTTCTGACTGCATTTACTCCCCCGTAGACTGTTTTTTTTAAGAGTTTGATATCCAGCTGAGAATAATTGGACATTGGGGCCAAGTTGGAGGCATTAAAAGGTATTTATTCTATTTTTGTGACTTTTGTTTTTTTCATGCCTTGGGTCATCACACAGAAGACAGATCGATACTATGAAATGGCACTGAATCTCAGGGCCTCTGTCCTCCGAAAATCCATGTCCAAGTAGTCCTTGACTTACAACCATTCATTTAATGACCAAAGTTACAGCGGCACTGAAAAAAGGGACTTATGACCATTTTTCACTCTTATGACCGTTGCAGCATCCCTGTGGTCATGTGATCAAAATTCAGAGGCTTGGCAATTGACACATATTTATGACAGTTGCAGTGTTCTCGGGGGTCACATGATCCCTTTTTGCAACCTGACGAGAAAAGCCGAAGCCAGATTCTCTTAACAACCATTTTGCTAACTTAACAACTGTCGTGACTTACTTAACAACTAGGGCAAGGAAGGTCGTAAAATTGGGTAAAATTCACTTAATAACTATCTCCCTTAGCAACAGATATTTTTGGCTCAACTGTGGTTGTAGCTACCTATATGGATTACCTGTATGCAGTTGGATTATCTAAAGTGGGCGTGTCCAACCTTGGCAATGTTAAAACTTGTGGAATTCTGGGAATTGAAGTCTACAAGTTGCCAAGGTTGGACATCTCTGATCTGAAAAGGGGATCTCCAAACTTGGCAACTTTAGGACTTGTGGACTTCAACTCCCAGAATTCCCCAGCCAGCTCAGCCATGCTATCTCAGGAATTCTGGGAGCTAAAGTCCATAAAGGTACCAGGTTTAGAGGCCCCTGATCTAAAGATTGGATGGCTCCCAAACCAGCATCCCCAATTAGATCGTAGAGATTCTCAGTCATCCAGGTCACAGTTGTACCAAGGGTGCTTTTTTTAGGAGGCAACTGGCCGTTCTTGTTTTTCCTTTTGAAGATGTTTCGCTTCTCATCCAAGAAGCTTCTTCAGCTCTGACAGAAAGGTGGGGAATGGAAGGATTTAAATTCCTTGCAGAAAGCTGGTCATTCGCATCTTTTTAGAGGGTCGTTGAGGCCACTTGGAGGTTTATCTGTGTCCTCAGGGTCACCTGAGCAGTGCAAATGGTTCCTGTAGTCTGCCATTTTTCCTCTGGAAATCCATTCTTCCTCCCACACCATTCAAAGGGAGTTCATCCCAAATTGTATTGTTAAAAGTCTGTAGAGGTTTCCATTTCCCACCATTCAGTCAGAGCTGAAGAAGCTTCTTGGATGAGAAGCAAAACATCTTCAAAGAGAAAACAAGCAAGTCCAGTTGCCTCTTGAAAAAGCACTTTGGTTTTTTGTAAAGTAAGGAAAAATATGACAATTATAATGGCTGGGGATAGACTTATGGCAAGTAAAATTATTTTTAACAAAAAATAAATAAATTAAAACCCATTATGTGCTACCCAAACTCGTAACGTAACAGACGAAAGCTTGTTCCATATGTTCTGTAATCGTTTGCAGACTCGCGAAAGAGGGAAGCCATACTTCTTAATTTTAGCACCCTTATTTGACACCTCGTTCACGTTTCCCGCCGTGGAAAATTCCATTATATGCATTTACCCAAGCTGACAATTCAATTACAAATGTTTGCACACTTTGTGGAACCAATAAAAACAAGATGGTTCAAGAGGAAGAAAACATATTAGAGCAAAAGGCACAATGACACATCAGGGCTGTTGGAAGGTTCGGCGGCACTCGAAAAAGTGACCATTTTTCATACTTACGACTATTGCAGCCTCAAAATTTGGGCCCTTGGCCAGTTCTTGTTGATCCGACAGCTCATAAATTCAGTGTAGGATGATGACGATGGTTAACCTTAATATCTAAGAAATGTTGGCAGCCCATGGAAATTCAGCCTGCTATTTATTTCTCCTCCTAATTAATTGGTTAATTTTGTGTCTCATTGGCTTGCAGACAGACTGCTGAGTTTTAATTGTTGTGCTTTCGGAGGGTCTAATCATATACATTGCTTTTTTTCCCCCCTCAGAATGTTTTTTTGCACTGCCGTCAAAAGTAGAAGAGAAGAAGATCTCGAGAATAGTTTCTGGCCCTCGTTATTCCTGAACTTGCTGTGATGGAGCAAGGTATATATCCAATTTTTGTCAGCTCTGAATCCTTGTGAAATGTGTATTCCTTATCAACGCCTTCCTTTCTGTTAAGGGAAATCTCTCTGGAGGTGATTAAAATTGTTTGCCGATGGGAAGAAGGAGACCAGGGTATCTAATTTGAGAATGTAAGACTTCTGGGCAAAGTTTTGAAGTCTTGAATAGAGATCTCAGACAGGATGATAAAACAAGGGGTATAAATATTAAGAAAGAAGGTTATACATTCAGAGCCTTTGGTTATATATTAAGAGATTTTTTTATATTTCTACAGGACTCCCAAAAATAATATAGAACATTTGATGAGGAAATTGAATGAGTTTGGGGCCCTGGAAGGTTTTAAAATAAGTAAACAGAAAATTAAAAAAAATGTTGATTAAGAATATGTCCTTCCAGTTGTCTCTTAAATGCTGGAAATGCAATAAAGAAATTTGGAACATATTACCATGTATGGTGGAAATATGAAAAAGCCCAAATATATTTTATTGGCTGAACATCAGAAACTGGTTAGAAGAGATGTATAAAATTAAAATAGAGTTCAGACCTGAAATTTTCTTACTAGGAATCAATGTGGGGAAATATAACAAAGAGATAATATATTTAATCATCCATGTCACCACTGCCATGAGACTAACTCTTGCCCAAAGATGGAAAGGAAATGATATGCCAGAAGAGATGGAAATAATTAGAAAAATCTGGTTGTGTACTGAAATGAATACAATAACTCAAGAATTAAAATTTGTATTTTTTGTTATGTGTGCATCATGTTCATTGTTTTTAATGATTTTTTTTCTGTTTGTTGTTCATTAATAAAATTATTATTTTTTTAAAAAAGAATATGTCCTTCCAGGACAGTGATATATTGAACTAGCTCGATACCCATGCTTCTCTACAAAACTATCTGGTCGGGCTTAGTTTTTGGGGAGGAAAATAAGGGAGGGAAATTCTGCCTCTGCCTACCAGCATCCATCAATATTCATCTGGCTAATGTCCTGTCCATGTGTGAGAGAGTGGAGGGCTGTTTGGAAACTGAAAGAGTATTTGCTGTGTGAACAAGAAGGAGACAGCAAGGAGCCTGGGCGTGGCTTAGCTCCACTGTTCTGTAGTAAAACTGCTTGGTGCTCTGAAACTGAAACTGAAACTGAAACTCCTCTCCTCTGCTTGTGTTTTGCATTTGGAGCAGATTTCTTTTCAGGCGGGGAGGGGGAGTAGAACTCCTTAGCATCAGAGCGTGTTAATAATAATAATAATCATCATCATCTTCAAAATCATAATCATAATATAGGAAATACTAATGCTCTGATGGTCATTTGGAAAAATCCTTTCTTTGTGAGTCCCTAGAAGCCAAGAGGAGGAACACACGTGCCAAATTTCAAGATTGTAGGCTTTACAGTTCTGGAGATTTTGTGATGATGCGTGAGGGGTATTTCTCTTTTATACAGAGAGATAAAAAGTCAGGTTTTAGGGTTGAGAAAAAGGTGAAATATCTAGGAGTTGTGCTGAGAATGAAAGGATTATAGTTATAGCTAGTCCTTGGCTTACAAATACTCATTTAGCGCCCTTTTTTAAGTTGCAATGGGACTGAAAAAAGTGACTTGCAAGCGGTCCTCACCCTTCAATTCATCAGGAACATCCACCCCGTCATGTGATTAGAATTTGGGCATTTGGCAACCATGTACGTATGTATGGTTGTAGTATATCAGGGTCACGTGGTCACATTCCCAGCCAGCTTCCGACGAGCCAAATCATTGGAGAAAGCCGGATTTGCTAAGTGAACTCACAGTTCCCTTAATAACTGCAAGGATTCACTCAACCATTTGTGGTTAAAAAAAAGGAGGGGGTCATAAAATTAGGCAAGGCTCACTTAACAACTGCCGTGCTTAGGAATGGAAATTATGGCCCCAGTTGTGGTCGTAATCCGGGGACTACCTGTATTAGATTCGTAACTGCTGCAAAGAAATTGGAGGTTGGTTCTTTAGAAGAGACTCTTTGCAAGTCAGAGTTGAACTGTGGGGTCCTTGGTGTTCTCTGCGCTTGGTGAGTTTTCCTGCAGACGTTTCATTACCCAGCTAGGTAACATCATCAGTGCTAGAAGAGAGTAGGGTTTGTGGAGAATAGGAGGAGGGAGGACTGTGAGGTCCTTGGTGCTCTCTGAGTTTGTTGGTTTTCTTGCAGACTTTTCATTAGCCAACTAGGTAACATCATCAGTGCTAGAGGGGAATGGAGGAGGAGGAGGAGGAGGAGGAGGAGGAGGAGGAGGAGGAGGAGGAGGAGGAGGAGGAGGAGGAGGACGACTGTGGGGTCCTCTGAGCTTGATTGTTTTCTTTCAGATGTTTCATTACCCAACCCAGCACCATCAGTGGTAGAAGAGAGAAGGGCTTGCTTTCCGTTTATATACAGAGCAAATAGTAAACAAAATCCTACTCAAGGAACCGCCAAGAACACTTCTACCAACACTGACATGGCAAGCCGCTCAGGAGCAAATGAGGTGGAAAGTGATTGAATTGAGTTGAAACAGGCTGTGCTCCCAACCAACATTTGCCTTGACACCTAAACCTTTGGAGGAAAATCTCCCCAATGGTGCAATCACATCGAGGTGTCAAAATTGAGATTTCCTTAGATCCAGAAAGAGGTGTCCATAAATACAGGTATTCCTCAGCCCACAACACTTCCCTTGGTGACTGTCCAAAGTTACAACAACATGGAAAAAAAGCGACATGAAGATTTATTTATTTTTTACATTTAACACTGTTGCATCATCCCCTTGATCACATGATCAAACTTCAGCTGCTTGGCAACTGGCATGTGCATATGCCTGTTGCAGTGTCCCGGGAGTCACACGATCCCCTTTTGCGGCCTTCTGACAAGCAAAAGGGAAGCTGGATTCACTTAACAATCGTGTCCCTAACTTAACCACTGCAGTGATTCACTTAACAACAATGCCAGGAAAGGTTGTAACATGGGGCCAAATTCGGTTAACAACAGTCTCGCTTAGAAACAGAAATTTGGGGCTCCAGTGTGGTCGTAACTCGAGGACTACCTCCATCGCTTTCCGTCGCCAAGGTTGTTAGTACAAGCAAGCTGAGACTACCCATTAGTTACCTTCTCCTTATCCTCTCAGCGGTGCCATGTCGAATTGCCTTATATGGGCAATTAGAATTAATGCAAATGATGCTTACAAGAGGGACGGCTGGTTGAATTCCAGATGAGGTCAACATTGTTATCCTTGGCGAATTCAATTACCAGATCTCCAAGATTTGCATCACTCGTTTAGGTAGATAGATAGATAGATAGATAGATAGATAGATAGATAGATAGATAAGATATATAGAGATAGAT
>BLBF01000006.1:5394817-5408261 GCA_015471245.1 Laticauda colubrina | reverse complement strand
CACACACACACACACACACACACACACACACACACACATATATATATATATATATATATATATATATATATATATATACATACACACACACACACACACATACACACATACACACATACACACACACACACACATACACACACAAAATAGTTGCCTAGCAGCTGGAATTACTAACGCAGGAGGGATCTAATTGGCTCAGGTCAAAAATAAGACCTGGATGGAGCATTGGCAAAACAACAGTAATAATTTTCCCTCCTTTCTTTTTTTCCTTGTTCTTCCTCCTCTTTTATTTTTTACCCTGCATGAAAATTAATTGCAGAAGGTGGGGGCTAGCATTAAAAGGAATCAAGAAAGGACCGCTTTTATTGAATTTGCATCTCCCAGACTAAAGATCCTGTCAATTTGTTGAGGATTAGAGCATAAGCTTTCAGATCTCCTCGAGATACATTAAAATTCCCCCACTCGCCATTTCATTATTTAAAGTCAAACGTTAATGTTGTTTATACAGCGCTGTAGAGTTAGTGCCTAGAGAAGTTCTAAGGAAGTAGCTGGCAAATCTTTTATTTTTTTCCTTCTGTAAAATAAAGACAAGCTCGATACCCGTGCTTCATTACGAAACTATATTTTTTGGGAGGAAAATAAAGGGAAAAAATTCTGCCTTTGCCTACCAGCATCCATCAGTATTCATCTGGCTAGCGTCCTGTCAGTGTGTGAGAGTTGAGGGCTATTTGGAAACTGAAACAGTATTTGCTGTGTGAGCAAGGAGACAGTAAGGAGCCTGGGCGTGGCTTAGCTCAACTGTTCTGTACTAAAGCTGCTTGGTGCTGTGAAATTAAAACTGAAACTGAAACTCCTCTCCTCTGCTTATGTTTTGTATTTGGAACAGATTTCTTTTCAGGTGGGGAGGGGGAGTAGAACCCCTTGGCATCAGAGCGTGTTAATACTAATAATATAGGAAATACAAATGCTCTGATGGTCATTCTGAAAAATCCTTTCTTAGTGACCACTTACATGGCAAATTACAAGTTTGTAGGCTTTACGGTTCTAGAGATTTTGTCATGATGCATGAGAGGTATTTGTATATCGATGAAATCCTGGTCTGTAAAAACATTTTAATTGTTTGTAGCCTGCGTCTAAAACATGGTTTTTCAACTTTAGCACCTTTAAGATGGGTGGACTTCAACTCCCAGCATTCCCAGACAGTGTGGGTGGAACCAACTCCCAGAATGCTGACTGGGGAATTCTGGGAGTTGAAGTCCATTGGTCATCATTCTTCATTTAGTGATCGTTCAAAGTTACAACGGCCCTGAAAAATGTGACTTACGACCATTTTTCACAGTTATGACCTTTGCAGCATCCTTACGATCACATGGTCCAAATTCAGATGCTGGTTTATACTTATGACCGCTGCCATGTCCCCAGGTCACATGATCCCCTTTTGCAACCTTCTCGCAAGCAAAGTCAACGGGGAAGCCAGATTCACTTAACAACTGGGTTACTCACTTACCAACAGCAGTGATTCACTTAACAACTGTGTGAGGTTGTAACATGGGGCAAAACTCAATTAAAAATGTTTCACTTGACAACAGAATTTGGGGGGCTGAATTGTGGCCATAAGTGAATGACTGCCTGTACTTACAAATAAGGGAGGAAAAATATAGCAACAATAAAGATATTCCAGAGTCATGTAAAAAAATTTTTTGATAAGGCTTCTTCAAAAAGTTTGCATTATATTGTGTAATGATTTATGACTTTGAATCTCACAGTTCCTATTATTAATATTGTTGGATGCATTCGATTTGGGAAAGCATTAATTGTTACAATGCAAATGCAATTTTTTTAATGTCTCTGCTAAAGATTTTACTTTGGGTGTTGTTGGAGCTTCCCTTTTCAACATATTTCTTGATGAAATTTTCATGCATCACAAGTATTTCTTGTGCTTTAAAATAATGATGATGATCATGATGTAATCCTGGCTCATGGCATCAAGTTTCTCCCCCCTCTTGTTAGGACACCCTGGTTGTTCTGCCAAAATTATAGCCGTGCATTTGCTAATTACGTTGTACCCAGTATGGTGCAAATTACACAGTGAATAGATTTGGAATCAGTTATTTGTGCTTAATTGATGGCGCTTTCTAAAAGAACTCTCTAATATTCAGCCTTTCGATTTTCAAACCTACCAAAGTGTCATTTCTTTATTTTCTCTTACCTCCACTGATTGATGATGTCCTCTAATTTCCAAGTGACAAATCTTAAAACCAGAATCTTAAGAGTTTTTGAAATTTTGCTAGTTGTAAGAACGTTCTCTTTCCCATACTCCTATTGGTTACAAAGAGTTTAAAGACAGATTTTCCTCAAGGTAAAAAGTTGACAGCTCACCATACTGAAACCTGTATACAGGGGTCAGCTTCAAAAATTTTAGCAAGGATTCTCTGCCCGGTTGCTGGATGGGCGTGGTATGGTGGGCATGGCCTAGTCGGCCTCCTGTACCACGGTGGTGGTGTGTGTGTGTTTTTGCCCTACCTGGGCTCCGGAGGCTTTCCTTGAGCCTCCAGGAGGATGAAAATGGCCTGCCGCTCCGGAGGCTCTCTGGAAACCAGAAACGGGCCCATTTCCATCCTTCCTGAACTTCCGGGAGGCCTGTTTTTCACCTTCCCCGAGCTCTGCACTTACCTGCATCCAAAATTGGCCACATGGGGTCTCTGGGGAGGGGAAGGGTAAAAAACAGGCCTCCCGGAAATTTGGGAAGCCTGGAAATGGGCCTATTTCCGGCTTTAAGACAGCTTCCAGAGTCCGGGGAGATCCTTTTTGCCCTCCTGGAGGTTTCAAGGAAAGCCTCCGGAACCTGGGAAGGGCAAAAATGATCCACCACCACCGTGGTGCAAGAGGCCGACAAAGCCACACCCACCATGGCCATACCAAGCAGTTCAGAGAACCGATTGTTAGAAGAAATTACTGGGCTAATCCTGTAAGGAAGGCAGGAAGGAAACATTCTGGTGTTGCTTACAGAAACTGCCTCTCCATTAACCCTTATTACGTTCTTGGCAGGACTAGACTTCCTGTCTCAGGAACTTCTCTGGACCTTGTTTCCCCTCTTTTGCTGGTACTTTGCTTGCGTGGAGTGACTATTCAAAGTTACAATGGCACTGAAAAAGGTGACTTATGACCATTTTTCACACTTATGACTGTTGCAGCATCCCCACAGTCACGAGAGGCAAGGCAAGGAGATGCATGCCTCGATGTGAGTGATGTTGAATTGGCCACCCCCAGCCAGTCACATGATCACAAAGCCATGCCTATCACCTAAGCCATGCCCACAGAACCGGTGGTTAAAAAATGTGAATCCCACCCCTGACCACACCCACCCAGCAACCAGGCAGACAATCCTTTGCTAAAATTTTTGAAGCCCACCCCTGGTTATCGCTGAAGGTGTGGGTCAAACTGGGAATTGCAAATTCAGAGGGAACATGAGGATTGTTTTTAAATGATCAGGATTATGCAGACAATTATATCATCCCCCAGTCACAGAGTGATATTTTTCTGCTGGTTGATGGGGACTTCCAGGGTGGCATCTCAAGGGTGTGTGCCTGGAACAGGATGTGTTGAAAAAGTTCTTTATTTTTATTGATTCTTTTTACATTCTTAGTATACTCTAATGAAGAAGGTTTTCTGGGTGGTAAGAGAGAGCTAAAAGATATTCATTGTACCAATATGCTGATAAAACAAAGCTTATATCAAGAACATAGGATTAAATTTAGCTTGTTTTTAAAACAGCGTTTCTCAGCTAAGGAAGGGAGGGAGGGAGAAAGGAGGGAGAAAAAAAGAAATAAATAAGACACCGAAAGAGAAAAGAAGGAAGGAAAAATGAGAAAGTAGGAGAGAAAAGAAGGAAGGAAAGAGAAAGAAAGAAAGAAAGAAAGGAAGGAAGGAAGGAAGGAAGGAAGGAAGGAAGGAAGGAAGGAAGGAAGGAAGGAAGGAAAAGAAGAAGGGAGGAAGGGAGGAAGGTTTTTTTAGTTCACATTCTGTGCAAAACCAGCACAGTGGTGGGATTGTTGCATGTCACAACCCAGCTGTTCACCTGCCACTTTGCGCTTGTTGTAAAGCTTGTAAAACACGGATTGTGTCGGTTAGAAGTGAATTGCTTTCTGAAGTTTTTGTTTACTTTGCCATTTTTACACAAAGGGCTGCATGAGAACTAAATTATATCAAAAGTTCCTTCAGGCTAAAAACATTGAGAAATGTTTTTTTAGTAGGTCATGTATTTATTTTTGTCCAATCTTAATCCCAATGAAATTATTAATTTTATTTGAGAGTGGCAGGAGGAGGGGTGGGATTTTACCGGTTCACACCTATTTGCTAGAACCAGTTGTTAACATTCTAAGCAGTTCAGAGAACCGGTTGTTAGAAGAAATTACTGGCCTAATCCTGTAAGGAAGGCAGGAAGGAAACATTCTGGTGTTGCTTACAGAAGCTGCCTCTCCATTAACCCTTATTACATTCATGGCAGGACTAGAATTCCTGTCTCAGGAACTTCTCTGGAGTTTCTTTTCCCCTCCTTTGCTGGTACTTTGCTTGTGTGGAGTGATTCAAAGTTACAATGGCACTGAAAAAAGTGACTTATGACCACTTTTCACACTTATGACTGTTGCAGCATCCCCACAGTCATGAGAGGCCAGGCGAGGAGATGCGTGCCTCGATGTGAGTGATGTTGAGTTGACCACGCCCAGTCAATAACGTGACCACCAAGCCATGCCCACCAACTAAGCCACGCCCACAGAACTGGTTGTTAAAAATTTTGAATCACACCCCTGGGTGGGGGCAGTTGAACCCATGTTGCAATGACACTTTAAAAATCCCCCAGAATAGTTCAGCCCATAAACCTAACCCATTTGTGTTTTATTGAACAGTGATTTTAAAAACATAATTAATAATGTTGTTGTGTGAACCTGGCCAAATATATCAGCTTCACTTAATCTTTTTTGTATTCAGAATTGCTCTCAATTAACGTGTAAAGATTGCTCTGCCTTTTCTGGTTTCTATTTAAATAGAAGTTTCAAATCAGAATCCCCCCCCCCCCCCCCCCCCCAGTTATGGAAGTCATGTTGTCACAATTGTTTTGATTTTTCCAGTCCACATGGAGAAAAGAAACATTATGTTTATGCTTCCAAGAACAAGAATGAACTTTTAGAGTCAATATTAAGCATTGTTTTAATGTGTTTATTAAACTCTACCTATTTCCATACCAATGTCCAGCAGGATGGAAATATCAAAGCAAGAAGGCTGCATTGAGATTCCCCCCCCCAAAAAAAAAAAACAGCCCAATATTTTGAATATGTCCAGATTGTAGTTATTCAATGATTTTTTTTTCATCCATTAATGTCTAGACTTTATCTGGAGTTGCTTTGGATAGCAAGACAGTGGCATATTTAAAAAGCTCAGTTAATAACTATCTCATTTCGCAACAGATATTTTTGGGCTCATCTATAGTGGTAAGTCAAAGGCTGCTGATATTTTCTTGTTATTATTATTATTCCATATTTCAGTGGTGGAGCTCTCGCCTCACAATCAGAAGGCTATGAGTTCAATCCTAGGTAGAAGCAGATATTTCCCTCTTTGGGCACAATGAGAATATATCTGCTGAACAAAACTCCACATTGGCGACAGGAAGGGGATCCGGCCATTAAATACTGTGCTTGCTCCACTTAGTTGCCCAAACTCCACCCGGCAAGGTATTGTGGGGTGGTTAAAAGATTATTATTATTCCATATTTCATCAAAAGAAGGACTGGTACTTATTCAGTTATTCTTTTCTCCACAGGTAAAGTGGAAGTAGAACATATCCAGGACAGGACTGCCTACTTCAAGCACCATTTGATGGATTATTCTTAGATACATCCAACAGGTAAAGCAGCTTCTTCTCTCTCTCTGGATATTAAAGTTCTTCTAGAAGGCTTTTGATAAGAGTGGTTCACACTGCGTCAAAAGGAATCCTTATCTCTACCTGGGATTTTGGAATTACCACCAGCAATAAGTGAGGAGCTGCTGAGCACTACATAAAGATGATATTTTACATCTGTAGGCTGTGTTAAGGTGCAGGCCTTCATACCTTCCCATGCTTCAGTGCTTCTTTGTCATCCATTGAGGATTGTGGGTAAACATCTGCCTTTTTAGTGGCTGATAGCAGCATTAACATCTTCCCCGTCAGCCTGCAAAGCTTTATAAAAATCTCAATGGTGCTGTGATGACCCAGAGGGGTGTGGCATAAAGGCAACACCGTTAGATAATCAGTAGAGGTCCCTTTATTAGCTCCAACTTTGCCCTCAAGGTCCTGGTCACCTTCTGGCTGGAGAAAAACTCTCCCAGAAACAGCCTTTGGCTGCAGAGAATCAAGTCCAAAACATGGTCAACAAAAACTGTATCAAAAAGTCCAAGCAAAGCAAAATGAGGTAATTAGTCCAGCAGGGCAGGAGCAAGAATTCCAGACCTGAAGGCATGGCAATAACTTAACATGGTTGGAAGGATGCCAAGAACACAGATCACCAAAGTCAACACAAGATAAACTATGTTTGCTCCAAGTAGCTGCCACACTCAGCGTGCATCTCTTTTAAACTTCTTCCCAGCTGTGGCGAATGAAGAGAATCAGGGCCCTTTCCTCCCCTGTAAGCCATGCAACCCACCTTGCTCCCTCCTCCGTTCCTCCCTGCATGCCCTTGGATGAAGAGGGGGTGGGCCTGGGTCTTCCTCTGAATTCTCTCTCCCTTGTTCTACCTCTCCCCTGCTCTGTCCAGCCGGACTTTGCCCTTCCCCAGTTTCCTCCACAGCCAACGGAGCCACACTCCCACTCCCTGTCAGCTGCTCGGCTTCCTCCTCGGATTCAGACTCTTACAGGGACATGACAGGTGCTTTTTCAAGAGGCAACTGGGCTTTCTTTGTTTCTCCTTGAAGACGTTTTGCTTCTCATCTCAGAGGCTTCTTCAGTTCTGAGTGAATGGTGGAGAACAGAAGGGCTTATATGCTTTGCAGTCCTCTGGTTGTTAGTACTCTCTCTGAGAGTCACTGAGGCCGCTTGGAGGTTGATCTTTGCCCTCAGGGCCATCTGAATACTGCAAATGGGTGTGGAGCCTTTTTGTGCAGAACAGTGTTGGCCACTTTTAAGATATCTGGACTTCAACTCCCAGAATTCCGTGGACAGTCTCCTTCCTCTCAGCTTTGTTCCTTCCTGTGAGCTGCGGTGGTGCTGTGGTCAGAGTGCAGTACTGCAGACTACTTCTGCTGACTGCAATTTGGCAGATCAAATTTCATCCAGGCTCAAGGTTGATTCAGCCTTCTGTCCTTCCAAGGTGGGTAAAATGAGGATCCAGATTGTTGGGAGGACAAAAGGCTGACTCTATAAACTGCTTAGAGAGGGCTGTAAAACCACTGTGAAGCAGTATATAAGTCGAAGTGCTATTGCAGAGGGAGGGAGGGAGGACGGATGGATAAAAGGAAGGAAGGAAGGAAGGAAGGAAGGAAGGAAGGAAGGAAGGAAGGAAGGAAGGAAGGAAGGAAGGAAGGAAGGAAGGAAGGAAGGAAGGAAGGACATGGTGGCACAGTGATTAGAATGCAGTATTGTAGGCTGACTCTGCCCACAGCTAGCAGTTTGATCCCAACTGGCTCAAGGTTGACTCAGCCTTCCATCCTTCTGAGGTGGGTAAAATGAGGACCCAAAATTGTTGGGGGCAATATGCTGACTCTGTAAACTGCTTAGAGAGGGCTGGAAAGCACTGTGAAGCGATATATAAGTCTAAGGGCTATTGCTATTCCTTCTTTCTGATTCAAAAAGGTAGTTTCTATATTGGAAACTTTCTTTATTCTGCTTTGAGGTAGACCAGGATGGGCAAGCCATGCCCACAGCATCCCATTGGTGCATCCCCTTGCACCCCACGAACGACTGAGTGGAGGTTGTACAGGTAGTCCTTGACTTACAACTGTTCGTTTAGCATCCATTCGAAGTTGCAACAGCACAGGAAAAAAAAAGTGACTTATGATTGTTTTCAACAACCGTTGCAACATCCCCATGGTGACATGATCCAAGTTTAAGCACTTAGGCAAACACCATATTTATGATGGTTGCAGTCCTGGGGAATCCTCTTTTGCGACCTTCTGACAAGCAAAGTCAATGGGGAAGACCAGATTCGCTAAATGACCGTGTTACCAACTTAAGAGCTACAACGATTCACTGAACAGCGGTGGCAAGAGAGGTTGTGAAATGGAGCGAAACTCACTTAACCGCTGCCTCACTTTTCCACAGAAATTTTGGGCTCAAGTGTGGTCATAAGTCGAGGACTACTGTGTTTTCCCGAAAATAAGACCTTGTCTTATATTTTGTTTGCCACCAAAAAAAGGCACCAGGTCTTACTTTCAGGGGATGTCATCCACTGACAAACCTCACTTCCGCTCATTACCCTCGGCCTCCTTTTCGCTGTCAGAGGCCTTCAGGAACTACTACTTCTGCAGCTGGCAAGGCTTTCCTGAAGGCCTCTGCAGTCGATAACAGAGCTCAGGATCGATCCAGAGCTTTGTTATCAGCTCCAGAGGCCTTCAGGAAAGCCTTGACAGCCTTGCCGGCTGCAGAAGAAATGGGCCAGCAAGGCAGGTGTCTGAGGGTGCGAGGCCTGTCTACAACTGTCCAAAGGTAAGTAAGTAGGGCAGCTCCACATACCCCATCCCAGCCCTAGCTTAATTTTTATCTGTCCATTCTGGAGTGGGCGGGATCTTAATTAGGGCTTATTTTGGGCGCTTATGTAAAAATCAAGCTAGGACTTACTTTCAGAGTAGGTCATAATTTCAAGGAAACAGAGTATCTGTATCTCATTTGTGTGTGGTTGTGTGTCCATGTGTGTCCGTGTGTGTGTCTTTGTGTCCGTGTGTGTGTGTTCAAGTGCACAGACCCTCCTCTATCCTATCCAATGCTTGGCTGTATTATCCCTGCATCTTTTTTGTCACTTTCTAGCAGCTCTCTTAATGTAGTGACAATAAAATAGACGATACGTTTTTTTTCCCATCTAGCAAAGAATTGATAGAGGTGATTGATGCTGAGATAGATTTCCAGCTATTATGGCTGTTTCGATTTGTGGGGGGAGTAAAAAAAAGAAGAAAGATAAAAAGTTGAACATAAGTGAAGGCAACACATCTCAAGTCAACTACATCTTGTCACCTGATATTAATGAAAAGTGGCCAATAGTTATCTGGGTACACTCGCTGCTACAAAATACTGTTTTTCCACCTGCAGATAATAATGTGGTTTTGTGCTACAGAGCCATCCCTCCAAAGAGAATCTCAGTATTTTGACAAATGTTAGTGAATTAAATTGGAAAATAACTGAGTATTACTAGCCTGAGGTAGTAAATGACAATTGTGAGATCCTGGGTGTAGTAACACCATCCATGTTTGAGGGAGGGTGGACATCTGAAGGAGCTGCCTCCAACTGGGTGCTTCCTAGCTAGGTTGGATTACACATTCCATGGTTCCCAGACAGTATGTCAGGGTTCCAACAGATGCCCTAATTAATTCATGAGCCTCCAGCCAAGTTTCAAAAGAAATACAATTATTTTTTAGGAGCAACACTTTGGCACTTTTCCCAAATGCAGTCAGCTCTACCCTATGTAATTTACTGCCCACCTATGACCCTGTTTCCCTCCTCTTCCCAGGGTGTGTCATAAATCACATTCTCCAACAGAACACTTTTGTGGGCTGTAGAAAACATGCCTCTCCAGCTGGCTATAGTAACCTGGGACACAATCTGGAGAAAGGTATGCGTGGAATATGCTTCTGGTCATAGCAGCCCAACTGCTCCATCAGATCTTCCCCCTGCTTCTTATGGCAACTCGAGAGCAAGCCAGGAATGCTTTACGAGTTGACACAGCACAGCTGTGCTGAGTGAAGCTCATGTATCTTGTAGTGTCTTTGGAGACTTCAGCCAGGATAAACTCACGAAGAACCACTGAAGATCAGAAATGGCATTAATACCAAAATCAGACTTCGGGTGCATGCTCTGGAATGACCACAAGGGGACAGAATAATTCTGTTTTCAATATTTGCTGCCATCTAGTGGTTTGATCTGGTAGCCCTACAAATAAACCGAGTGTCAGTTTATTTGAACAGTTTGAACTATTGTGGGTGGGAACGTTGCCATCACTTTGTATATGTGATTTTCGTGTGCAGTTCCTCAGATTCAGAATAATGTCAGGTGGTGCTCCATTCAAAATCCAAGAAAGAAACAGTTAGACTCCATCAATTAGAGAAAAGATATCTTTTACTGGAAATTAAGTGGTAGCATCAATGAATTCTGAATCTGAGGAATTGTGCACGAAAATCACATATACAAAGTGATGGCAACGTTCCCATCCACAATAGTTCAAACTGTCCATCCAATTAATATTGTATATAATGTCATGTGGGACATCTTCAGGTGGTGATGCAGACATCTGACCATTGACCTGGGCCTGGTTTGATAAAGAGTTGCGCCTGCGCATAGCAGAGCAAGGAAGCATAAACAAGAAACTTTTCCCCCAATTTATACATTTCATTCTCTAAACCTCCAGCACATTTCCCACACCCCCAAAGCCCAATTATTTCACCACCCCCCTGTTACTGTGGCAGCCGAAAGAAGCGAAGGAAAGAAAAGGAATCTTGAAGGGTGACACTGAGCCTCTATGTATACAGTTACTATAGTAGTCCTTGACTTTCAATCACAACTGGAACCAAATTTCCATTTTTAAGTGAATCACACCCATTTGTTTATCAACCAGTCAAAAATGATAATAGCTCTTAAAAAAATGACTTGCGACCAGTCCTTGCTGTTTTGACCATTCCAGCATCTCCACATGTTCAAAATTCAGCCTTTTGGCAACCCGCATCTATTTATGATGACATCCGGGGTCTAATGAATGCCATTTTTGACTTTCCCAGCTGGCTTTTAACAAGCAAAGTCAACGGGGGAAGCTGGATTTGGATAACAACTGTGTGATTCACTTAACAACTGCAGGGTTTCACCGAAGAAGCTTGGCAAAAACACCCAAAGGTGCTTTTTTTTCAAGGGGCAACTGGATTTTCTCATTTTTCTTTGAAGATATTTTGCTTCTCATCCAAGAAGCTTCTTCAGTTCTAACTGAATGGTAGAGAATGGAAGGATTTATATTCCTTGCAGTCATCTGGTCGTTCGTACTCTCTCTGAGAGTTGTTGAGGCCACTTGGAGAGCAAGAAGGTTCCACACCCATCTGCACTATTCAGGTGACCCTGAGGACACAGATTAACCTCCAAGTGGCCTCAACAATCCTCTAAAAAGGATGCAAATGACCAGCTGTCTGCAAGGAGTATAAATCCTTCAGTTCCCCACCATCCAGTCAGAATTTAAGAAGCTTCTTGGATGAGAAGAGAAACATTTCAAGGAAAAAAAAATCCAGTTGCCTCTTTAAAAAAACCCACCTTTGGGACAACCATGGCCTGGATGATGGAGAATCTCCATAGGCACAAAAAGAGGTAACAAAATTGGCAAAAATAGAGAATAAAACTGGGTGCAATTCACTTAAGAACGCCTTCCTTAGCAATGGAAATTCATCCAAATTGCAGTTATATGTCAAGGACTACCTATCTTGAGGTTCTTCGGCCTGAATATTTCTTTCTTGTTGCTGCTGTACAACATCATTTTATCCCTGGATATACTAGGAATCAAACGGAGAATTTTTTTGCTTGTAAAGTTAGTCCTGTAACCCCTGTCCATTAAGGTTCAATCCTAATTAAAAGCGTGTTATTAATACACACGGCTTTGTAAAGGCTAAATTAACTGGCTTGCAGGGATTAGCATAGCTGGGCCTGCTTTTCTTTAAAAAAAAAAAAAAAAGCACATTTTTTTAATGGTTGAATGATAAGAACTGGGACCTCAAATCTGAACTCCCACCACCAAGAGCAAATGGGGATTTTGCCCTGTCAGGTTTCTGCAACTCCGACAGCCACAATATCCTGGCAGAAAGTAAATAGCCGCAGATTGGATCCTTGGGTGCCTGCTGAGCCCCACGGGGAGAGAAAGGCATATGTGCCCAGAGAGCAATTCAGACAGCCTTCTTCCCCTGGTTCAACGCCTGCGATTTGGACCCGGCCCAGCACTGAAATTTGATTTAATTTGCACTTTTCTAATTAGACAGTAACGGATGGGAAGTGGGCGGCTGAGGGTAAGGCGGTGAGGCTTCCAAGTTTGCAGGGAAACCAAAACAACAGGAATGGGAGGAGGAGATGCGGAGATGGTGTTGAATATTAATGCACTCCGGGCTGCTGGCGCAAGGTGTGTGAAGACACAACAGAGGTTAGCGCGAGTTTGAACCCGGTGTGGCTCTGACTGTTCACATCTGTCAGTCTCTTTTAATTAATTCCCTTCCCCCCCCCCCCCGCAACCTGATGATGAACACGCTTCCAATCTCGTTCATTCAGAGCTGATTCCATTTTACGAAAATGTTAATCCAGATATAATTTTTGGTGGGGATGAAAAAGCAGGGTTTGTTTTTTTTTTCCCCGTGCATTGTTAATTTATATCTCTCATTCTGGGTTACTGGGGCTAAAATTGTGTTTTAAGCTCCCTCCTGCTCGTTGAGAAAAAGGGTACTGAAATAAATCAATCACAAAGAAGGGAAATTGTGCATGCTGATCAGCTGTTCAATGCTTCTCAATGTTTGTTCTGCAATGGATAGGCACAGTGGTGGGATTCAAAAATTTTTACTACCGGTTCTGTGGGCGTGGCTCAGTGGGTGTGGCAGGGGAAGATTAATGCAAAATCCCCATTCCCTTCCCCTACCCCACTAACCTGCTTTCCAGCTCCGTTCTCCTGTTCAGGGCAACCAAAGAAGACCCAGCCAATCAGCTGGGACTCGGGAGGCGGAGAATAGATGGGGGCAGGACCAATCAGAGGTGGGATTTGCCAGTTCTCTGAACTACTCAAAATTTCTGCTACCGGTTCTCCAGAACTGGTCGGAACCTGCTGAAAAAATTGAACAAGGTTTTCCAGAAATAGTTCAGCCATTGTTTATAACCCATTCAGACTTGTCTTTGAAAAGTATAATATTTACAATAATGTCCAACTATTTACAAAGTCTGCACTACTATTAATCTTCCTATCACTCCTTATCACCCATCTCCTCCCACTTGTGATTGTAGGACTGTAACTTTGTCGCTTGTATCCTTATGATTTATATTGACTGTTTCCTAGTATGATTTGATTGCTAATTGTACCCTATGACTTTCATTAAGTGTCGTACCCTATGATTCTTGACTCTTGACCAATGTGTCTTTTCTTTTTCTGTACACTGAGAGCATTTGCATCGAAACAAATTCCTTGCGTGTCCAACCACACTTGGCCAATTAAAGAATTCTCTTCTCTTCTCTTCTCTTCTCTTCTCTTCTCTTCTCTTCTCTT
>BLBF01000006.1:5383360-5394807 GCA_015471245.1 Laticauda colubrina | reverse complement strand
TTCTCTTCTCTTCTCTTCTCTTCTCTTCTCTTCTCTTCTCTTCTCTTTATTTTATTTTATTCTATTCTATTCTACAAAAGCTTATTTCTCAGATCAGACATTAGATGCAAGTTGCATGACACACTCTAGCAATTTCTGCAAATCTTCCAGCTTCTCAAGATGGCATCTGAACACAAAAATATACACGCATCCACATCTTAAATCAACCCGCACTAAAACCTCACCCCAAGTATGCAAACGACCATACATACATTAAATAAAGGTTGCCAGAAGGCACTCTTCCCTGGATAATGTCAAATTGTTTGAAGAACTTTTAATTTCTCCCTTCTTCCCATAACATCTTACCTCATTCAGCAAACAACCTACAGCTTCATAGTCATGTGAAATATATCATGCAAACCCCTTCATCTTATCCCACATTTATCTTTCTCAACAAAGTCACGATAAACTTCGTTCTGTGGATCTATTTCTCAACTGAGTTGCTGAAAAGCCTTGTGCTGTGTACCCCCCGCCTTGGGTACAGCTACACACAACTGTTGCTCATTGTCATCTCTTTCACTCTTTTCTTTCAGCATTCTGCCAAATGTATTCCCAGGAACATTTGATTATCATCTCCCCCGTAGTTTTTGCATTCAGACTTGCTGCTTTTATCTTTGTGTAGGGCAACAATTATGGCATTCTTCCATTCATCGAGTGCACACACGTAGTCTTCGTACACATTAAACAATCTACTTCCTAAAAGCAAACAGTATCGAGATTTTCATATTCCTCCATTTGCACCATCTGTGCAATTTCTGAAGATTCTCACAGCATTCATAATTTGCTTTTTTTTTTTTGTCTTGGGTGTTCATGTTTTTGTTATTCCTTTCTTTTTCTTTTCTTTTTAAAAAGTTCTTTTATTTATTTTGACAACAAACATTGACAAATACAAACAGAAAACATCAACTAAAACCATCTTTCCATTGTATTTGTTGGTTGGTACATATCTTTTGTGCACATGTGCTGCCAAGACAGTTTAGAATTAATGGAATTTGGGATATGGAGTTAGGAATTGTGAGCTATTCTTTCAAGGGAATGCATCATGGTAAATGTAGTTAAGGTATCCTGGGAAATGTAGTCCATGTCATGTGGTCACATCTGTAGTCTGGATTGGTCACCAAATTGATCCTTGTTGGGTTGGGGGAGCTCCCTCACTCTTGCCTGAATCCACCATACCATGCAGCTGCTTCAGTCATCATGGGGATGAGACTTTATTATCTTTCCACACAATTCAGATATGCAAAGGATTGGACATTAAGAAGAACCTCATCATAACTGTGAGTTGATAAGGATGCCTGATGAACCAGTAAAAAAGAATTTGTATGGATGCTTTGTGGAGTTGCTCTGTTTGCTTTATACCCATCCAAAGCATAATAAGCAGAACAGTAGAAAATAATAAATCTTAATTCCTGGAAGAAGTAGCAAGAATCAGCTGGAGTTCGAGTAAAATGACATGGTTTGATTTTGATACCAGGATGCAGTAAAAACAAGATTAATTTGGACTCCCAAAAGTAAAATTTGAATCCCTGCGATAAGGACAACAATATCAACAATCTTTCCCTTCTAAGTTTAAATTAAAATTCATATTACATAAATCGACTATACATATTGTTAACTCGTTATTAGACTTTAATTATAAATTCACATCATCCTCTTCAAGAGAGTCTCAACTTTTACCAAACCTAGTTCATAGTATCATTCATTTCATTGTAATCAGTTATAAATATTATATTGCCTTATCTTTACTATTATATTATATTTATAATATATTTTATTTCCCTATTTTCTTATCTAGCCATGGATAAAATAAATCCCAAATTTTATAATATTCTTTATCTTCTTGCTCTTTAATTGCTCATGTCAATTTACTCGTTTCTGCACATACCATTATTTTCTTAATCACCTCCTCTTCCTTCAGAATTTTTCATTTTTCCAGTTTTTGGCAAATACAATTCTAACTGCTGTTGAAACTTTTATCATCAAATATGTCAATTATCTACTGTATCCTTCGAGTAAGATACCTAATAAAAATATCTCTGGTTTCAAGTGCTGTTTTGTCATTTTTCCAGCACATTTTTGTTATTCCTTTCTGTTCTCCTCTTTATTCTTTATTCTTGTTCAGGTCTCTGAAATATTCCTCCCAGCATCCCCTCAATTCAAATTCATATGAATCATTTAAGGACAGGCGGTCAATCAAACAGGCCATCAGAACAGAGCTGGAAGGGATCTTGAAGGTCTTCTAGTCCAACCCCCTGGGCTCAAGCAGGTCACCCTATACTGTTTCAGACAGGTGGCCTGTCCAGTCTTTTCTTAAAAATCTCCAGCGATGGAAGTCTGTAAAGAGATTCTCCATCATTCAAGTCATGGTTGTCACAAAGGTGCTTTTTTCAAGAGGCAACTGGACTTCCTTGGTTTTTCTTTGAAGACATTTTGCTTCTCATCCAAGAAGCTTCTTCAACTCTGAAGAAGCTCTGAGAGCTGAAGAAGCTTCTTGGATGACAAGCGAAATGTCTTCAAAGAAAAAAAAACAACAGAAAGTCCAGTTGCCTCTTGAAAAAAGCACCTTGGGGACTCCACTGATGGATCACCCACAACTTCTGGTGACCAGCTGTTCCACTGGTTAATTGTCCTCACTGTTAGGAAGTTTCTCCTTCGTTCCAGGTGACACAATTCGTTCCAGGACACACAATTTGAGCCCAAGATTTATGTTGCTGAGTGAAACATTTGTTAAGTGAGTTTTGCCCCATTTTGCGACCTGTTGTTCTGACCCAAACTGTTTTCCAATAAAACAAACACGAACCAAAGAGAACAGAAACCTTTTAATTATTCTTACAAATCTCTGGTTTAAAGGCTGTTGCAGACTAATTGACTTTGATAAGCACAAGCCTTGCCAAAACTGTGCAAGGCTGCCAAGAATAACAGATAAGAAATATCTTACAACACAAGAGTCTTCAAATACCAACTTAAGATACTGCAATGTCCACAAGGCTCGAGTTTCAAAACGTCTTTGCTTCCTGCAGAGAACGTCCGATTCACAGCTGGCTTTTATCTTCTTGAAGGAGGGGCCATTATTCTGCAGCCTTACTCCTGAGTTTCCCATGCTGTTGTAGCTGCTATTTCCTACGAGTGATCCTGCCCACACGTGCACTTGGCACAGGCTCCTCGGGAACCTCCTCATCACTGCTGCCAACCCCCACAATCTCTGAAAGCAGCAGTCCACTCCCTAATGGTCCTGGCCCCTCACCTGAGTCCTCGCTCTCCTGAGCTATCCACACCTGCAGCCAACTGACTGCAACACCAGTTGCTAAGTGAATTGTTGCAGTTGTTAAGTTAGGAATGTGATTTTTAAGTGAATCTGGCTTCCCCGTTGATTTTGTTTGTCAGAAAGTTGCAAAAGGGGATCATGTGTCCTTGGGATGCTATAATCGTCATAAATATGAGCCGGTTGCCAAGTATCTGAATTTAGATCACATGGCCATGGAAATGTTGCAATGGTCGTAAGTGTGAAAAATGGTAATAAGTGCCGTTCTAACTTGGAACTAAACAAACCATTTTAAGTCGAGGACTACCTGTACTTTATTTTTTTTAATTCTGCAATATAATATTCATTTTGTGGGAGACTCACCGCTTCTTCACCAAACTATATTTTTTCTGATTAAAATTGCTCCGTATTTCCTGCATTCTTAAACTTAAAACTTAAACTTAAACCTTGCTTCATTCTTTGCAACAATCCTTTTTTCTATGCCCAATATACGTTATATCGTTTTTCATTCACTAACACGTATTTGTCTTCCTTCGTTTTCCTTTTGTCTTTTTAACAGATACAGTATTTTTCTTCATAACTCCCCATTTTCTTTCCTTATGTTCATAGTTATTCATTCTGTTGAGAAAGATTCTGTGGTTGGGGAGGGGAAAAAAACCCACTTAAACCCTAAACTTCCCTATTTCAATGAATATCTTAATGCCAATTATGGGTTGTTGTTGTTTTTTGCATATTCCCCAATATCTTTTTTTTTTTTTTTTTTGAGATAGATGTAAAGCATTAGTTTCATGGTTTCAATTGGAACAAGATCCCTGCGGTAATCTCAGAAACTCAGTTGGATTCGGAGTCAAGCGGTTATTTCTGAGCTTTGGATTCTCATGTATGAAGTTTAAATAATTGCATCCTGATCTATGAGTCTTATAAAATGGAAAACGTACAGCTATAATTAATTCTCTGCATAAGCTGCTTAATAATGGATGGGTTTCACCACCACCCCCAAATAAACAGGTATAAGAGTGTTCATGCAAAGAAAAAAATATCATTTAAATAGCACTGTGCTTACGAAAATATGTGGCTACATAATGTAATATTTTTTTTCTATTCGTGATGAGTAAAACTGCTCTATTGCTCTATTAAATACAAGTGGTTCTAGACTCACAAACATTTCTTTGGTGACTACTTGAAGTTACAAAAGCACTGGAAAAAGTGACTTATGACCAGGGGTGGGCTTGAAAAAAATTAGCAACTGGTTCTCTGCCTGGTTGCGGGGTGGGCGTAGCCATGGTGGATGTGGCCTAGTTGGGCTCCTGTACCATGGCAGGGGGTTGGAAAAGGGATTCATATTTTATGACGGTTGTGGTGTCCTGTGGTCATGCAATCCCCTTTTGCGACTGTCTGACAAGCAAAACCAATGGGGGAATCCAGATTCATTTCACAACCACGTTACTAATTTAACCTGCCAGCTTTGGAAGCCATATTAACTTCTGATGCTTCCATACTGCCACATTCTTACACCTGGGAAAATGGGAGGGGGAATTTCTTGGAGTATATGTGGTTAGACATAATAGCATTCTTCTTCTAAGTCAAGGTCATGTTATTTCTGCACCTGGGTGAAGGGATGTCTCAAGTTAGGAAGGATGGTGACTGGGGCATGTGATGTGATGATGGGTGCAGGGGGTAGATTTGTAGTTTTTACTTATTGCAAGGAAACCCGGAACTTTCAGGTTTCGGGATGTCCCAGATGTGCCAGTTTACTATCCAAATAAAACAGAACTTTTAAGAGGTTGTCTGTCGTGGAGTTACTTGTTGGAGTGGAGGTTTTCTGGAACACTGACATTAACAGCTGCAGTGATTCATTTAATGACTGTGGCAAGAAAAGTCACAAAAGGGGGCAAAAACTCACTTAACAAATGTCTTAGTCAGTGTGATGACCCAGGGTGGGATACAAAGCAAACACAGTTACAGAAAACAGGTGAACCCCTTTTATTCCTTCAGTTTGCTCCCAAGCTCCGAATATCCTTGACAGAAGACAAAAAACTCCCACACAAACAGTTACAAGAAAAAGGGAAAAAACAACACAAACCAGGCAAGATAAGGGCTGGAGGATGTTCACAGATATCAGAACACACACTGGGAAGGACACCAAACGCAAAGAGGAACTATAAATTAGAGATATTTCCATGCTTTGTTTCCAGCGCTTGCCCCTATGCATGTCTGTCCTCTTATTCAGTTGTCACAGCTGCAGCCCACGAAGAGGATCAAGGCCCTCTCCTCCCAAGTAGACCACATCTCTTCCTTATCCTCTCCTCCCTGCGTGCCCTAGTATGGAGAGGGGATGGGCCTGGGTCCTCCTCTGACTGCTCGGCTGGCCTCTGCCCTTCCCCAGCCTCCTCCACAACCTTCCACTCCCTGTCAGCTGTTCCTCCTCTCCCTCCCAGTCAGTCTCCACCAAGGACATACAGTCAGCAGCATAAATTTTGGGCTCAATTGTGGTCATAAGTTTGAGGATTACCTGTAATCTGACAGGAGGTGTTGATTAGAACATCTCCCAAAGATGTTAGCTTGATGTAGGTCTTGACTGCATCCAGAAAGAGTTACATGAGATTATTTAAAAACTAGCATTTTGCTTGTAATTGTGCCATTTTCTTTAAAAACACTTTGGAAGCAGATGAAGAGCATGAGAGAAATCTGTTAATAAGTAGCATAAGTATTAGAGTCACTGCCAGATGAATATTTATTGATAATTTAGGCAATTTCGTTCCAGCATTCGAAATGCTTAATTTATCTAAAAGGCAGATCTTGTGTTTAAGACATAAGATTCTCTGGAAGATAAGACACAAAGACAAATCTCATGTTACTGCAACTAAGATGGCCTTCATGTTTTCATTGTCAATTATTTAGGGAAAACATTGATCTTCCTTGTAGTTAAATATAAGTTTGATCTGTAATAACAAAAAAAAACCTCCAGAAATTCTGAAGCCACTTTTAGAATACGTAATTCCTAAGATGTTCTACCTTCCTTGCTTTTCTGAGTGATGAAAAATTCCAGAGATAACAATATCTGTGTTTGCTTTTTTTTCCAATAAGATGAAAAAACTGTGAGGTTATAATTGCCTAACAATTCCACATTTCTCCATCTAACACCTCCATTTTATTTAGGCACTGAGACTTGAAACTTTCACAACTAAGGTGAGACTAAAACTTTCTGTCTCCTGGTGTTTGGCCTAAAGTCACCAACTGGCTTTCATGCCTAAAATGGGACTAGAACTCACCATCTCCTGGTGATTGACCCAAAGTCATCCAATGGATTTCATGCCTAAGGTGGGGCTAGAACTCATTGTTTCCTGGTGATTGGCCCAAAGTCACTAACTGGCTTTCATGCCTAAGATGAAACTAGAACTCACTGTCTCCTAGAGATTGGCCCAAAGTTATCCAATGGATTTCATGCCTAAGGTGGGACTAGAACTCACCGTCTCCTGGTGATTGACCCAAAGTCATCCAATGGATTTCATGCCTAAGGTGGGACTAGAACTCACCGTCTCCTGGTGATTGGCCAAAAGTCACCAACTAGCTTTCATGCCTAAGATGAGACTAGAACTCATTGTTTCCTGGTGATTGGCCCAAAGTCACCAACTGGCTTTCATGCCTAAGATGAGACTAGAACTCACTGTCTCCTAGTGATTGGCCCAAAGTCATCCAGCTGGCTTTCATGCTTGAGATGGGACTAGAACTCACCGTCTCCTGGTTTCTAGGACAGTATCTTAACTGTTGTCCTCAGTTTCTCTAGTTTCCCCCCAAAAACCCAGTCGCTGTGCCTCTACTGTTACAGGCTTTGGAACCCCGATTTCCTCAAAGTTTCCTCAAGCTCTTCCTACACCCTGTACTCGCATTTTGATCCCGCATCAAAGAAACAGGCCTTTGTGATGTCACAGCGCAATCAACCAAGCTGAGATCTGTCCCTTTGCCATAATTAGCAAATTAGCAAGGCTTATCTGGCGACATGCGCTTTGGGGAGAGGGGGTCCCCTTGGGATGAGTCCCCCTCCCAATCTCCCAAACCAAAAGAATCCGTTGAAACTCCTCCGAGTCTCCTTGGAGAAAAAGCTTTTGAAAGAGAACCTCATCCATCATTATCAGGAAAGGACGACAGAACTTGTAGCCGGAATACATTTGGAAGGCATTAACTCAGTGGAAGCCTGTCTTTGGGCCACAATTTGCTCTTTTTTCCCCCTTTGTTTTTAGTTCTCTTGTCACTTATCTGTCCCTGCTTTCTTTCCCTCTAAAAGGCAATAGTTTTAAAAGATCATTACCTCTTGGGGGAAAAGAGAACAGGTTCTCTAATCAACAAAGAAATCTTTTCAGCAGCAATCTGGGAAACAAGCTAGAAAAAGGAAGAGTAAGGAGAGGTGAGAAAGGAGTCTTTTAATTAAATCACGCTTTGAGATATATATATATATATGTGTGTGTGTGTGTGTGTGTGTGTGCACGCACACGTGTCTGCGTGTGTGTGTGTGTGTGTGTGCTGTTCAGCTTTGTTCGGGTATTATCTCACGTCATTGTAGTTGTGCTTTTAAAGTTGTAGCAATGTTTCGGCAGAATCTCATCTGTCATCATCAGGCTTCTGTATTGAGTTCGTCTATGAGTCAGGCTATCACAGCCGTTTAGTGTGTATATATATATATATATATATATATATATGTGTGTGTGTGTGTGTGTGTGTGTGTGTGTGTGTGTGTGTGTGTGTGAATTGCTTTTCTTTTTTTCTCTCAATTCTGTGGCCTGCCTAGGCTGGTTTCTGAGCCTAATGCCAATTAAGAGGCAAATAAAGGATATGCTAAATGGAAGAGGACCAGGCTGAAGCCTGGAGAATTGGGTCCTTTTGTGTCTTAACACAATAGAACTTTTTAGCTCAGGCTGGGGGTCTCTCTTGAGGGACTGTGGTGGGGTTGGAGGGACTCAAATGGAGCAAGGGGAAGACAATCGTGGAGTTGTCTCTAACTCCTCGCAACAGCCTCCACCACCCAAAAGAACATTTGTGGGATTTCCACAGCGGTTTTCTCTGACATCAGTTGCTAGAAAAGGACACAATGGGGGGGGGGGGTGTTACTTCGGGGCCAAGGGAGAGGGGCATGCCCTCCGTTTGGAACTGCCCATCAGAATAGGAAAAATGGGATGGGGAAGAAAGTCACAGTTCAAAAATGAGCCAGATGTTAGCTGGGTGACTTTGACACAATTACTAGGAGACTGTGAGTTCTAGTCCCGCCTTAGGCCTGAAAGCCAGCTGGGTGACTTTGGCCCAATCACTAGGAGCCTGTGAGTTCTAGTCAGACCTGAGAGCCAGCTGGGTGATTTTGGTCAATCACCAGGAGATGTGAATTCTAGTTCTGCCTTAGGCCTGAGAGCCAGCTGGATGACTTTGTGCCAGTCACTGGGTATCTAAAGTCCAGTGACTTTTAACCACTTGGTCTTCATAACCTTCACTGACTCCATCAAGAATCTTGTCCTCCTTTACAATTTCTGTGGTCCACAATATTTTCCAAATACTGGCAGTCCAACACAATGCAACTTGTAAGATGAGCAGCTAAACAGCTTGAACAAAAAATTGTAAATGTTATGCTTTCTGCATCTGCATTTAGTATTTAATGGGGGGGGAGGGAAACCTTAGTAGATGACATGGAAGGTTTTTTTTTGTTTTGAAACTTTTATCGGATTTTGCTTGTCCGTTTTCTTAGGGGCCATACAGGATGTGGCCTTCAGTCCTTGAATCTATGAACAAGTTCCTGAATAGAGCACTTTTGATGTTGCTGATATAATACGCAAACCATTTACAAGTGATTTGCATTGAGCTCTGCTCTTTAAAAGATTGATGCAACCTTGACTATGAAGTCCTGTTTTCAATTAAAAAATAGGCTCAGTGGAATTCTGGCCTGACATTCTCAGATCCTGGCTTTTTATTTTTATTTTTTTTACAATTCTGCCTTTTTCAAACAGATCTACAGATGGTGGCAGCTGTATAAATCAGATAATTTTTGGTGTGTGCATATGTCACTCCAGGCTCCAGAAGAAATACTCCTCTATATTTAATAAACCTGAATCCCCAGCTGACTTTGGTTTAAAATAATAAGCATCTAGTTCCTTGCAGAACACAACCTAATGAGGCTCCCTGGTTCCGCCCCCCCCCCCCCAATTTATTCTAGGAAAGATTAGCCAAAGCCTGACTTTTATGGTGTGTAACTAATGAATTAAATCCCTCCTGTGATGAGCCAAAGGGACGTGGCACAAAGACAACACAGTCAGATAATCAATAAGAGTCCCTTTATTAGCTCCAACTTTGGCCCCAATGTCCAGGTTACCTTTTGGCTGGAGAAAAATCTTCCCAGGAACAGACGTTGGCTGCAGAGAATCAAGTCCAAAACATGGTCAACAAAAACTGTAATTTTAAATTCAATCAAGGCAAAATGAAGTAATTAATCTGGCAGGGCAAGAGAAGGAATTCTAGATGTGAAGGAATGGCAGTAATTCAACCCGGTTAGGAAGATGCCAAGAATGCAGATAACCAAAGTCAAAACAAAGGCAGGGCAAAACTCACAGTTGGGAAGAAGCCAGGAACACAGATAAGCAAGGACAACACAGGATAAAGTCACGTTTGTTCTCAGCAGACACCACACTCAGCTTGCATCTCTTTTAAACTCTCATTCCCAGGTGTGGCAAATGAAGGGAATCAAGGCCCTTTCCTCCCCCACCCCCGTAAGCCATGCAACCCACGTTGCTCCCTTCTCCGTTCCTCCCTGCATGCCGTAGGATGAAGAGGGGGTGGGCCTGGGTCTTCCTCTGAATTCCCTCTCCCTTGTTCCACCTCTTCCCTGCTCTGCCCAGCTGGACTTTGCCCTTCCCCAGTTTCCTCCACAGCCAAGGGAGTCACACTCCCACTCCTTGACAGCTGTTGGGCTTCCTCCTTGGATTCAGACTCTGACAGGGGCATGACACCTCCAGAAATTGATGGGCTCCCCTCTTTTAGAACCACAAAAACCCTAGTTTATGTTAAGTGATTGTGGGAGGCAATTTCTAAATGATTGTTGCATCATTTAAAATCAGATCAGAAATCCAGGATTAAGTATAGCTGTGATTATTAGCTATCAAGGTGGGTCTTTTTTATTTTCCTCTCCAACTTTATAACAAGAAGGTTTAATTTTTTTTCTCCCTTGTAAAGAAACCCCATTATGATTGTATTCACGGTACAGAAGTCAGGTGCTTTGATTCCACCTTGCAAAATAGCCTGGGTAGAACAGGTTGAAGTAATGCTTAATGAGGTTTAATTCAGGGTTATTATCCAGAGATGCCTTAGAAGGGGTCAGAAAAGTGAAGATGGCAACTGTAGGTACAGGGATATTGGTCGCGATCCAATATGGATTTAGTTTCAGAGCTGAAAAGGAAAGCTGTGCTTTGAAATGTAAATAGCTTTTGAACGACAGGAAGTCCTTGGCCAAAATTGGGAGGGGGATATCAGTTGCTAAACAAGTCAGTCGTTAAGTAGGTTATACCCAATTTTATGACCTTCCTTGCCAGGCTTGCAAAGCCAATCATTGCAGCTGTTAAGTGAATCACGCACAGGTAGTCCTTGATTTACAACGGTTCATGTAATGACCGTTCAAAGTTGCGACTGCACTGAAAAAGGTGACATATGACCATTCTTCACACTTACAGCATCCTCATGCTTCTCCTGCTTGAACAGGGGGCTGGACTAGAAGACCTTCAAGGTCCCTTCCAGCTCATTCTATTCCTATTTTATTCTGTTCTGTTCTGTTCCTGAATTCTGTTCTATACTATATTCTGTTCTGTTGTATACTCTATTCTGTTCTATTCTCTATTTTATTCTATTCCCTATTCTATACTCCTATTCTATTGTATTCCATATTCTATTCTCCTATTCTGTTCCATTCCATTCCATTATTTTCCTTATCTATTCTATTCCATTCCTTTCCATTCCATTCCTTTCCTTTCTTTTCCTTATCTATTCTATTCTATTCTATTCTATTCTATTCTATTCTATTCTATTCTATTCTATTCCATTTCATTCCATTCTATTCCTTTCCTTATCTATTCTGTTCTGTTCTGTTCTGTTCTGTTCTGTTCTGTTCTGTTCTGTT
>BLBF01000006.1:5359680-5376984 GCA_015471245.1 Laticauda colubrina | reverse complement strand
TCTCTTCTCTTCTCTTCTCTTCTCTTCTCTTCTCTTCTCTTCTCTTCCCTTCCCTTCCCTTCCCTTCCCTTCCCTTCCCTTCCAGTCTATATTCCAGTCAGTATTCCATTCCATTCTATTTTCTATCCTGTCCTATCACATTCCATTCCAGTCTGTTTTCTATTCTATTCTATTCTATTCTATTCTATTCTATTCTATTCTATTCTATTCTATTCCATTCCATTCCATTCCATTCCATTCCATTCTATTCCATTTTCTATTCTGTTCTGTTCCATTTTCTATTCTATTCTATTCTATTTTTCTCATTTCCAGGTTGCTTCTCTCCTTGATAAGCTTCCATCCATTATTTCTTGTTCTACCTTCAGGTGCTTTGGGGCATAACTTGACCCTCTCTTCTTTGGGGCAGCCCCTCAAATATTGGAATCATGCTACATTTAGTGTTACAGGAGCCACAGGTATGTGCTGTTGCTCAGGTATAAGGGGAGCTCAAACAGAACACTTGCCACTTTTGCCTATGGAAGCTATTTTTTCTGCTTTTTCCTGTTTTTTGAACACTGCATACAAATTCCCTGCATTTTCAGGTTGTATAAGACAACGGAGACATAATCATTTATTGCTACAACAACAAACCTAATGGTGGCCCAAGACTTTTGCATGGTGTGCGTATGACAGGCAAATCTTTACACAAAATCCAGTTTATCCACTCCTGCTTTATACATGGGGGAGCTTCAAAGGAGAGCTGCAAACCTTCTATTGTCTGGTTGGTTGTCGTCTTCTTCTTCCTCTTCCTTTTCTTTCTCCTCCTCTTCTCCTTCTCCTCCTCCTCCTCCTCCTCCACCTTCTTCTTCTCTTTCTCTTCCTCCTCCTCCTCCTCCTCATTCTTCTTCTTCTTCCTCCTCCTCCTCCTTCTCCTCCTCCTCCCTTCTTCCTTCTTTTCTATTAATGACCAAACCTGGAAGTTTTCTGCAAACAATTCAGCTGTTAAAATTGGTTTATGAAGCCCAGCCAGCCAAAGCAAGAATAGCAATGGCTGAACAATGAACTTCCCCACTCTGATAATTTCAGCTCTGCAGCATCGTTGGCAAAGCTGCATGGCTGGTGCCGTCTTTAGTCCCTTTTTGTGTCTTTTCTTTTTTGTGTCAACCAGGTAGCCACGTTGCATTTTAGTGGCTGCCCTCGGACAATGTTGATCTCGGCTCAAATTAAAAAAGTATTGGCTGTGTTTGCACCAGATTAGCTTTATCTTTATGTAGGGTCTTGGGGGGAAGGACTTAAGCATAGTATTTTATGCAAAGCCTGCCCATTGGATTCAGGGAGTGGGTGATCGATTGATTATTGATTCAATCAATGATCAATTTTGAATTATTCAGTCTGTCATCTGCACCTCTGTAACTATCTGGTTTGGTTCTGCAACCCAAGACAGACACAGACTTCAATGGATAGTTAGAAGTGCAGAAAAAACAATTAGTACCAACCTCCCTTCCATGGAGGACTTGTATCCTGCACAAGTCAAAAAGAGCGCTGTGAAAATATCTACAGACCCCTCATATCCTGGACATAAACTGTTTCAACTCCTTTCCTCACAACGACGCTACAGAGCCCTGCACACCAGAACAATTAGACACAAGAACGCTTTTTCCCAAATGCCATCACTCTGCTAAACAAAAAATTCCCTCAACACTGTCCAACTATTTACACAGTCTGTATTACTGTTACTATTAATCTTCTCATCACTCCTTATCACCCATCCCGTCCCACTTGTGACTGTAACTTTGTCGCTCGTATCCTTACAATTTATACTGACTCTTTCCTAATAAGATTTGACTGCTTATTGTACCCTATAACTCATTAAGTGTTGTACGTTATGATTCTTGATTCTTAATGAATGTATCTTTTCTTTATGCACACTGAGAGTATTTACAACAAGCCAATTTCCTTGTGTGTCCAATCACACTTGGCCAATACAGAATTCTATTCTATTCTATTCCATTCTATTCCCATTGCACAACCTTTCTTGGCACCATCTTATGATTGCCACCATTGTTAAATGAATTACTGTGTCAGAATTCTTGCAATCACTCTAATTAAATCATGACTCTTGAGCCAAACTTCAAAAAGCTTCAAAGGATTTATTCGAAACGACATACTGGCACTGCCCTGTATGAAGCCAACTCTGGCATGCGTAATTTACAGTTTCCTGTGACACTGTTTCCCCCTTTCCTCCCCCTAGGTGTCTCATCAACCAGATTCTCCATTTGAGCCAGTTCACAGGCTGGGTGTCATCAATTACGTTCTCCAATTAAATATATTCCTGGGCAAAAACTCTGGCATTTTAGTTACAATCTTTTAAAGATAAGAGTTGGAATGTACTTTTGCTTTCAACTGGTCTTCCAGATTTCTTTCCTCTCTCCCCCCCCCTTTCTCTATGGCAATTACTAAACAGGCATAGGAATGTTTTATGAGTTGACACACTGCAGTCATGAAGTTAAGAGCATGGTAGATAAGTGAATCTGGCTTCCCCATTGACTTTGATCGACAGATGGTCGCAAAAGCAGATCAGTGAGCCTAGGACGCTGCCACCATCACAAATGCGAGTCAGTTGCCCAGTGTCTGAATTTTGATCATGTGACCATGGGGAATGCTGCAATGATTGTAAGTGTGAAAAACGGTCACAAGTCACTTTCTTCAGTGCCATTGTAACTTTGAACGGTCGCTCAACGAATGGTTGTAAGTCAAGGACTACCTGGATAATGCAAGCTAAGCATTAGGATGTGGGATCGATTTCTTAGCTCAGCTTTTCCTCATTTCAAAAGCCGTCGCTTACGTTCCGTTTTGCTCCCCTTAAGTTTACACTGAAGTAAACTTCACATTTTTATGAGCAACCTGAAGTCTTATAAAATAGATTAATAATCTCTCCATATAAAAGCAAAATACCCTCACGCATCATCACAAAATTTCCAGAACCGTAAAGCCTACAAACTGGAAATTTGGCCCATATGTTCCTCATGGCTTCTAGGGGCTCACTAAGAAAGGATTTTTCTAAACGACCCTCAGAGCATTAGTATTTCCTATATTATTTTAATTAATATGCTCTGATCCTAAGGAGTTCTACTCCCCCTCCCCACCTGAAAAAGAAATCTGTTCCAAATGCAAAACACAAGCAGCGAAGAGCAGTTTCAGTTTCACAGCACCAAGCAGCTTCAGTACAGAACAGTTGAGCTAAGCCGTGCCTAGGCTCCTTGCTGTCTCCTTCTTGCTCACGTAGCAAATACAGTTTTAGTTTCGAAACAGCCCTCAGCTCTCACACACTTACAGGATGCTAGCCAGATGAGTACCGATGGATCCTGGTCGGCAGAGGCACAACTTTCCCCCCTTATTTTCCTCCCCAAAATCTAATCCCGATCACATTGTTTCGTAGCAAAGCACGGGTATAGAGCTGGTTTAATACCAATAATATTATTCTCCAATAATATGGCCTCCACCAATAGGAAGGCCCAGCATGATTTCTAGGCATGAGGTGAAATTAAGCCCCAACCCCAAAATTTAGGCCTATTTCAACCATGCTTTTCCCCGCCATTTCTCACATCGTTCGTTAGAACGACATGAAATGAAGAGAAATGGACGGGGGAAGGGCGGGGGGATGGGGAGAAAACTTGCCTTTAGGAGTGCCCTGCAGGTAGCCTCGGCTAGAATACCCCGATAGCCGACAGAAGCTCCCCGAAGGCAGAGTCCCCAGCCGCTTCAGGGCGTGGCATGGCTACCTGTGTCCTCTCGCCTTTAGGGCCATCTTTTTCAGGCGATGGAAGCTCCCCAAATGCAGTCACCAGCCACTTCGATCGGCCGGTAGAAGCGGCCTCGGGGCGAGCAAACACACACACACATTCCCTTCGCCGTGCGGCCGCTTCTTTCAGCAGACAAAAGCTCCCTTGAAGGCAGAGTCCCCAGCCGCTTCAGGGAGAGGCGGGGCTGCCCGTGTCCCCTCGCCTTTCGTCAGTCTCTTTCGGGCGATGAAAGCTCCCCAAATGCAGTCACTAGTCACTTCGATCGGCCGGTAGAAGCACAAACACATTTCCCTCGCTGCGAGGCCGCTTCAACCGGCCGATCGAAGTGGCTGGTGACTGCATTTGGGGAGCTTCCTTTGCCTGAAAGAGACTGCCGAAAGGCGAGGAGACATGGGCAGCCACGCCCTGAAGCGACTGGGGACTCTGCCTTCGGGGAGCTTTCGTCGGCTGATAGAAGCGGCCTTGCGATGAGGTACGTGCATATGGGCCGCTCTAGGTGGGGAAGGAAATTAAGTCACCCCTGAAAAGACGGCCTAGCCGTTTTTTCAGGGGTCAAAAAAAAAAAAGGCCCGTCCTTCTTTTGTGAAAAACACGGGTAATATTCTCCAGTTGCTTCCATTGAGGATTTACAGTGATAACCATGGTTTGCACAATTCTGACCTTTGCAAGCAAAGACACACTGTACCTCTGAATATTTTTTTCCCCAAGACTTTTACAGCTGTCCTACAAATGCTAACAGAAGCAAAAAAAATTGTGCCTCCTACCTCCTTTGAAACAGCTTTTCCAAATTATTTTCTCTGCATTGCAAAGCCAAGCTTTTGATGCATGTACTTAGGCTAAATTTTTAATCGGTATAGCTGTTAGGAATATTTTTTAAATGTTATTTGATTTGCATGGATGATGAATAGATAATAAAAGATGTTAAGTGTGCATGTGTTATTGATTTAGAAGGCTGATATACGGCTCCCCATAAAACAACTCAGAGTAGTTTAACAGTGAAATTTAAAAGGGATAATAAAGCAACAGTAAGTTAAAACAGTTTTTTTTTCATAAAATGCAGTGATGTGACTGCGGTGTTCTTTTCATGAAGCTGAGCTTGAAAACTTCAGTTGAGGCAGCCCATAGTTATGAATTGATTGATTGATTGATTGATTGATTGGTCACCTGAGTAGTGCCAATGGATTTGGAGTCTTCTTGGACTGTTGAAAGGACTGTGTTGTGGAGCTGTGCTTTCTGCAGGATGTTTCTGCAACACAAACAAATCTCCAAGTGGCCTCAATGACACTCTAAAAAAAGGATGCAAATGACCAACTGTCTGCAAGGAGTATAAATCCTTTCATCCTTCACCATTTACTCAGAACTGAAGAAGCTTCTTAGATGAGAAGTGAAACATCTTCAAAGAAAAAAACAGAAAGTACAGTTGCCTCCTGAAAAAGCATTTTTGGGACAACCATGACCTGGATGATGGAGAATCTCCATAGACACGTCCTTTGTCATTGTTGATTTTATTGTTCTCTTTTTATTTTTATTTTACTTTTATTATTCTACTTGCCATCCCTTTCGGTAGATGCATTTGGGTTGTTTAATAGAGCTGCAATTCTACCACAGAAGAAGATTTGAAAGTGGAATAACCAGCAGAATCCCAACAGAAAGAGCAAATTAAAATAAATGTCAAGGCTCCCAACTTTCAATGTTCCTATTAAGAGTGTGCCATATTTTGATTTAGAGAGCAAGGAAGTGAAAACAAAAATAATTAACCAGAATGTAGAAATGTAATTTCTCAGTTTCTCAATGCATTCAGCATTTTTTCCACCATGGAAAAAAAAAAAGTAACAATGCATAGAGGGAATTTGGTATTGTAAGGAGGAGATTTGGCCTATCCATTCCTTGATCAGCTATATTTGTACCTACAGGTAGTCATCGACTTACAACAGCTCATTTAGTGATCAGAGGTTACTACAGCACTGAAAAAAAGTGACTTACAACTGTTTTTCATCCTCATAAGTATTGTAGCCTCCAATGATGGGATTCAACATCTTTTACTACCAGTTCTGTGGGTGTGGCCTGGCTTGATGGGTGTGGATTGGTGGGCGTGGCTGGGCAAGGTTACTGCAAAATCCCCATTCCCTCCTCACCCCACTAACCTGCTTTCCAGCTCCGTTCTCCTGTGCAGGGCAACAAAAGAAGACCCAGCCGATCAGCTGGGACTAGGGAGGCGGAGAATAGGTGGGGACGGGGCCAGTCAGAGGTGGGATTTGCCGGTTCTCCAAACTACACAAAATTTCCGCTACTGATTCTCCAGAACTCGTCAGAACCTGCTGAATACCTACCTCTGGCAGCATCCCCACGTGATCAAAATTCGGCTGCTTGGCAACTGGCGTGTATTTACGTTTCAGAAGGGGTGTACAATCAATGCACGTGGCATTTGTGCTTCATGCATTTTATTTGTTAATATCTGTCCGTCCACTGATTTATGGACTGCTTAAGGTGGCCAGTTTCTCCTCACCCCTTAATGGCTGCTCTTCATAATTCTCCTTGCCCGATTCTCTGACTCCACCCCGCAAGGGGTTATGGGGTGGTTAAAAGGAGACGAGCATATTTAGGAAGGTCATTTAAGGAAAAAACATCAAGGCAAATCAGTGTTTTGGGGGCAGGGGCAGTTGCTTGCAGTTGGGTCAGTGTTAATCTTCATTGGACTGCCTCTGTTTTCACTAACCCACCCATCCTCCCCAGAAAGTACCGTGTTTCCCATATAATAAGGCCGGGTCTTATTTTATTTTATTTTTTGAGCCCCGAAAAAATGGCTAGGTCATCTTTTCAGGGGCGACTTAATTCCCCCCCCCCTTGTATCTTCAGGCGGGCTGGCGGCGACAGCTTGGATGTTGACCTCGGCATTGGTGGGGCATTTCGTATCGGGGTCAACGCAGGCAGCACCATATCCGGGTGTGCAACAAAAGTACTTCCTAACGGCAAGCCCCCCCCCCCCACCATTCCCCACCATTTCATATGTTTTAATATAGGCCTTAATTTGGGGGGAGGGGCTTAATTTCATTTCATGCCTATAAAACATGCTGGGACTTCCTATTGGGGGAGGCCGTATTGTTGGAGAAACAGAGTATTGAGGACTTTGGTTGGGTTTGTTCCAGTGATTTCAGAGTCACATTACAAATCTGTTTACACTTCTAAAACTTGAGGGTTCTCCTTTAGAGATAAATACAGGGTAATTCAGAGCAGGTAAAATGAAATTAGAGGGGGGGGGATCTACAACCTGTTATTTTTTAAAAAAAAAAAAAAGTTTACAATGTCCCATACTTCCTACAGCAGTCAGGCCTACAGTACTGTTTCTCAGCCCAGTGAAATTTAAAACCTGTGGATTTCCGTTCCCAGAATTCCATGAGAATTTTTTGAATATTCCATGAGAATTCTCTGAGAATTCTTTGAATTTTCTGTGAGAACTCTTTGTGAATTCTGTGAGAATTCTTTGAATTTTCTGTGAGAACTCTTTGTGAATTCTGTGAGAATTCCATGAGAAATCTGTGAGAATTCTTTGAGTATTCCATGAGAATTCTTTGCTAATTCTGTGAGAATTCCATGAGAATTCTTTGTGAATTCCGTGAAAAATCTGTGATAATTCCATGAGAATTCCTTGTGAATTCCATGAGAAATCTGTGAGAATTCTTTGCTAATTCTTTGCTAATTCTTTGCTAATTCTGGGAGAATTCTTTGTGAATTCCATGAGAATTCTTTGAATATTCCATGAGAGTTCTGTGAGAATTCTTTGAGTATTTCGTGAGACTTCTTTGAGTATTCTTTAAGTATTCCATGAGAATTGTATGAGTATTTTGTGAGAATTCCATGAGAATTCTGTGCTGTGCTCTCTGGGGAATTCTGGGAGTTGATGTCAACACCTCTTAAAGTTACCAAGGCTGAGAAATACCAACCTATCCAAAGTAGCCATTAAAATAAAGAGGCAGCCCAGAAACTTCTCCAAGTCAAAGCAAGTTCAAAGCCGGACCTTCAGCTGAGTCCAGCCCGAATAACAGAGTAGAAGAAAAGTTTGCAAGCAAGTAGAATTGGGTGTCCCTTCCTTGTCCCTTGCTTACAAAGCCACTTTTGGGCAAGAGAATGGTAAACAACTCCCCCCCCCCCCCCAGCAAAGGGCAGACTTCTCAACACATCTAAGTCAACCTTCTAAACACACCTCTGGCTCCGGCTCTTAATGCTCCAGCTAAATCTATTGCCCATGGCTCCTCATTGTTTGGCTTGGAGGGCCTCCATTGTCTTTCCTTGTGTTTGCTCCCCTAGTCCTCCGAAATCTTGTTTGCTTAGCTTCCTGCTCAGACAAAAACTCTTGTGTTTCCAAGCCTTCTTGAGCTCTGCTTTCCTTGAGCTGTGTTTATCACCCAGCTCAGCCTGCTCCAAACTTTTTTAGCCACAGCAAGGACTTGTTAGGTTGGTATCTCTGACCGTATCAGCAAGATTACAAGAAACTTAGAATGACAAGAGTTGGAAGGGACCTCGGTGGTCTTCTAGTCCAACCCCTTGCTCAAGCAAGAGACCCAATACCATTTCCGACAAATGACTGTCCAGTCTCTTCTTGAAAATTTCCACTGTTGGAGCATTTACAATTTCTGGAGAAAAATCGTTCCACTGATAAATTGTTCTCACTGGCAGAAAATTTCTCCTTAGTTCTAGCTTGGACCTTTCCTGGATTTGTTTCCATCCGTTGCTTTTGGTCCTGCCTTCTGGTATTTTGGAGAACAGCTTGACTCCCTCTTCTTTGTGGCAACCCCGAGAGATTAGAAAAATGCTATGATGTCACCCCTAGTCCTTCTTTTAATTAAACTAGACCTACCCAATTCCTGCAATTCTTCTTCATATGTTTTAGCTTCCAGTCTCCTAATCCTCTTGGTTGCTCTTCTCTACACTCTTTCCAGAATCTCAATATCTGTTTTACGTTGTGTAGACCAAAACTGGATGCAGTATTCCAAGTGTGGCTTTACTAAGGCCTTATAAAGTGGTATTAACACTTCACATGACTGTGATATCCTCCTGTTAATACAGGCTACAACTTTGTTGGCTTTTTTGTCAGCTTCAGCACACGTCTGGCTCCTATTTTATGTGAATAGTCACAAATCACCTTGGTCACCTCCAAAGGTCACTAAACAAACAATTGCAATTTGAGGACTACCTGTATGGACTTTTCCACACCTTCATTTTAAACCAGCACAAACCAACTGTTCTGACCCAGCTTCCCAAGCAGGACAAACCCTCTGTAGTTAAATCAATGATTCAATGGTGGGATTCAATCATTTTTACTACCAGTTCTGTGGGCGTGGCTTGGTGGACATGGCAAGGAAAGGATGCTGCAAAATCCCCATTCCCTCCCCAATCCTGGGGGAGGGTTGCTGCAAAATCTCCATTCCCTTCCCACCCCACTAACCTGCTTTCCAGCTCTGTTCTCCTGGGCAGGGCAACCAAAGAAGATCCAGCCGATCAGCGAGGACTCAATGGGAGAAAGAGAATAGATGGGGGCGGGGCCAGTCAGAGGTGGGATTTTCTGGTTCTCCAAACTACTCAAAATTTCCGCTACTGCTTCACCAGAATTGGTCAGAACCTCATGAATACCACCTCTGCAGTGATTGCTTTATTAGGCAGCCCCGGCAAAAATTTTCTCTCTCACCGCAGGCGAATAAATCTGTCTGGCAGGGAGATGAATAATTGTCTGCCACATCTATTCATCTCTGCCCCCTGCCTTTCATCCCCAGAGCTAGGTTGGGGTGTTTCGCTAGCAGCGGTGGCTCTTCCATCCCAAGGACCAGCTCATAGATTTCCATTGCTCTCCTCTCCTCCACCTTCTGTGAATCTATGCATCAGGCATTGGACCCAGCTGTTCCTCTTCTTCCTCATCAGCCACCTCCAGACCTGGGGGCTTTTGACTTTCCATCTGAGGACTGACTGACAGCTCAGGCTCCGCCTCTGTCTTTATCTCTGACAGCTCAATTCCCTCTTCCTCCCACCCCTGATGCTGACTCTGACTACCACATCTCCTTCTCCTCTGATTTGGCTGCTGGAGGGACCAGAGGCCGACAGGTCACAATACCAACTTTTTTTCTGCCATGTCTCCAGAACTTTGCACATCCTGTCCCCAGTCCATGACTGAGATAGGCTTTAAGACATCCTAAGCATTACGAACTTTAAAGTGACATTTTCCTGGACTGTCATTTCCAAAACCCCAGGGTTGCAAATGTGATTTTTTTTTTCCCCTTCTCTCCAGGGGTCATGTGGATATACCCTCAGGGCTGTGATACAAGCCTAGGAAAAATCCACATTTGATTTAAGGAGTTGCAGGCCGATGCTATGTTAGCAACGTCCGAAGCACTTTTTCTGCAAAAACAGAAACTTGGGAAGTTTGCATAGCTCAGGATTTTTCCCACTTGGCTCGTACCTGCAAGGGTATTTTAAGGCTGTGTAAAACACGATGTGCTTTGCCACCTGTTGTCTTGGAAGGAAGACAGGCAAAAGGAAGGAAGCCCCCCCCCAAAATTTGGATTTTGATCAAGTAGCTATGACTGTTGTGTTCTTGTTATGACAATTAATTGATGGGAATGCCTCCAGAAGTTGGGTTTGCTCCAACACTGGAGGTTTTTAAGAAGAGATTGGACAACCTTTTGTCTGAAATGGTCGAGGACAGCGGTCGCCAACTGGTGGGCCATGGCCCACTGTTGGACTGTGAGAAAATTTTGATGGGCCACAGTGAAAACTCACCCCCAGAGCACCCCCCCCCCAAAGCAATTAATCCAGGCTGCACAAAAACACAAGGCTGCACTGTCCACATGGCCCGCAGGAACCCTCCCCACCCACTCACTCCTTACCTGGCAAACTTGCCTGCTAAATTGCTATTTTTCCTTTTTCCAACCATCATCTGTTCTGCTGTGCCTTAGGAAGCAGGAAATGGTTGGATTTCTTGCTTTCTAACTAGTCTTTAGATCTTCGGCTCTGCTTTTAAGCACAGCCGAACCTCCCTTAGGACTGAAAGTTCTATTATTCAATGCAGACTCACGGCAAGCAAATTTGAGAGACTGAGCTAGACGATGGCAGATAGGTAGATCACTGAATGATTCTGTGAGCAACTCAATCTGCCTGCCTGCTTTGCCTGATTTTGGGTAAAAGTTGCTCTTTTTTAATAAAAAAAATTCAATATTTATATAAATATTTATAATATTTACATACAAGCCATGCCCAGCCAGTCGCAGGACCACCAAGCCACACCCACAAATTAGGCCACGCCCACAGAACTGGTTAGTGGTCCTGGGTTTTAAAATTATGAGTTTGGTGGTCCCAGAGGTCTAAAAGGTTGCCAACTCCTGATCTAGGATCTCCTGCTTGAGCAGGGCGGATTGACTAGAGGACCTCTGAGGTCCCTTCCAAGTCTGTTATTCTATTATTGTCTACAAGCATATTGAAAACCTACAGACATCATGTTCCTTGAACTAAAGCTACTACCATGCCTATTACGTCTCGAGATTGTAATTTGAGTTTGTTCCATGCTGTCAGTAAAATCCATTACACATTTTCGACTGAAAACAGAGTTGAGAATAAAATTAGACAAAGAAATAGTTGTAATTTGCATTCCCCTGCCTCTTTCTTTCTCTCTCTTTTTCCTTCTCCCTCCCTCTCTCTCCCTCCCTCTATTTTTCTTTTTGTATCTCTCTTTCTTTTTCTTTCTTTCTTTCTCTTTCTCTTCCTCCCTCCCTCTCTCTTTCTCTCTTTCTGTGTTTCTTTCCTCTCTCTGTCTTTCTTTCTTTCTCTCCCTCCCTTTCTCCCTCCTTCCCTCTTTCTCTTTCTGTCTTTTTCTTTCTCTCTCTCTCACCCTATCTCCTTTCTTCTATCCCCCCCCTCTCTTTCTCTCTCTCTCTGTCCCTCCCTCTTTCTTTCTTTCTCTCCCTCTCTCCCTCCCTCTCTCTCTCTCCCTGCCCTCCTCTCTCTTTTTGTCTTCCTGACTATATGGACCATAAAATACGCACGAACCTAAATTATAAATAGAAGATGCAAGGAGAAAGAAAAGAAACTTGCATCATTAATGAATACGTCAAGAGATTCTACCAGCGCAGAACTTAAAACATTTGCTCACATCAAAGCGCAGAGCGATCAAAAGCTGTTTGTTTCCCTGAAGGCCTTCATAGAAAAGCCAAGGAAGGGAAGAGAAAAAAATAAAAATAAAAAAATAAAGGGAGAAAGTGGAGGGGGGGGGAGAGAAAAAGAAAAGAAAGAAACTGCCTCTGCTTTTGTTATGGTGAATTATTGTAAAAATGAAAATTAATGTAAACAGATGGGAGATAACAATATATTAAATATGTGCATTTCATGTAGCTTGGAGGAAGATGCTAATTGCAAGAAACCGCATGAGAATTGCATTCCAGCCTTGGTTGTCTTGTCTTTTCACTATTTATAAAGGCCAAATGGAATTTGGGGTTGGTGGTTCAGAAAAATAGCACATCGCAAAGAGAGACGTGACCCACTAAAACCATTTTCTATTTTAGTGACTTGTGGAATAAAACAAAAAGTGTTATTCTCTGGGAACTGGGCTAATACAGGCAGTTCTTGACTTGAAGTCCACAATTCAGCCCAGAATTGATGTCACCGTGTGAGACATTTGTCAAGGGAGTTTTGCCCCATTTTACAACCTGTCTTGCCATCATTGCTAAGTGAATCCCTGAAGTGACCATGGGGATGTTGCAATGCTCATAAGTGTGAAAAATTGTCATAAGTCGCTTTTTTTCAGTGCCGTTGTAATTTCATTGTCACAAAACGAACTGTTGTAAGACAAGGAGTAGTCCAAAGCAGGCTTTGCAAAAATGAGAAAAGACATATGTTTATTTCCATTTCAATTATTTTTTTTTTAAAAGAAAAGCATTTTTTACTTGTGGCTTGCATGCCGTGTAACAACCCTGGACAGCTAGTAATGCATTCCCACACAAGATCATAAAAGAAAAAAAGGGAAGTTTTAAATGTAAAGTTTTAAACATGAAGTGTTAATACCATTTTATAATGCCTTGGTACGGCCACACTTGGAATCCTGCATCCAGTTTTGGCCGCCATGATATAAAAAAAGATGTTGAGACTCTAGAAAGAGTGCAGAGAAGAGCAACAAAGAGGATTAGGGGACTGGAGGCTAAAATATATGATGGACGGTTGCAGGAATTGGGGTATGTCTAGCTTAGTGAATAAAAGGACTAGGGATGACATGACAGCAGTGTTCCAATATCTAACAAGGTCAACCTGTTGTCCAAGGACAAATCATCCCCTCTCTTTTTCAGACCAAAAATTAATGGAGAATTTTCAGTGGCTGTTCATGCCGGATCTAATTCCCAAATATCTCTGGGGATATGAGCCAGCCGTGTGCTGCAGCTGCCAAAAAAGCCGGTGCGATCCTAGGCTGCATTAACAGAGGAATGGAATCAAGATCACATTAGGTGTTAAGACCACTTTATAATGTCTTGGTTAGACCACACTTAGAATACTGCATCCAGTTTTGGTCGCCATATTATATAAAAAAAAATATGTTGGGACTCTAGAAAAAGTGCAGAGAAGAGCAAGAAAAATGTTTAGGGGACTGGAGGCTAAATCATATCCTTGCAGGCATTGGGTATGTCTAGTTTAGTGAAAAGAACTAAGGGTGGCATGATAGCAGTTTCCCAATATTTCAGGGGCTGCCACAAAGAGGAGAGGGAGTCAAGCTATCCTCCAAAGTACATGAGGGAAGGGCAAGAAGCAACAGATAGAAACTCATCAAGGAGAGAAGCAATGTAGAACTAAGGAGATTTCCTGACAGTGAGAACAATTAATTTTGGAACAATTTGGTTCCAGAAGTTATGAATGCTCCAACAGTGGAGGTTTTTAAGAAGAGATTGGATAACTATTTGTCTGAAATAGTATAGGGTTTCCTACCTAAGCAGAAGGCTGGACTAGAAGATCTCCAAGGTCCCTTCCAACTTCTGTGTTCTTTGAATTAGAAGGAAAAATAATTGCTGCAAACATATATTGAAAACCTCAGTGCTCCTGGGCAACCATGCTCATTTGCCTTCTGTGGTACTGACATTAAAATTGGGGCCTGGAGTTTATTTTCCACATGGTCTAGACATTATTCTGAGTTACTTCCCAGGTAGTTTGATTTATCCTTCAGGGTCAAGAGATTTAGGAGTAAACGTGTCAATGGCTTAACTCCTACCTAAAATCAAAGTTAACCTACAATTCTTATTGTTTCCCCTTAAAATAACACTTTACACAAAGGTTGAGCTTCCAGCTTGCTTTGAAATGGTATGATCAGAAACTTGTATGGGTAAATTGTTTTTTTTTTCCTTAGAGGTTTAGACCTAGCATCTTTTTCAATGTTATAATGGCTTGTTTAAGTCACAAATGTTCTTCTGAATCTAGAACTGACTTTAAGAAAGACTGCAGTGGGACTAAGTTTTTTTTTAAACTTGAAAAAGCTTTATGCAAGCAATTGTTGATAAATAAAATAAAACAGATGGGATTCAGAAGTGTGTGCCATAGTGAAAAGGACATATTGCTCTCACTAATGTGACTGCCACAAACTGGCATTAAATCTCTAAATACGACAAGTAAATGCCAGAAATAAATATTGTTTTAATCCGGATCTAACTCTCTTGCAAAAATATTAAAATTAGCCTGTTTCTAGCAAGAAATATGGCTGGTGGATGCAAAAGGCAGGAATTAAAAGATACACAGACAATAAAAAATAAATTATATACATCACTATAAAAGTTAAAAGACATACCCAGGACAGACAGGCAGGAAGCTAAAATTAAAAACAAATAGTAGTTTACCTACAGTTAAAAACTATTTAAAGATTGAGGGGGGGGGGAAACTACAGGGGCTGCTCGCCACCATTTACCAAATATATTTTAAACCCTGCATTTTATAGACAGATGTTTATAAAGTTGGTCTTGAGTTTTTAGAGAGCAAACACTTTAATGTGGAACTGAAAGTGGCTTGGATTTTTGACTGATCCTCTTAAGCTGCTTATTGAAACCAGAAGTGTGGTTTCAAGATGATGTCCCATGGGTCCTCGAGTGATGACCGCAGTTGAGCCCAAAATGTAGATTGGACAATGATTTGTCTGAAGTAACATAGAGAGTTGGAGTAGAAGACCACCAAGGTCCTTTCTAACTCTATTCAATCTAGGGAATACATCAATTTCTGTGGGATAATATGGATTTTATCTCCCATGTTTTCCAAGAATATTAGCTTTATTGGCCTGGAATTATGTGTTATGAAGTTGCATCATTTTGGTGTAACGGAAGAGTAGAAGAAACTCATAATGCTAAACTTTTAGGGGGGACAGATAAATCTAAAAGTTGCAACTGATTTGACAACATCTTTTCCTGGTTGTGTCTTGAAATAAGACCCTGGAAGCAAATAAAAATGTAAAGCACGGAAAGTTTTCTTCCCCAATCGTTGGATTCTGTACAATCCATAAAACATGATGTTCCAGATCAAGAGCGTTGTATTTATTTATTTGTTAATGAGGAAAAATGTTTACAGTTCATTTCAGATGAATGTGCTCCGTTTCCTGGTAGCTTTTTAATGTTTTATTTTATCAACACTTCGTTGGTTAGACAAATATTAATACTTGGCAACAGGAATAGCAGATAAGTGGAATTCTGCTGGATGAGGCCAGTGTCTCTCTTGTTTCAGCATTTTGTTTGTCTCCATTGCCCACTAGATAGCTCTGAGGGGCTCACAAGCTGGACATAATGATCTACCCATTTCCCATTGTTCCCTGGAAGTGAGTTTGGAGAAGGAGGAGGAGGGAGAGGAGGAGAAAAGAAGAAGAAGAAGAAGAAGAGGAGGAGGAGGAGAAAACCAAGGGGAAAGGGGACAAGGAGGGAAGGGAAAGGAGAAGAAGAGGAGGAAGAGAAGGAGAGAAGAAGAGGAAGAAGAGAGAAGGGAGAAAGGAGGGAAGGGAAAGGAGGAGGAAGAGAAAAGAAGAAGCAGAGGAGGAGGAGGAGGAAGGAGGGGAAAAGGGAGGAGTGGGGATGAGGAGAAGAAGAGGAAGAAGCGGAGAGAGGAGGAGGGAGGGGAGGAGGAGAAGAAGAAGAGGCGGAGGAGGAAGAGGAAGGAGGAAGGGAGGGAAGGAGAAGAAGAAGAGGAAGGAGAAGGGGAGAGCAGAGAGGGAAGGAGAAATAACTGGGGAAGCATCCGGGGGAGTTATCACAACACCCATCTCTTGCCAGTTTTCTCCCGGAAACGGATATTTTTAGGTGATATACAGGTGGTTCTTGACTTATGACTGTTTGCTTAGCAGCCATTCAAAGTTACCACTTAAAAAAAACTACTTACAACCTGGATTTGAAGTTTTGAGATTTAAGCCCCATCCATAATCACATGATTGCATGGACATTTGCAGTATCTCCCAGTCACATGACTGAAACTCATGACTTTTTTTGCTAGTTCCCAACAATTACTTCTGGAAAAAACAACAACCCTGTCCCTAATGAACAATGGGTTAATTGAAAGACCATGGTCCTCGCTTAACAATAACTGCAACGAAAGCCATGGAATCACGTGCCCTCACATGATAATGATCCGCTTACTGAATGTCACAATTTAGGACTGAAATTGCAGGCTCGATTACAGTCGTAAATCAAGACTACCTGTAATCTGGAAGTGTAATGTTAAATCTTCCACACTAATCACCTTTGTCATAACTAATAATTCCAGGACTAATAATCTATCCTCCGTGAATTTATTAAATCGCTTTTGAAGGCCATTCAAATTATTGACCATCTCATGGTAATAAATCTCCCAGGCTAATTCTGTGGGGTGTGAAATGGCTTTAAAATGGATTTGGGCTGTCCTTTTAAAGTCTCCTCTTGGTCACTTTCATTAGATGACCATCAGTCCTGGTGTTATAGAGAGGGAGAAAAATATCTCTTAGCTAGTTTCTCCATCCTATGCATGATTTTATATTTTTCAATCATTTCTCCCCTCAGTTGCTATTTCTCAAATATTTTGACATACTCTTGTAGGAAAAGTATTTGATACCCAGCAGTATTCGGATGGTCCATTCATTTGTCTGTCTGTCTGCTGGACACTCTGCCCTTTCTCTCTCTCTCTCTCTTTCTCTTTCTCTCTCTCTCACTCATTCTCTCTCTCTCCCTCCCTCCCTCCTTCCCTCCCTCTATCATATCTATCTATCTATCTATCTATCTATCTATCTATCTATCTATCTATTGGTATCTTATCTCTATTGTTTATCTATCATTTATCATCTATCAATCATCTATCTATCTCTATTCTGTCTGTCTATCTGTCTATCTATCTATCATCCATCTCTATTGTCTATCATCTATCTATCTCTATTTTTTATGTATCTATATATCAACTATCTACCTCTACTGCCTATCTATCTATCTATCTACCTACCTATCTATCTCTCTCTCTCTCTTTCTATCTATCTATCTATCTATCTATCTATCTATCTATCTATCTATCT
>BLBF01000006.1:5325965-5347553 GCA_015471245.1 Laticauda colubrina | reverse complement strand
ATAGAATAGAATAGAATAGAATAGAATAGAATAGAATAGAATAGAATAGAATATTGGCCAACTGTGATTGGACACACAAGGAATTTATCTTGGTACAAATGCTCTCAGTATACATAAAAATAAAAGACATTTGTCAAGAGTCAAGAATCATCAGGTACAACACTTAATAATAGTCATAGGGTACAATAAGCAATCAAATCATACAAGGAAACAGTCAATATAAATTATAAGGATACAAGCGACAAAGTTACAGTCATACAGTCACAAATGGGAGGGGATGTGTGATCAGGAGTGATGAGAAGGTCAATAGTAATAGTAGTGCAGACTTAGTAAATAGTTGGACAGTGTTGAGGGAATTATTTGTTAAGCAGAATGATGACTTTCAGGGGAAAAACTGTCCTTGTGTGTAGTTGTTCTGGTGTGCAGTGCTCCATAGCATTGTTTTTAGGGTAGGAGTTGAAATAGTTTATGTCCAGGATGTGAGGGGTCTGTAGATATTTCCACAGCCCTCTTTTTGACTCGTGCAGGAGACAGGTCCTCCATGGAAGGTAGGTTGGTAGCCATTGTTTTTTCTGCAGTTCTAATTATCTGTCAATTTATGATTTATGACCAATCATTAAGCAGCCATTCAAAAGGTACTTTTGACCTGGATTTGGAGTTCCAGTGGTTGAAATTTCCAACTGAAATTTCCAGAGGGAGATTAGGTGTAGCTGAAGCACCCTCTTTGCTTCTAAGATAATTTAGTTTTCTACACCTTTAACTGGCTGTTCAAATCTACTCTCAGCTGGGAGGTGGTGAATTGAAAATAGCTGTTGGTTTTTTTTAACGAGAGCCAGGAATATTATCTGGATTAATTGGTTTTTAGATTGCTTGTTGTGTTCTCCAACAGATTGGAACAATTGGCAATCTGGTTTAATTAACTGAACAGGTGTACGGTTCACCCACAACTTCCTACCTCTTCTGTACTGGTTGTAGTTTTCCCCCCAAAAAATGATTGTCATATTATGTGTGCATATGTGTATATATGTGAGGGTTTGGGATCAACCCTTCCCTCCCCTATTTTCACCTTCAACAATATAATATTTCTGGCACTTAAAATCAGAAGAAAATATGTATAGCTCAGGGCTGAACTGTGGGGTCCTAAATGCTCTCTGAGCTTGGTGGCAAGCCACTTGAATATAAAAGTAAGAGCACCACTGATGCTGTTATATAGTTAGGTAATTAAAGGTCTATAAGGAAATAATCAAATTCAGAGAGCACCAAGAACCCAGAGTTGTCCTCCTCCTCCTCCTCCATTGCAAACTCCATTCTTTTCTAGCACTGATGATGTTACCTAGATGGGTAATGAAATGTCTACAACAAAAAAGAATCAAACTCAGAGCGCACCAAGAATCCCAGAGTCCTCCTCCTCCTCCTCCATTGCAAACCCCATTCCTGTCTAGCACTGACGATGTTACCTAGATGGGTAATGAAATGCCCTGGAAGAGCAAAGGACTGGCCTGCAGTGCCTCTGCTAGCAAAAATGGAGCTCATCATGACAAAAAGATCATCCACTTCGAGGGTTGCAAGAGGCCGTTGCAGCTGAAAACGGAGCTATGGAGCCCATTTTCTCCAGCAGAGCGCTCGGGCCACCACAGGTGCCCCCAATACTAGTGATGTCGAGGTGGCTCCCCGAGGTCAAACACAACCTTGATATAGCCCTCAATTAAATGGAGTTTGACACCCCCATTCTACACCATCTCCAGTTACAGAAGGTCACTTAATGCTTTGTTCAGAGTATTGCAGCATAACTTCAGTGCCAGAAAATGTAAACACACATGGCTGAGGCTTCATTTAACTTCTTTATAAACATATAAAGTAAATTTTATAATACCAGTTGTAGATTTCTCCAACATGGAGAGACAGAAACCTCAAACAGAAGCAGACATGTTACAGGCTCAGAGCAGAACAGCAACTCAGGAGCTCAGAAACAGATCAGTTTCACTTTAATTCAGCAGGCAAGCTTTGTACACAGCAGAGGAGAGGAGCAGTTTCATCTTCAACAGACAGAGAGCTCAACATAGCTTCAGAGCTGCAGAGCTTAATATAGAGCCATGCCTAAGCTACTTCTACTTTCAGTTTCCAAACAGTCCTCACTGTCTGATTTAATTGCTATGCCTATTCATTGGCTGACCTTGTTACCATGCTCTATTCCAGTTCATGAATGTTACTCTTGACATGCTTTGTGTTCTTTTCTTCCTTGTGTACAGGAACCAACTTTTCTTTACAAGAAATGGGCTTTGAAGATGTCTCGCCACCCCATGGGACTTTATATCGGACTGACTTAGGGCTGCCCCACGTCAGCTACTCCATCAGTGCTGGCTCTGACGCCGATACGGAAACGGACGCCATCATGTCGCCAGAACACCCGGTGCGATTGTGGGCACGTAGCACCAAGTCTGGGCGTAGTTCCTGTTTGTCCAGCAGAGCCAACTCTAACCTTACCTTAACCGACACAGAACACGACAACACAGAAACAGGTAAGAAAAAGCGACAGCCGGATTCATTCCCGTGGTTGCCACAGAGATCTTTCTATCAAGGGAGTCCTTAGCAGGAGTCAGGAAAAGCCAAGATGGCAGCCGCCACCTCCACATGGCTGCTGTCCTCACTTTGACTTCTTCACGGGGGGGGGGGGGGACATCCTGTTTTTGATCCATTTCTGTTTCTTTTGTGTGTTTGTATGCATGTGCACGTGTGTGATTCGGTTGTGCGGTTAAATCTCCAGCATGTTTGATGTGTGTTATGGAAAAAATGGAGGAGGAAAAGTCCTAATTCTTGTCAAAAACGGTACTTCCTTTTGTGTTGTGGTCCAAAATATTTACCCATAAATGACCAAAGGGCTCATGTTTTGAATCCACAGGGAAAAAAATAATTGATGGTTTTAAATGTCCTATGGGCTCACGGGGAAGGTCTACCCCGTGATGGCGAACCTATGGCACACGTGCCACAGGTGGCATGCAGAGCCATTTGTGCAAGCACACAAGCCTCAGTCAAATTTACCTGCACTGCTCATGCATGTGCCTCCCAGCTGATTTTCTGCCTGTTTGAGGCTGTTTTCGCCCTCCCAAAGGCTCAAGGAAAGCCTCTGCAGCCTCGGGAGGCCGAAATACGGGCCTTCCGGAAATACCGGAAGTGCCAAAACAGGCCTGATTTCAGCCTCATGAGGCTCCAGAGGCTTCCCTCAAGGCTCTGGGAGGGCAAAAATGGTCTCCCCCGGGCTCCAGAGGCTGAAAACAATCACTTCTGTTATTTTCAGAAGGCCTGTTTTTTGGCCTCCCAAGGCTGCAGAAGCTTCTTTTGAGCTTCCAGGAGGGTGAAAACAGCCTCAAACAGGCCAAAAATCAGCTGGGAGGCATGTACATGAATAGTGCAGTTAAGAGGGCGGGGCTGGGGTGTTGCACATGCATGCACAGGGGGGGCACATTGCATTGTGGGTGCTGGCATGCATGCGCGCGCACACTTTCGGCCCACCACAACAAAAAGGTTCGCCATCACTGGTCTATCCAAACGACAGTTTCAAGAGGGATGCTAATAAATTTCTCCTGCGCAAACATCTTCTTTCCTGTTGTCTCCAGCCTTTATCTCTGAATGGATATTTATCTTTGGAAATGATCCTCTATTGAGTATCCAAAACTCATTCTGATTGACTCCCACTGTCTGTGTAAATAGCTCCGCTGGGGCTAAAGGGACGGAAGTGACACACACACACACATACACAAAGACTGCACATTTTTCACCATTCATCTTTTATGAAAACTAGAAGGTCACTTCAGCCTGGTTGTTTCCACCACAGATATGTCTTGAAATTGCAGACACAGTGCTGGAAGATTAGGTCATCAATTCTTTAGGGCATAAAGAGTGAAGTTAATATACAATGGCATCCTGACCTATTCCTTAATAAAGATTTTGCGTGTTGGCCACTCTGAAAAGGCCAGGAGTCCATCTGGGCGATGCTAAGAGAATATTAAAACTGATTTACTTCCTCCCAAAGGTACTTTTTCTGGAGGCCACTGGACTTTCTTGTGTTTTTTTTTTTCTTTTGAAGACATTTCACTTCTTGTCCGAGAAGCTTCTTCAGCTCTGACTGGATGGTGGGGAATGGAAGGGTCTATATTCCTTGCAGACAGCTGGTCATTTGCATCCTTTTTAGAGGATCGTTGAGGCCACTTGGAAGTTTATCTGTGTCCTCAGGGTCACTTGCATAGTGCAAATGGGTGTGGAGCCTTCACAGGATGTTTTTCTGCCTGGTGTCCCTTCCCTGTTGAAGACAGGCGCAGGCTGTTGCGGAATGAGTCTGTGTTGTCTGCATTTCAAACTGAAGTGCAAATGGTTCATATTCCTGCACCATTCAAAGGTTGTTCATCCCATCCTTCATAACAGAGAGCCAGTCATTTGCATTATTTTAGAGACGTTGAGGCCACTTGGAGGTTTGTCTCTGTCCTCAGCGTCACCTGAATGGTAGGGTCGCCTCAACAGTGAAAAGACACAGGGTAGAAAACATCCTGCAGCCAAGAACTCAGATGACCCTAAGAAACAGGTAAACCTCCAAGAGGCTTCAACGACCCTCCAAAAGGATGCAAATGACCAGCTGTCTGCAAGGAAGATAAATCCTTCCATTCCCCACCATCCAGTCAGAGCTGAAGAAGCTTCTTGGGTGAGAAGTGAAATGTCTTCAAAACAAAGAAAAAAAACAAGAAAGTCCAGTTGCCTCCTGAAAAAACAACTTTGGGAATTCTTTCAGCAGTTCCAAAAAGGGCCCACACCCATTTGCACCACTGAGGTGACCCTGAGGATAAGACAAACCTCCAAGTGGCCTCAATGACCCTCTGAAAGGATGCAAATGACCAGCTGTCTGCAAGGAGTATAAATCCTTTCATCTTTCACCATCCAGTCAGAGATGAAGAAGCTTCTTGGATGAGAAATGAAACTTCTTCAAAGAAAAACAAGAAAGTCCAGTTTCCTCTTGGGAAAAAAAAACAACCAAGGGGGAAAAACATTTCTGAGAAATTCTCACTGGCTGACCTGCTCTGGTTCCCCATTTTTCCACTCAGCCTCTGAGAGAACTATAACTTTTTCCATCTTGGTCCTCATCACTGTGAAGGGAACAAAAATTATCCACCCATTTTTGTCTTTTGCTCACCCATTTTGAAACCCCATTTCCACCCACTCTTAATCTGGTGACAGAAAAATCCGGAATAAATGCATCTTTGGTTTCCCAAACATAAAAATTCAACTCAGTAAAATTTCATAGTATGCTTGGTGCAGGGCATGAGGGAATATTCTACCACTTGTCTTCGCCTGAATCCTCCATCAATCAACTGACGAGATTTAGCATTAGGTGACAGAGGCCAAGAAATTGCATCAAAGCGACAAAGGCTTCCAAATTGTAAACTTTTCATTGTGTTGTCATGGGTCAAAGGTACATAATCTATGTGTGTGAAGACACCACAAATCATCCTATGGAGCCCTGTCCTGCCTTTTTGCTGTGACCAAACTGCCATCAGTCTGGTTTAATGACTAAAATTTAAAGCAGGTTGGGACTTTTAAGACCCTCAACATACTTTAACACCATTATAAATAGCTGTCATGCCCCTGTAGGAATCTGACTCAGAGGAGTAAGCCAAACAACTGACAGTGGGAGTGTTGCTCCGTTGACTGTGGAAGGAACTGGAGAAGGGTAAAGTCCGGCTGGGCAGAGCAGGGGAGAGTTAGAACAAGAGAGAGGGAATTCAGAGGAAAACCCAGGTCCCCTTCTCTTCATCCTAGGGTACACAGGGAGGAACAGAGAAGAGAGCAACGTGAGTTGCATGGCTTATGGGGAAGGAAAGGGCCCTGATTCCCTTCATTAGTTACACCTGGGAATGAGAGTTTAAAAGAGATGCAAGCTGAGTGCTGCATCTGCTGGGAGCAAACGTGAGTTTTTCTTGTGTTGACTTTGGTTATCTGCGTTCCTGGCATCCTCCCAACTGGGTTGAATTATTGCCGAGCCTTCAAGTCTGGAATTACTTCTCCTGCCCTGCCAAACTAATAACCTCATTTTGCCTTGATTGGACTTATAGTTACAGTTTTTGTTGACCATGTTTTGGACTGAATTTTCTGCAGTCAAAGGCTGTTCCTTGGAGAGTTTTTCTCCAGCCTGAAGGTAACCTGGACATTGGGGGCAAAGTTGGAGCTAATAAAGGGACTCCTACTGATTATCTGATTGTGTTGCCTTTATGCCATGTCTGGGTTGTCACATTAGCTCTCAACTTAGAACAATCAGTTTGACGCAGTGGTGCTATTCTACTGGTTCGGCCCGCTTCTGGCATACCAGAAGCTCCAAAGATCAGTGGAGATTGAACTGGTTCTGTCTGAGGAGCTGCTGTTGGGCCTGCCCAGCCGCTGTTCTGACCCAAACCCTTTTCCAACAAAACAAACATGAACCAAAGAGAACAGAAACCTTTTAATGATTCTTACGAATCTCCGGTTAAAAGGCTGCTGCAAACTAATTAACTTTGATAAGCACAAGCCTTGTCAAAATTGTGTGAGGCTACCAAGAATAACAGATAAGAAATATTTTACAACACAAGAGTCTTCAAATACCAAATTAAGATACTGTAATGTCCACGAGGCTGAGTTTCAAAACAGTTTTGCTTCCTGCAAAGAACATTCACTTCACAGCTGGCTTTTATCTTCCTGAAGGAGGGAAGGAAGGAGCCTTACTCCCAAGTTGCCCGTGCTGTTGTAGCTGATCTTTCCCATAAGCAACCCTGTGTGCACGCACACTTGGTACAGGCTCCTCGGGAACCTCCTCATCGCTGCTGCCAGCCCCCACTATCTCTGAAGGCAGCAATCCACTCCCTAATGGTCCTGACGCCTCATCTGAGTCCTCGCTCTCCTCAGCCGTCTGCACCTGCTGCCGGCTAAACACAACACCTGTGTGGGCTCCCATAACTTTTATGCCCTGCTTTTGACGCGCAGCTGCTTTGCACGGCACAGCAGATTGCTGCGCGTCAGCTGCTGAAGCAACAGGGAGAGTGCAGGATTGCAGGAGGTGAGTTGGAAAGCCTCTGCGCCTGCGCAACACTCAAAGTGTGTGTGTGTGCACAAAGCGTGTCCACCAAGCCAGGCCCACTGAACCGGTGATAAACTACTTTGAAACGCACTGCTGGTTGGAAGTTCATAACAGCACTGAGGAAAAAAAATGTCTTATGGCTGTTTTCCCAACACGCAGCATCTCCAGGGTCATGTGGTCAAAATTCAGCCACTTGGCAACTGACTTGCATTTATGACCATTGCAGTGTCTGATGGTGATGCGATCACCTGATTTTTGAGGCCTTCTGACAAGCCCAAGCCAACGGGGAAGCCAGATTCATTTCACAGCCATGTTACTCACTTAACAACTTCAGGGGTGCACTTAACCAATGGGGCAAGAAAGGTGGCAAAATGAGGCGGAACTCCCTTAACCAATGTCTCGCTTAGCAACAGAAATCTCAGGCTCAGTCGTAAGTTGAGCTCTACCTATATATTGCCACAGCTATGCAGGATGTTTAATCGGTGGCCTAATTTCAGCTGATCTTGGTCGGTGCCTCTTTAGGAGCTTCAGTCAAATGAAGTCGAGATCGGCTGATCAAATAAAGAGAGATTGACACTTCAGAGGCTCTGGAAGTTTCCTCACATTTCCCGCATGTTTTCCAGTATTGGATCTTATCAATATTCTGAAATTGCTGCAGATTATTGATTCTTACATCCTCTTCCCCAGGGGATTTGTTAAATATGCTCAATATTGGCACTCTACACCTAACAGGTAAGGTGACCACCATGAAGGTATGTCACTGGCCTTTGAGGTCACCTTCGCACTTGTCTCCTAGAAAATCAGGTGGCCTCCTGGGCAATTCATTGGTGAAGGGTTTGTGTTGAGTGCATTTTAATTGGTTGGGCAAATTCTCTCTTGAAAGAATCCCATTTGGGGAGGAAACTCAAGGAGGCTTTCAGATGATGGCGGAAAATGGGGGAGAGAGAAAGAGAGAGATTGAGAAAGAGAGAGAGAAACAGGGAGAAATAGAGTGAAAGACTGAGAAAGAGAGACAGAGACAGAGACAGAGACAGGGAGAAAAAGAGAAAAAAAAGATTGAGAGAGAAAGTGAGTGAGAGAGAAGGTGAAAAAGAAAGTGAGAAAGAAAGTGTAAGAGAGAAACAGGGAGAAATAGAAAGATTGAGAGAGAAAATGAGTCAGAGAGACAGAGAGACAGGGAGAAAAAGAGAAAATGATTGAGAGAAAGTGAGTAAGTGAGAGAGACAGGGAGAAAAAAAGAAAGAGGGAGAGAGAGAGAGATGGTTAACAGTTATACAATAGAGATGCAGAATTTGAAGCTTGAGGACTACTTGACCCTATCAATTCTTGCATGTTTGTTTATTTCTTTGTATCCTGTCTTTATTATTTTTACAAACAACCCAAGATGGTGAAAATATCCATCACATCCTCTTCCTATGCTCAGAGAGAGAGAGAGAGAGAGAGAAGGACTGGCCCAAAGTCATCCAGCAGGCTATCATGGCTAAGGCAGGATTAGATCTCAGAGTCTCCTGTGATTGGTCCAAAGTCATCCAGGTGGCTTTCATGTCGAAAGTGGGACTAGAACTCACTGTCTCCTAGTGATTGTCCCAAAGTCACCCAGTTGGCTTTCATATCTAAGGTGGAACTAGAACTCACTGTCCCCTGGTGATTGGCCTAAAGTCACCTAAGGTGAGGCTTGAATTCACAATCTACCATTTTCTAGCCTGGTGCTTTTACAACCAGACCAAATGGACATTTGGTATTCTTGATGAATTGTCATTTTGATTGTTATTGGTTGTGAGATGGAATCAATTGGGGTCAACTCCTGGCAGTTGTATAGACAATGCCCCCATTGCTAAGGGCCGAAGCAAAGCGGTACAGCAAACTCTTACAGGAAATGCAATGTTGCCCTCTAGTGGTCCTTAACTTACAACCCCAATTGGGACCAGGATTTACATTGCTAAGCAAAATGGTTGTTAAGTGAGTTGCACCCAATTTTGCAAACCTTTTTTTTAACATGGTCGTTAAGCAAATCATTGCAGTGGTTAAGCAAATCACTCTCTGCTTGTCAGAACCCAGCTGGGAAGGTCACAGAAGGTGATCATGTGGCCTAGTGCAACAGTCATAAGTACATGCCAGTTTCCAAGCATCCAAATTTCGATCATGTGATCTTGAAGATGCCGGAATGGTTGAGAGTCACATTTTTCAGTGCCATTGTAACTTTGAACTGGCAGTAAATGAATGGTTTTAAGTCGAGGACTAGCTGTAATAGATTCCGGTGTTTATTTGAAGGGAATCATTTGAGATTTAATTGTTGATTATTTCTTGATTCGTTGCGACTCATCTATTTTTGGTTTGGTTGGGTTTGGTTTGGTCTGGTTGTATTGTGTTGTGTTTTGATACCCATCTCACCAAGAGGTGACTCTTTTACCTCATACTTTGGGAAGAGTGGGACATCTAATCCATACTGATATATTTTTTTTAATCACGATCTTGTAGAATTTGCAACTCTACTTTAATCATCTTCCTGTCTCCTTTTTTCTTGAATATTTGAATGCCGTGATATGCTTTATTTTTTAAGAAGGAAAAAAACCCCACACCTTTGTTGGAAGATTTGTTTTATGGGTGATACAAAAACTGGCACATGCTCACAATTAAAAAAAATGTTTTTGAAGTAATTGGATGCTTTGAAGTATCAAACATATACAAAAACATGGCAGAGGTAATCCAAGCAGTTACTTTTGGAAAAGAAAATAATCTGTGGCCTTTCTTTTGAAATCAAGAGACCTAAAACCTGCTGAATTTTAAACCTCCTCTCAGTACTAAAATGATTTTAAGACGAAGTTTGTAGATTCCATAAGAAAACTTACCTCTCTCATCAAGGGGTCCCAAGTCGGATTTATTTTAAGAATGGATTAAATAATTGTATACACAGGAGAAGGAGATGGAAAAAAATCACATTTCTTTCTTAGATTCAATTCTTTGTTCCTTCAATTCTTTGTTCATGGAACTTGCCCTTGAAATTTCTTCCGAGCCCCTTCAATACTTACCAGCTGAGGCTCTGACAATTACAGGGTTTGTAAACTCATTCCTTCTTTGCCAGGTTCAATTTGGAATTTGAGGTTAAACCACCCCTAGTTGAAACCATCTGCGAAAAAGGCTGGCTTTTGCACCCAAAGTCACAGATAAGGGCTTTGGGTTTAAAATTCAGCCCAGGTTGTTTTGGGTTTTTCCCCCAGTTTTCATCCATATATTGTTTTTCCTGGGAATAAGGTGGTCTGAGTTTTTAGCCTGAAATTTTAATTTTCTAACTCCCAGAACCCACAACAACGAATACGGTCCAGGTGAAAGCTATTCTGAAGATAAAGAAAAAACACTGGGGCCTTCACCTCTTTCAATGGAGGGGGGTGTTATCGTGGAAGCCCAGCCCCCAGTATAAAATTTGGGCTGTGATGTTAGAGAGGAACTGGTTTGGGATCAAGTTTCTCTTACATATAATGAGATACACTGAAATTGCTCCAGGAGCCCCAAGTATCTTGTAGACAGACAAGTAGATATGGATGGTAGGTAGGTAGTTAGGTGGTGGATGGATGGAGGGAGGGAGAGAGAGAGAGAAAGTTACATACATAGAGATGGATAGATAAACAGAGAGAGAGAGAGAGAGGGAGGGAGGGAGAGAGAGTTACATTGGGAGGGAGGGGAGATCGGGAGTGAGACAGAGATGGAGATAGATAAATAGAGCTAGATAGAGATACATAGAGAGAGGTAGGTAAGTAGGTAAATAGATAGGGAGGGAGAGGGAGAGAGTTACAGAGGGAGGGAGGAGAAATTGGGAGGGAGGGAGGAAGAGAGAGAGTAAGTTACATACATAGATAAAAAAGATGGAATAGAGAAAGAGAGAAAGACAGGCAGGCAGGCAGGCAGGCAGACAGACAGATGTTAGACAGACATAGATATATAGATATGGAGATATAGAGATACATACATTTTTATGAGAAGTGTTGCCAAGAACATCACAAAGTAAAAAAGAAAAAGCAGTAAAAAAAGGAAAGGAAGAAGGAAAAAAAGTGCAGAGAGAAAGAATAAAAAGAAAAAGCTTCTGTTCCTTTCCAGAAAATATAAATGGAGTTACAAAAAATTCTGTTTATGTATGGCTACAGAAGAAAGCTCACTTTTTTTTTCAATTATTCAGGGTCCCCCCCCCCCAATCATCAAACCACAAATAAGTTCATTTTTTCCATTTGATGCAAAAAATGTATAAGAGCTTTCCAATCAGTCATAATGTGTTTTACTAATAGAAGAAAATATATTGCTCCCACCCCCCTAATCAAAGAGGTTAATTAAGCCATTCTGAAACTTCTATCATTTTCACCTGGCTTTTCTACATTGTGGATGCCAGAGAGCCCAGTCTCATGAAAAGAAATCATGACAACTTGTTTATGATTGAGGTTTTATTAATAGAGAGCCAGTTTGGTGTAGTAGTTAAGGTGCTGGCCTAGGAACTGGGATCTGTGAGTTCTAGCCCCACCTTAGACATGAAAGCTGACTGTGTGACTTTGGGCCAATCACCAGTAGACATTGAATTCTAGTTCCACCTTAGATATGAAAGCCAACTGAGTGATTTTGAGCCAATCACGAGAAAATTGTGAGTTTTAGCCCCACCTTAGATATGAAGACTGGCAGGGTGACTTTGGGCCAATCACCAGGGGACAGTGAGTTCTAGTTCCACTTTAGATATGAAAGCCAGCTGGGTGACTTTGGGCCACTCTCACTCAGCCTCCTGGCCCTTGTTTCCTGAACCCCTCTTTCCCATTTCTTTTTAAAATAAAATGTTGCATACTTTTGTTTGAGAGGCAAGAATTGTCCTGTTGCAGAGAGAGTGTTCTCCTCAGTTCTTCTTGAGAATTTCTAGGCTATAGGCCTTGGCATAGAGAGCGGGTTCATTTATCTTTGTTGCACGTTCATGAGAAGGGAGTGTCATAAAACCAAAATCTTCTTACTTTTTAGCTGCTGAGTTATATGCTGCATGGTGATCCACCAACATTTTTTGCGAAGACCTTTTTCAGGCATATTCATATGGGAGGCAATGAGAGAGAAGAATGCCCAGTTTCCATCAACTTATTATTACTATTTTAGGAACAAAAACCGCTGTATTTGTATGCTGTCAGTACAAGACAGTAGAAAAAACAAACTGCAGGGTGTTTTTTTCTTTATTTGGCTAAAGAACCTGAGAAGCTCCAGCCCAAATAGATAGAAGGGGGGGGGAGGGAGGGGGGGAGAGAGAGGGGGGGGGAGAGGGGGGGGGGGGGGAGGGAGAGAGAGATGGATATGTGGGTGGGTGGGTAGGAAGATGGATGAATGGATGGATATATGGATCGGTGAGTAGGGAGGTAGGTGGGTGGGTGGATATATGGGTGGGTAGGTAGATAGCATGGAATTTGGTATGTCTAGTTTAATCAAAAGAAGGATTAGGAATGACATGATAGCAGTGTTCCAGTATCTCAGGGGCTGCCCCAAAGAAGAGGGAGTCAACTTATTCTCCAAAGCACCTGAGGGCAGGACAAGAAGCAACAGATGGAAAGTAATCAAGAAGTGAAGCAAGAACTAAGGGGAAATTTCCTGACAGTGAGAACAATCAATCAGTGGAGCAGCTTGCCTTCAGAAGTTGTGGGTGCTCCATCACTGGAGGTTTTCTTAAAAAGATGAGACGGCTATTTGTCTGGAATGCTACAGGGTTCCCTGCTTGAGCAAGGAATTGGAATAGAAGACCTCCCAGGTCCCTTCCAATTCTTTTATTCTCTTATGTGTCAGCAGCTCATTGCTCACTATGGTCAATTTTTAAAAAAATTATCCCTGAAAAGGTGGCAATTCTGCCATTTCATCTTATTCAGTCACAATTACTTGCCTCGGATTCTTGTCCCGCTGTTTAGAAGACGCTGTAATGGATTGGAAAGGAATCATAAGAAAGACAATGATTATTTGGTGCTTAATGATCCATAAACTTTATCCAAGCGAAGAAACAAATCTGTATTTTAGGGAAAAGGGATGAATTTTATCAGCCATCAGACAAACCTGCAGAGATCTACAAAGAGTTGCGGGCAAAGCTGTCCCTGAATTGTGTTTATTTATATTTCATTGTTAGAACAGGCCTCCTGCTTTAATTAATTGGCTCTTTGTGCCTTTTTAAACCTGGTTTGATTTGCTCAGCGGGGCCCAGTGGATGCCTAGTCATAAACCTCAAACTCAACTGAGCATGTCAGAGTTTGCTCCCTTGTCACCAATGTAATGGGACACGCAGCTTAGGTTTGTTAATCTGTTGGGTGAGATCTTGGCAATGGGTTTTGGTCGTGGGAGAAGAAGCCGAGCGAATCCTGGCTCTATTTTTGCAAAAATGCCCAGTTGGATCTGGATCTTTTACATCACTTCTTGTGGGATTCTGTCTGTCAGACTTTAGAAACTTTTTGAATTTCTGGGTGTTTTAGTTTTTGTTCAGATTAGGGCAGTAGATGGAACCTACCTTTTCTTGGTGCTGATGCTGTGATTCAGAGATTTTCATACCCAGCACATGTGGCCTTGTCTTGCTTTTGTGGCTACGATGTAAAAAAGATGTTGAGACTCTAGAAAGAGTGCAGAGAAAAGCAACACAGATGATTAGGGGGCTGGAAGCTAAAACATATGAAGAACCATTGCTGGAATTGGATATGTCTAGTCTGGTGAATGGTAGCAAATAGATGGGGAAGAAATGGAGGTAGTGACAGATTTTATTTTCCTGGGCTCCAAGATCACCGCAGATGGAACTACAACCAAGAAATTAAAGCATGCTTGCTCTTGGGGAGGAAAGCTATGGCAAATCTAGACAGCATACTAAAGCAGAAACATCATCCTGCCAACAAAAGTGCGTAGAGTCAAAGCTATGGTTTTCCCAGTTGCAATGTATGGCTGAGAAAGTAGGATCATAAGAAAGGCTGAGCATCAAAAGAATTGAAACCTTTGATCTATATTGCTGGAGGAGACTCCTGCGAGTCCCTTGGACTCCAAAGCGATCCAACTGATCAGCCCTAGAGGAGATCAGCCCTGACTGCTCTTTAGAAGGCCAGATCCTGAAGATAGAAACTCAAAGACTTTGGCCACCTCCATTGAGAAGTAAGGACTCAAATGAGAAGAACCTAATGGGAACGATTGAGGGCAAAAGAAGAAGGGGATGGCAGAAAAGGAGGGAACTGGATGGAGTTGCTGAAGCAGTTGGCGTGAGCTTAAATGGATTCCGGAGGATGGTAGAGGATAAGAAGGCCTGGAGGAATATAGTCCATGGGTCGGACACAACTTCACGACTAACAACAACCACAAGTGTAGTGAAAAGAAGAACTAGAGGTGACATGAGAGCAGCGTTCCAATACCTCAGGGGTTGCCACAAAAAAGAGGGAGTCAACTTATTCTCCAAAGCACCTGAGGGCAGGACAAGAACGGATGTATACTCATCAAGGAGAGAACCAACCTAGAACTAAGAAGAAATTTCCTATGAGAACAATTAATCAGAAGCAGGGCTTGTCTCCAGAAGTCGTGAGTGCTTCATCACTGTAGGTTTTTAAGAAGAGTTTGTCTGGAATGGTATAAGGCCTTCTTCTCAAGCAGGGGGTTGGACTAGAAGACCTCCAAAGTCCCTTCCGATTTTGCTATTCCGGATTCTGTGAAGATTCCGAAGAGAAGGACTTGGGGTGACATGATAGCAGTCTTGCAATATTTGAGGGGCTGTCACAGAGAGGATGCGGTTTGACCTATTCTCCAAAGCACAGGAAGGCAGGACAAGAAATAACTGGATGGAACAGATCCAACCTTAGACTTAAGGCCCTGTCCCACTGCACTTACGGATGCAAAGAGGATGTAAAATGTTAAAAAAAAGCTTGCCATCCGTTGGAAAACGCTATCCATCCGTTGTGTACTCATTGCATGCGTGTTTCATACGCTCTATCCGTCAAGCATCTGTCCACTGCAATTTCATCTGCGCAAGAAGTTTTGAGCTGCACAAAACTTTGTGAACGGATGAACTTTCCGCCGTGTACGATGTAAATCCGCAACATATGAGCAACAAACGTTCTATGTCCGTTTATCATCCATTAAACATCCGCTGTATCCTCTCTGCATCCTCTGGGCATCCTCGCAACTCACATCTGCTGCAGTTGAAAACAGAAAGAGGGAGGAAACAAAAGGTACATGGAACGTCTACACAGCGTTAGTAGCACGGAAATAGAAAGGATGCGCAGTGAACGTTTTGCATCCGATATACATCCGCTAGGCTTCCTATGAACATCCGTTTAACATCCCCACTACATACTACCCACGTCCATTCTTTTCCATTCTTTTCTGTTCTGTTTATGCAAATTTTTGACACTTTTGGGAGCGGATGAAAACGGATGGAGCCACCCCTGAAATTTTGCTTGTCCGCTGTGTCCTTTATGCATACGTTTTGTGTCCGTCGGCCAGTGGGACCTAGCCTTTAAGGAGAAATTTCCTCACAGTGAGAATATTTAATCCGTAGAACAGCTTGGCTCCAGAAGTGGGTGCTCCAACACTGGAGGTTTTTAAGGAGAGATTGGACAAGCATTTCTCCTGTCTCCTGCCTGAGTGTGTGTGTGTGTGGGGGGAGGCGTTAGAGTAGAAGATCTCCCAGGTCCCTTCCAACAGTGTTATTCTATCTCTGTGATGTTGAACGTATGGCACGCATGCCACAGGTGGCATGCAGAGCCATTTGTGTGGACATGCGAGCCCCAACCAAACTTAACCTGCACTGCACCAAAAATTTCTGGAAGGCTGAAAAACGGGCCTTCCAGAAATACCGGAAGTGCTGAAACAGGCCCATTTTCAGCCTTTGGAGGCTCCAGAGGCTTCCCTCAAGCCTCTGGGAGGCCGAAAACTGCCTCCCCTGAGCTCCAGAGGCCCTCCGGAGGCTTAAAATGGGCACTTCTGCTCTTTCCGGAAGCCCTGTTTTTCGCCCTCCCGAGGCTGCAGAGGCTTCTCTTGAGCCTCGGGAGGGCAAAAACGGCCTCAACGGGGCCAAAAATCAGCTGGGAGATGCGCACGTGCACAGTGCAGATAAGAGGGTGGGGTGAGGGTATAGCACATGCATGTGGGGGGGGCGCACTGCATTGCAGGTGCCGGCACATGCGCACTTTCGGCACACCACAACAAAAAGGTTCGCCATCATTATTGTATCTTCAACAGCCATCCTGGGATAGCTACACAAAAAACGTCTAGCAAAGCTTCTCCCTTAAACCAAACCTGGTTTTATGAAAGCCGTGATGTTCCTCTTATTCTTTCCATCCACTGCCCCACCCCCACCCCACCCCAAGCTGATACAGTTTCCCATTCAGGCAGCACTTCATTTTTATTTTAAAGGCAGCTTTTTGTCCGCCTATTGTTGACTTAGCGCACAAAAGACTAGGCCTTCAAAGAGACGGAGATGCTTATCTGAGGGCTATTGTCTCCTTTGTCTGCTTCTCCAGAATCTACTTGAACATCTTCTTTCAAACTTGTTCGAAGAAAGAGACAAAAAACGTATACATAATTTTTACCTGCAAGAGGTTTCCTGGCTAAAATGAGGTATTTCCTGTGAAATACTTTTTAAAAAATACCTCCAAAAAAACCCTCCATCCCTTTTTTTTTTGGTCATAATTTTTTTTATTTTTTATATTTTAAGAACATATCTTTCAGTGAACAAGGTGGTTCCAGGTTTATACACTTCAGTACAAACATGACCTTAGTATATATTTATCTTTCACATTCAATTCTATAGTATATCTTATCATAACTTCCATTTTCCAATAAATTTTCCCAATTTTTCTTATTTTCTTTGCACTTATTAAATCTATTTTCAATTTACATCTTAATTCCTTTTTCTTTAAATGTTCTCATATCTTATTCTATAGTCTAACATTCTTATTTTTTTAATTCTAAATTCATTATACCTTTGTACTTTTATGTGTCACATTTGCAATTTTATCACATACTTTTATTTCATTATTCAGTAAATTTCATGTTAAATCTAATAATTCCAAAAATTTCCCCCTTTAATTACCAATTAGAGTGTGCACCCTTTTATCTTATACATCCGTCAATTTATTCTCCTTTGACCCATAATCAAAATTTATCATTATATAATTACTAGATAATTATCACATTCTAGTTTAATAACAATAATGTTGTGGTTAGCTGGCAGCAGGTGCGGATGGCTGAGGAGAGCAAGGACTCTGATGAAGGACCAGGACCACCAGGGAGTGGACTGCTGCTTTCAGAGATTGTGGGGGCTGGCAGCAGGGATGAGGAGGTTCCCGAGGAGCCTGTGCCAAGTGCACGTGCACAAAGGATTACAGTTACAGCAACACAGGCATCTCGGGAGTAAGGCTGCAAGGTAATGGCCCCTCCCTCAAGAGGATAAAAGCCAGGTTTGAAAAAGCGTTCTTTGCAGAAAGCAAAGAAGCTCTGAAGCTCAACTGGTGAACATCTTAGTTCGTGTTTGGAGAATCTTGTAAATTAGTTCTTATCTCTGGGGTTTTGGCAGCATTGATGAACACCTTGGCAAGGCTCTTTCTTGTCAGAGCTAATTAGTGGAAAGCAGCCTTTTATCTCTAAAGGCACAGAATTCATTATTAAACCTTAAAAGGTGGGGGCTGCTGCCTTTGTCTGTGTTTGCTTTTTGGGAACCCAGTTGAGTCAGAACAAATGATCTCCTAACTACTATATGTCACATAGGCATATATATATATTTTAAGCAAGATTCCGCATGGTATTATTTTCCCTCAATTACTTTCTAAATCATTTATTATTTCAAATATATTGATTTATTCAGTTAATTATAGAAACTGATATTAGTCTTTTCACTGGGATCCTCATAGTTCATTTTAACTATATTCTTTGTTTATTAAATATAATTCATCTTCTTATTAAAACACCAATCTATGGGAAAATAAATTTTGCCGCTTTGCCCCATCTCGGTTATGCCCACATAGAGGTAGTCCTCAGCTTACAACCACAATCAAGTCCCAACTTTTTTTGTCGCTAAGTGAAACATTTGCTCAGTGAGTTTTGGCCCCATGTCACAACCTTCCTTGCCATAGTTGTGAATTGAATTGCTGTGGTTTTTAAGATAGGAACATGATCATTAAGCAAATTTGGCTTTCCCATTGCCAGAAGGTCGCAAAAGTGAGCCCAGGACACTATAGTGTCTGAATTTTGATCACGGGATCATTGGGATGATTCCACAGTCGTTTGTGTGAAAGTCACTTTGTACAATTGGTCCTAAGTCACTTTGTACAATGAAAAAAGTGACTTAGGAGCGTGTTTTACACTTACGACCATTGCTACATCCCCACGGTCATGTGATTTACATTTGGATGCTCAACAACTCACATTTACAATGATTGTACCATCCCAGGGCCATGTAATTCCCTTTTGCGACCTTCGGATAATCAAACTCAATAGGGAAGCCGGATTCACTTAACAACCATGTGACTTACTTAACTACTGCAGCAGATTCACTTAACAATTATGGCAAGACAGGTCGTAAAAAGGAGCAAAATTCACTTCATCACTGTCTTGCTTAGCAACAGGAATTTGGGGCTCAGTTGTGGTCAAAAGATGAGAACCACCTCTACTAAATTTCCAAATTGTGGCAGTTGCCTTCAAAATAGCCGGAGACCTTAGGACAGTGATGGTGAATCTTTTTGTTGTGGTGTGCCGAAAGTGCGCGTACGTGCAATAACGCATGTGCCAGCACCCATTGTGCCAGCACCCATTCAGCCCGCACCCCCTGCGTATGCACACGCAACACCCCCCCCCCTTACCTGCACTGTGCATGCACACGCCTCCCAGCTGATTTTCAGCCCGTTTGAGGCCATTTTCACCCTCCCGGAGGCTTGAAGGAAGCCTCTGTAGCCTCAGGAGGCCAAAAAACGGGCCTTCCGCAAATACTGGAAGTGCCCATTTTCAGCCTCTGGAGGGTCTCTGGAGCGTGGGGGAGGCGGTTTTCGCCCTTCTGGAGGCTTGAGGGAAGCCTCTGTAGCCTCAGGAGGCCAAAAAACGGAAATACCGGAAGTGCCTGTTTTCAGTCTCTGGAGGGCCTCTGGAGCCCAGGAGAGGCCATTTTCGCCCTTCTGGAGGCTTGAAGGAAGCCTCTGGAGGCTGAAAAAGGGCCCGTTTTGGCACTTCCGGTATTTTCAGAAGGCCCGTTTTCTGGCCTCCCGAAGCTGCAGAGGCTTCCCTCAAGCCTCCAGGAGAGTGAAAACAGCCTCAAAGGGGCTGAAAATCAGCTGGGAGGTGTGCACATGTGCAGTGCTGGTAAGTTTGGCTGGGACTCATGTGCCGGCAGACATGGCACGCATGCCATAGGTTCGCCATCATGGCCTTAGGGTATTTTCATCTCTTCCCATGGCTATTGTTTCTCCTCTCTTCGATATTCTCATTTTTTTTGTTTGTTTGTTTTAAAATGTCCCACTTTGGGGCAATTACAGATAAGGTTGGTATTCCCTGGTGAATAAAAGAACAATATCTGATTCATGTATTAGAGTGTTCTTCTTGGTGCAGAGGTTTTGAGATATTTATTTGCAGGAGATGATGTGGCACGTGAGCCTGGAAAGAGTAGGGAGTTCAATCGAATTCCTCCCATGATTTGTAGATATCATTTTGCAAACCGAAAACCATGGAGAACAATTGCAAATGGATGGCTCGTTGTGTTAGAAAGAATTGGATCTCTCGTAAAGGATGGGGATGAACACAGGTACTTAATATTTCGTTTCATAAATATGTTGATAAAAACTTGACTTGAATTACTGGCGGTTCTGGCAGGATGATAGATGTAAAGACATATTCAGAATAATGTCAGATAGCTACAGAACTGCAGGCTGAGAATTGCAATCCTGGGATTTATTTCCCATTCTTTGATATGCTTCCCTCCTTCTCTTTCTCTCTCCTTCCTTCCTTCCTTCCTCCTGCCCTTCCTTCCCTCCCTCCCTCCTTCCTTCCTTTGTTCCTTTTCTTTCTTGGCTTTCTTTCTCTCCTGCCTGGCTTCCTGTTTCTTGCCTTGCTCCCTTCCCTTCTTTCTTTCTTTCTTGCTTTTCTTTTTTTCTTTCTTTCTTGCTTTCTTCTTTCTTTCTTGGCTTTCCTTCCTTCTTCTTTTTTTCCTTTTCTTTCTTGGCTTTCTTTCTTGCCTTCCTCCCTTCCCTTCCCTTCTTTCTTTATTGCTCTTCCTTTTTTTTTTCTTTCTTCTTTCTTTTTTTCCTTTCTTTTTTCCTTTCTTCTTTCTTTCATTTCCTTTCCTTTTCAACCACAGCTAGCAGCCCACTTTATGACTTTTATATTTGTAAATTCTTCTTAGCCTGCGTTCATGCCGCCTTCTCTCCTATTCCCTTTCTCTCCCTTTTATTATACAACCACCAGATGCTGATGGGGTGAAACTGTAACATAATAGTTCCTGCTTAATGAAAAGAACCGGTAGAAATACATCACAAAATGAAAGGAAAAGCAGAAATGCTTTGTTAACAGGTTTGATAAACTGGCCAGTAGAATCTAACAGAGAAATAACAATTATCTTGACCAGCAGTTCAGTCAAGCATTTGATCAGGAATCTATTGATTACATATCTATTTTATTTTATTTATTTGTAGCCTACTTTTATTATTTTTACAAATAAATCAAGGTCTTAACTTAGACCAATCTTTTTTTTTTTAAAGGAACATTTTAACTCGGTACAAAGAGAACAAATGCCGTATTTTAAAATATCTTTCTGTGGTGTTGTGGTTTTATTTTATTTTTTTATTTTTATTTTTTTTTCCTGTAGGAAAGCCAGGTGCTTAACAATACCTGTTTTTGTGTTTCTTATATGTTAACTGCCAACAATTATTCTCTAAGCTGGTCTTTCTCTTTCTAGAGTGATCATTTGCAGGGCATTCTTAACCTTTTTGAAGAATTGGTCTGTCATTTTTACTTTTCTTTTACAACTTCTGGATTGAATTATCCTCCAGCCTGCAATGAATTATCCTTCTTCTCCAGCACCCAAGTGCCATATTTATCATTTGAAACAAATTCTGGAACGAGCTTTCTGATGTAGGCTAAACAATAGAATGAACCATGAGGAAGATGTATGCGATTTTGAGGAAGTGTTTCTGAAAGGTTTCTAAATCACCTTTTTCAGGCTACATGGAATGGGCCTGGGTTTTAAAATAAGGGGGTTGAATTTTAGCTTCCTTTTCTTTTTTCAGCTTGCTCGCTTTTTTAAGAGAAGAATTGTTACCATTGGCAAGCAGAAGGGTTTTTGGTGTCTTCTCCAGTTCTCATTATAAATCCCTATTTTATCGGTTTGGTAGCTGTTGTTTAGTCGAGTAAGAAAAAAAACCCCGAATGAGTAAAGAATCTCTTTGGATAGTGAGATGGGGAAAGAAAGAGAGAGAAAGAATAGGAAGGAAGGAAGGAAGGAAGGAAGGAAGGAAGGAAGGAAGGAAGGAAGGAAGGAAGGAAGGAAGGAAGGA
>BLBF01000006.1:5313324-5324163 GCA_015471245.1 Laticauda colubrina | reverse complement strand
GAATCAAGGGATAAGATGTATGGACTTCAACTCCCAGAATTCATGCTTGTTGAGGAACTTATTATAAAATTGCTAAGGCTGAGAAATAGCAGTTAAGTTAAGTTATGTGCAGTGTTGTTGCAAATCATTTTTGGGTGTGCAAAGGCTACAACAGCTGGGATGCATTAACTTAGCAGAATTTTAAATTGGGAGGGTGTGTGTGTGATGCAGTTGAGGTGTAACGTTATCCATGGTATGAAGAATAATGAACAGGAAGAAGATTTTCCTCCAAATTTCCAACATTAAGACTTGAAGTGTAGCTAACAAGAAGGAGATTTAGGTTGGGGAAAGGGAAGAAAGCCTTTAGTTAGGTAGCACTTGGTTAAATTATGGGGTTCACTCCCACAAGATGCAAGTGTTATAAGTATTCCTTGATTTACGAAGAGTGATTTAGCGACCGTTCAAAGTTATGATGGACCCACCAAAAGGATTCTTACAGCCATGTTCTGAAGTTCAGATGGATCCTAGAACAAATCAATATGGTTGCTAAGATACCAAGTGTACGATACCAAATTAAGAGAGCCAGTATGGTCTAGTAGTTACGGCACCAGGCTAGAAGCCAGGGGGTGGTGAGTTCTAGTGCTGCCTCAGTGTGAAAGCCAACTGGATGACTTTAGGCCAATCACTAGGACACGGTGAGTTCTAGTGAAAAGAAGGATCAGGGGAGATATGATAGCAGTGTTCCAATATTTGAGGGGTTGCCACAGAGAGGAGGGGATCAAGCTGTTTCCTAAAGCACCTGAAGGCCAGACAAGGAATAATGGATGGAAACTGATCAAGGAGAGATTCAACCTAGAAATAAGGAGAAACTTTCTGACGGTGAGAACAATCAACCAATGGAACAGAAGTTGCCCTCGGAAGTTGTGGGAGCTTCATCTCTGGAGACTTTCAAGAAAAGACTGGACTGTCATCTGTTAGAAATGGTGTAGGATCTCCTGCTTGGGAGGGGGGTTGGACTAGATGACCTGTAAAGTCCCTTCCAACTCTTGCTATCTGTTATCTGTTATCTGAAAACCAATTGAGTGACTTTTAGGCCACTAGGTAGGAGACTGTGAGTTCTAGTGCTACCTTAGGCATGAAAGCCAGTTGGGTGATTTCGGGCTGGTCCCTTTCTCTCAGCCCAAGCCAAATGACAAGGCTGTTGTTGTGGGGAAAATAGGATGAGGAAGGAATATTGGGTGTGTTTGCCACTATAAGTTGCTTGTAAAGTAATAAAGATGGGATAAAATCTAATAAAAATTAAACAATCTATCAATTGACTTAAAGAGGAGAAAGATTGCCCACATAAGAGAGATTTCACACAAACATTCCTTTTTCCTACATGCTAGATTCTTAAATAATTCTTCCTTTATTCCTTCTACCAACCCTGATATATTTCACCTTGAAAATACATTTTATAGCCAGTTAAACAAGCAACTCAACTCAACTAAGGGCATTGCTGCTAATTGGGAAAAAATAGTGTTCTAATTGAATTATTTTTTTAATGGCCACTCAAAGGAATGGGATCTACATTAATCCTACCCAAAATATCCCATCCACTGGTAGAAAATAAACAAGACAACCTGATTGAAAATATGCAAAGTTCTGTACCTCAATGGAAAAACAAGATTAAGCAATGCCAGGAACATTATGTTGTGGCCTGCCAGCACTGACAGAGCTGGCAGCAGAGTCAGACAGTACCAAGGGGGTTGGGGAGGAGCCTGGGCCAGTCTTGGAGGCTGAGGATGGCTCGGATGAGGGCTCTGCATCGGAGGTAGAGATGGGGCCAGGACAGGCTGGCAGTCATCAGCTGCCTTTGGGCTCGGACAGCAGTGAGGCAGGGGAGCTTCTGGAGCTGGTTTCCAGCCTGCACATGCACAGGGCTACCAGGAGACAAATGTCAGCATTCCAACAAACCTCCACTCCAACCAATAACTCCAAGACTGACATCTTCTCAAAAGTTTATTTGGATAGTAACTGGCACAACTGAGGAATCCCAAATCTGAAAGTTCTGGGCTTCATTGCAATAAGTAAAAACTACAAATCCATCCCCTGTATCCATCGTTACATCACAATGGCCCAATCACCATCCATCCCAACTTTACACTTCCTCTCACTTATGCGCAAAATAACATGACCTTGAATTAGAAAAAGAATGTTGTTATGTCTAACTACATTCACTTCAAGAAATTCCCCCCTCCTGCTTTCCCAGGTTAAAATGTGGCAGTGTGGGAGCATCTGGTCTCAATATGGCTTCCAAAGCTGACAACAAGAACAACTGAGAAAGCAGGGTTGACTCAGGAGTAAGGCCATACTTCGGAGATGATTGGCCCCTCCCATAGGACATAAAAGAGGAGCAATCCGGATGTGAGCTTTTGCAGGAAGCAATTAGTTCATCTGGTCAGTTCAAGCTTTGAAAAATTCTGTTTGACTCTGTGTCAAGTTTGGCCTTGCCCAGTGTCTGGCAATTTGTTCTCTGGCCGTATTCCAAGTGTGATAAGTTTGGGTGTTTATAAACATTCCCCTGAAAGACTGTTCGTGAAGCCTTGCAGGCTGTGAATGAACGTAATTCACAGCCATGGAAATAAAAGAGGTTTTGCCAGGACTAAGATTGTGTTATATGCTTTCTAAGGAAGGTTCGGTCACAACCCTTTAATACAGGTAGTCCTTGAATTATCATCATTTGTTTAGTGGCTGTTCAAAATTACAACAACGTTGAAAAACAGGAACTTACAACCGGTCCTAGCACTTACGACCGTTGCAGTGCCCTGAAGAAAACACACACACACACAGTCCCCCCAAAACCCCCAATCAACTATTCAAGAAACCCCCTCAAAATAATTTTTCCCACACCGTCCACCTGGAGCTCAACACAATCATCATTAAAAATCAACCAGTAAGAACTAAAGAGCTCTTCAATTCACACAAAAGGATATAAAATCAATCTGCACCATACTCTAGTGCCCCTCGAACCAACTGTGTAATGTTGCTAATATAGACATGGTATTGAGACACCAGGATGGTTCACTGGGGCGTTTGACTTATTTTATTTTCTACCAGGTTTGGTGGGGAATTATGCCTATAATTGTAAAAGCTAAAGATGCTTTGGTGGGCGGTATGGATTTCACACGTCATCTGCCTGCCTTCTGTAATGGAATTTTTGACAAAGTCCTGCCTTTTTTTTCTTTCCCCTGTTTCTCCCTGTAAAAACTTCCAGATCCTAGCCTTAATTGAAGCTTATTAAGTGAACAATGCATATTTGTCAAAACAGCAATGAAATAGCAATGAAAGCATTTTCAAAATGAGAGAGGGAGGGAGGGAAGGAAAGATGGGAAGGGGGAAAGACAGAAAGAAAAATAGAGGGGGGGAGAGAGAGAGAAGAGAGAGAAAGAGGGAGAAAGAAAGAGACAGAAAGAGAGGGAGGGAGGGAGAGAGAGAAAGAGAGGAGTGGGAGAGAGACAGAAAGAGAAAAGACAGAGATAGGGGGAGAGAGACAGAGATAGGGGGAGAGAGACAGAGAAAAGAGAAAGGGAGAGGGAGAAAGAAAGAAAGAGAGAGGGAGATAGAAAGAGAGGGAGAGAGGGAGACAGAAAGAGAGGAAGGAGAAAGAGGGAGGAAAAGGGAGAAAGAGAGAGGAGAGGGAAGAGACAGAAAGAAAGAGAGAGAGAAAGAGAAGGAGGGGGAGAGAGACAGAAAGAAAAAAGAGGGAGAGAGTCAGAAAGAAAGAGTGAGGGAGACAGAAAGAGAAAAGTCAGAGGGAGAGAAAGAAAGAAGAGAGAAAGAGGGTGAGAGGAGGGGGGAGAGAGACAGAAAGAGAAAGAGAGAGGGGGGGAGAAAGGAAGAGAAAAGAGAAGAGGGATGGGGAGAAAGAGAGAGAAAAAGAAAAAAAAGGAGGGGGAGAGAGACAAAATCAAGAGATAGAGAGAAAGAGAAAAGACAGAGGGAGGGAGAGAGATAGACAGAAGAAGAAAAGAGAGAAAGAGAGACAGAAAGGGAGAGAGACAGAAAGAGGGGGAGAGAGTGGGGAGGGAGGGAAGGGGGGGGTTAAAAAGCCATTCCTTCTTTGACTTCTCAACCAGGAAAGGCTCTGAAAATAATAATAATTTTTTTTTTTAAATGTGGCAGGAATGGGTTTGAAAGGTGGTGAAAAGTGAATGCTCAGATTGATAGGGGTGATTGCATAATAACTGCTTTTTAAAGACATTTGAACCTTTCACTCATCTTGAAGACTCAACCATCTTCTGGAAGCTTTTCACAGGCGCTCAGTATGAACTGAAAAATTAAATTGGGTTTAAGAGCAGAGTTGGCTTGTAGCCATGACCTCTGCTACGTGTTTCCCTTCCAATTCTGAGAAAGCAGCTTAATAGCTTTTTTTTTCTAAACGTTTCTTAATTTGCTATGGGAGAAAATTACTAGGAAGACTGATACAAAATCCTCACCTCCAAAGAACCAGACACCCAGGCTGGAAACCGGTTGAGGTCGATCCCTGGAATCTAATGAAAAAAAAAAAATGTAGCTGACAGGGAAATTAATATTTTCTGATTTTTACTCCTAATGGAGAAACCTGAATGATTCAGTAATTCCAGGTGGTTGTTTTTTTAATGTGCTTCATTAAAAAGAGATTTCCTCTTCTTACATAGCTAGACCAACAATTATTCAAATGTAAAGGAAGGGAGATATGAATGACTGCTGATTGTGTTTGTGTGTTGATGTTGAATCTTGTCTAAAGATGAGTGATGCGATTAACAAAATCCCAAGGCTTTAGGGTGTTTTATCTAGGAAGAAATGTCCCTTTAGCTGAATGATCCCTGCATTAAGTAGCAGGAACGTGTAAAAATAAAAGTTGATCCCACCAGGTCTGAAAATATAAAAATATACAAGGAGTTTAGCTGAATCAGACCAAAGACATTTCTAGTCTACCAATAATTTGCTACTGATAGAAAAGAATATTTGTAGCTCAGGGTTGAACTGTGGGGTCCTTGGTGCTCTCTGAGCCTGGTGGTTTTCTTGGAGACATTTCATGACCCAACTAGGCAATGTAATCAGTGCTAGAGTGGGATTGGGAGAGGAGGAGGCTATGGTCCTTGGTGGTGCCTGAGTTGGTTGTTTCTTGTAGACGTTTCATGACCCAACTAGATAATGTCATCAGTGCTAGAAAGGAGTTGGAGGAGGAGGAGGGGAACTGTAGGGTCCTTGATGCTCTCTGAGCTTGGTGGTTTTCTTGTAGACATCTCATGACCCAACTAGGCAGCGTCATCAGTGCTAGAAGGGAGTAGAGGAGGAGGAGGAGGAGAATTGTGGGTTCTTGGTGCTCTCTGAGATTGATGGTTTTCTTGCAGATATTTCATTACCCAAATAGGTAATGTCATCAGTGCTAGAAGGGAGTAGGGTTGGGAGAGGAGGAGGGGGAATCTACGGTCCTTGGTGGTGTCTTGAGTTGGCTGTTTTCCTGTAGATGTTTCATGACCCAACTAGGTGATGTCATCAGTGCTGGAAGGGAGTTAGAGGAGGAGGAGGAGGAGAACTGTGGGGTCCTTGATACTCTCTGAGCTTGGCTGTTTTTTTGCCGACATCCCATGACCCAACTAGGTAATGTCATCAGTGCTAGAAAGGAGTAGGGTTTGAGCAGGAGGAGGAGGAGAATTGTGGGCTCCTTGGGGGTCTCTGAGCTTGCTGGTTTTCTTGCAGACGTTTCATTACCCAAATAGGTAACATCATCAATGCTAGAACAGAATGGGGTTTGCTCTCTGTTTATCTGTTTACAGGTGGTTTCTCCTATCACTGTTGGTGAGAATGGACTTGGTGATTCCTTGATCAAGCTATTTGTTTGTCCAAGTTGTTTGTAGCACACAAACCAACTTAAAGCCCTCCAAAGCATCCTAAGTAAACAAAAAGATCCAGTCGTTCCAGAAGAAGAAGAAAATATAAGTCATCTAAAACAGGGATCTCCAACCTTGGCAACTTTAAGACTTGTGGATTTTAACCCCAGCTGGCTGAGGAATTCTGGAGTTGATGTCCACAAGTCTTAAAGTTGCCAAGGTTGGAGATCCCTCATCTAAAATATACAGTGTGAACGCTATTAACAGCTACTGTGTAGGACAAACAGGCAGAGCACATCCGTGAACACCAACTAGCCGTCAGAAGAGATGCTGAACTTTTTAAATTGCACAACACAAGGACAAACTTATCCATAGTTTCAGCGGGGAGACGGTTCGCATCGTAGACCAAGCCAAGTCCACCAATGCTAGAGAATTCCTGGAAGGCTGGCACTGAGAAATATCAGCCATCAACTGGAACACAGAGATCAACATTTACATACCATTCAAAACAGACAATCAAAAAGCCAGAAAAAGAAACAAAAACAAAACAAAAGAAGATCAAAACACCTCCACAGTAGCAATCAATGCCCAGATAAGCAGAGATTAACCCCAAGATGAATGCGAGAACAACGATCAAGCAGAAAACAATATCCTCATCAAAGAACCACAAAGGCAAACAATCAAAAAGTAAACAATAGCCTCATCAAGGAACCACAAGGAATATAAGCATCAACGCTGGCAGGGTAAGATATTAGTATAAAAACAGAGAACAAAACCCACTCCCACCTAGCACTGATGATATTACCCAGTTGGGTAATGAAACATCTGTAAGAAAACCACCAAGCTCAGAGAACATCAAGGACCCAACAGTCCTGCTCCTCCTGCTCCTCCTGCTCCTCATCCTCCATCCTCCATTCCACAACCCTCTTTCCTACTAGCACTGATGATGTTACCTAGTTAGGTAACGAAACGTCTGCAAGAAACCAAGCAAGCTCAAAGAACATCAAGGACCCAACTGCCTTCCTCATCCTCATCCTCTTCCTCCTCCTCTCCTCCTCCACCTCCTCCTCCTCCTCCTCCTCCTCTCACTCACCTCCATTCCACAACCCTCTTTCCTTCTAGCACTGATGATGTTACCTAGTTGGGTAACGAAATGTCTGCAAGAAACCAAGCAGCTCAGAGAACATCAAAGAGCCTACAGTCCTCCTCCTCTCACTCTCCTCCATTCCACAACCCTCTTACCTTCTAGCACTGATAACATTACCTAGTTGGGTAATGAAATGTCTACAAGGAAACCACCGAGCTCAGAGAGCAGCAAAGTCATATCGCAAGCTATCCTGGTCACAAAGGGTACCAGATTCTGGTGCTCAGCTGCCTCTGTAAGCAAGTCATCAACAGGAAGGAAAAAGTTTTGATGTCTTTCCAGAAATAATAGATACACAAACACATTTTGAAACAAAAATCCAGACAACAGCAATGATTGCTAATACATTTCCACCCCCAAAAGAAAGAAACAATCAGATAGTCTGTCATCGAAAAAGTGTATTTTAAACATGGAACATGTCCATTTTCTTTCATTGTCCTGAATAGCCAATGTCAAAATTTCTTTTCTGTAGCTAAAATAAACATTGAGTAAAAAGATCAAGTTGTGTCAAGGGAGCCTGAGTTGACTGTGGTAGCAACTGTTCAAAGAACTTGGCAGAATAATCTGGTTTGTTGTAGATTCTGGCTGGTTTCCACAGGCTGCTTTCTATGGATCTTGTTTTTCTGATTCTGCTACTACAATGTGGAAGCTCTCAGGCAGTGAGCTCTTTTGAATCCCCAAGACAGTGTTTCTCAACCTTAGGATATTTAAAACATGTAGATTTGAGCTTCCATGCTGGCTGAGAATTTCTGGGAGTTGGAAGTCTGTACACCTTAAATCACCTGAGATCAAGAAACTTCAAGAGCAATATAGCACTTAGACTTATATACAGCTTCACAGAGCTTTTACAACCCTGTCTAAGCGGTTTACAGAGTCAGGATCTTGCCCCTAACAATCTGGTTCCTCGTTTTACCAACCTTGGAAGGATGGAAGTCAACCCTGAGTGGGTCAGGATCGAACTGCTGGCAGTACACAGAGATTGTCTGTACTACTGCATTCTAACCACGGCACCAACATGTCTCCTTCCCTCCCTCCCTCCTTCCCTCTCTAAGCAGTTTACAGAGTCAGCCTTTTGCCCCAACAATCTGGGTCCTCATTATACAGACCTTGGAAAGATGGAAGGCTGAGTCAATCTTGAGCCAGTCAGGATTGAACTGCTGGCAGTGAGCAGAGTTAGCCTGCAATATTGCAATAAAGCATTTTAACCACTGCACCATCACAGCTGCTTCTTCCCTCCTTCCTTCCTTCTTTCTTTCCTTCTCTCCCAATGTCACTTAGACTTATATAGACTTATATATCGCTTCATAGTGCTTTACAGCTCTCTCTAAGCAGTTTACAGAATCAGCCTCTTGCCCCCAATAATCTGAGATTCTCGTTTTGTCCACCTCGGAAGGACGGAAGGCTGAGTCAACCCTGAGCCTGGTGAGATTTAAACTGCCAAACTGCTGGCAGCCAGCACTCTAACCACTGAGCCACCACAGCTCTATATAATATAACTTCACAGTAAAAGATTCCAATTGGATCAGTTAAACAAAGATTTGCTAGCACTACACCTGGAATTGAGCAGCAAAATCCACCCTCTACTTTGGGATAAGATAAAACAACTTACAACTTGGAGAGCTGAAACTGAAACCACTTACAAAAATGAAAAACTCTTAAAGAAACTAAAGAAATTAGAACATGACAAGAAAACCCCCAACAACTCACAACAACACCTGAAACAATTAGTATATAACGTTTCCAACAGAGAACTCACCAAAACAGAAACAGATGTCCTAACCAAAGGATTCAATTATGCCATAGCACCCAAAAAAATCCCCACAGAATCCATCATATGTGCAGTAGAATCCAGCCTAACCAAATTAAATACAGATGAAGCTGACAGAATAAGACACCAGGTTACAAACATCTTATGCACAAGCAAACCATCGAAAAATAACTTGCAAAAAGATGAATTCAGAGTGCTACAAACCCTGAAAAATGATAACAGCATAATAATACTCCCAGCAGACAAAGGAAATGCCACAGTAGTAATGGATAGAAAAGACTACGAAACAAAATTGACAGACCTACTCCAAGACTCCACATACAAGCATATAAACACAGACCCAACCACATATCTGGAAAAATTAACCAAGAAGAAAATTATAACCAGCCACATAAGCAAAGAAATCCAACAGACGATCATCCCAAGAAAAAAATCTTCTAGATGGCCCAAATTATATGGCCTCCCAAAAATACACAAAGAAGGTATACCTCTCAGACCCATAGTCAGCTCCAAAGGAGCACCATTACAAAACCTAGCTAAACACTTAGCAAAACAACTACAGCCCCATGCTGAAACCGCAGCTTCATATGTACAAATCTCATACCACTTCTTAGAAATGATCAAAGATCTACACGTGGAACAAGAAGATCTGCTTGTAAGTTTCGACGTGGTTTCACTATTCATTCAAGTCCCAATAAAAGAAATCCTTGAAATCATCAAAAATAAATACCAACCAGCTAAAGACCTCATGGAACTAACAGAACGCTGCCTAACCAACACATATTTCATATACAAAGGACAAAGATACAAGCAAATTGAAGGAGCCCCTATGGGATCACCACTGTCACCCGTCATTGCAAACCTGTTCATGGAAGAGTTCAAATCCAGAACCCTGGCTAATGCCACCCACAAACCCAAACTATGGCTAAGATATATCGATGACACATTTGTGATTTGGGCCCATGGAAAAGAAAACCTAAACAATTTCCTAACACACCTAAACAGCACACACCCCAAAATCAAGTTCACCATGGAAATGGAAATAAACAAACAACTCCCATTCCTAGATGTACTGATCTACAAAAGAACAGATGGCACACTGGGACACACCGTATACCAGAAGAAAACACACACCAACCGCTACCTCAACGCCCAATCCCACCACCATTCAGCACAGATAAACTCCGTGGCCAAAACACTAACCACCAGAACCAAACGCCTGGCAGACAAGACACATATAAAGACTGAACTATGCACCCTGACTAAAGTATTGACAGCCAACGGCTTCCACAAATACAAAATCACTAGCTTGATCCACAAAAACACACCAAGACATAACAGAGACCTAGAAGATGAACAGACCTATGGAACAGCTGTCCTGCCTGACATAAGAGGTACTACAGACAAAATCAGTAAGATACTACACAGGCATCACATCAAGACTGCCTTCAAAACAGACAAAAAAATAGCAGCCATCCTTAAAAACCCCAAAGACAAAATTGACCTGGAAAACCAAGGCATATACGAAGTTCTCTGTGAATCATGCCCGGCCACATACATTGGACAGACCAATAGAAGAATAAGTATCCGCCTGGATGAACACAAAAATGCAGTAAAAAAGCTGGAACACATCTCCTCACTAGTCCAACACATGAAAACCACAGGTCACAACATTAACTTCAATGGCACTAAAACCCTGGCCACTATAGAAAACCCCAGCCACAGAATCATCAGAGAAGCATAGAGATTGAAAAAAGACCTGAAAGCATGAACAGAAGAGATGATTCCACCAGACTGTCAATCATTTGGAAGCCTGCACTCTCAAATAGAAAGATCTCCACACCACAAGCCAGGCAAACAGCTGGGCACAAACAGACTCCCCATGATACCTCCAGCTCAACCATACCCCAACCAGGCACCCAGATGAAACCTAGCTTTCTAATAGATAATAGCCGTCCTTTCACACGAAGCCAAGCTGCACTGAAAGCCTTCAATACAGGAACAGAGTGTTGCCAGCCAATCAAAGCCACAGAACAGACAGAAGAAACCAGAAACACCAATCAAACAAACTCCAAGTCCAATAAACACAG
>BLBF01000006.1:5218221-5233372 GCA_015471245.1 Laticauda colubrina | reverse complement strand
TCCTTTCCTTTCCTTTCCTTTCCTTTCCTTTCCTTTCCTTTCCTTTCTTTTCTTTTCTTTTCTTTTCTTTTCTTTTCTTTTCTTGAAACCCGACATCTGGTCTTGTATTTATTTAGCATCCTTTATTGACCTGCACATTATCCATTCTTGCCCGTGGCCTTCAACAGCACAAGCTTTATTTTCTTGGAGGAAATGTATGTATTTTCCATCCATGGCATTGCTTGGGATTGAATGATAAAGGAGACGTGTGTATATTTGTGTGAGCATGTGAGGGCAGGCAGCCAGGTGTGTAATAAGCAGTGCCGGTAGCTTGTCAACGTGCAAACTAGGAACTTGTGTTGTGAGATACAGGAGAGTTCTCAACCTAATGACCACAATTGGCAACAGAACTTCCATTGCTAAGCAAGGCATTAGTTGAGTAAGCTGTACTTGATTTTTGCAACCTTTTAGTTGTGGCTGTTAAGCGAATCACCGTGGTTGTTAAGTGAACCATACAGTCGGAAGCGAATCCTGTTCCCACCATTGACTTGCTAGTCAAAAGTTTGCTGAGAAGGACACACATGACAATTGTGCATCCTTGCAATGCTGCGACTGTTTGTAAACACACGGCAGTTGCCAAGGATCTGAATTTCGACCACGTGACCCTGAGGGTCTCGTGATCATTATAAATGTGAGGACTAGTCGTAAGTACAGGAAGCCCTCCACTTACAACAGCCCGTTTAGTGTCCATTCCAATTTACAATAGTACCAAAGAAAGAAAAAAGGGGGACTTAGAACCATTTTCCACACTTAAAAACTCTTGAGGCATCTCCACAGTCACGTGATCGAAATTCAGGCACTTGGCAACTGACTCATACTTATGATGGTCATTGTGGCCTCCCCTCCCCCAGGGAAACATGATCCCCTTTTGCAACCTTCTGACCAGCAAATTTCAGTGAAGTAAGCCAGACTCGCTTAACAGCCAATGACTGACTTAACAACGGCAGTGACTGACTTAACAACTTTGGCAGAAACGCCGTAGAATAGGGCAGAAGTCATTTGACAAATGTTTTGGCCAGCAAAGGAAATTTTGGGTCCCAAAGGAAATTTTGGGTCCATTAAGGTCTATCTGTACTTTTTCTCAGCGCTGTTGCAAGTGTCAGTGTCAGGATTCTGGCAGTTATTAAATCATGAGTCTTGAGCCAAACTTCCAAAACTTCAAAAGGATTTATTGGGAGTTAACATGCCGGCACTGCCTGGGTGGAGCCAACTCTAAGATACATAATTCATGGTCACTCTTGACCCTGGTTTCCTCCACCCCCGGGGTGCATCATAATTCATATTCTCCAATGGGACACATCCCATTGGATGTGTCATCAATCATGCTCTCCAGTTAGAATTTTGCAGGGCAGAAACTTCAGTCACCTAGTTACTATCTTTGAAAATATTTATGGAATGCAGTCTCACTTTCCAAGCTGCTGCACTGCTTCCCCCTCCCTTTCTTTTGGCAACTCTAAAATGACCACAGAAATATTTTTATGAGTTGACAGAACAGTCGTGAAATGAATGGCCATATGTTGAGGACTACCTCTGGTTGCTGTTTTAGCCTCCAATCTAGCCGTAACAAAGGGTCACCGTTGATGACACGAGTGAAAGGAGTTGCCATTGTTGAAGCCCCTCACAGTTTACTCTTTATTTCCTTCCGCAGATCATCCAAATCTTTCGAACCCCTCCAGGCTCCGGACCCCTCCGCCTCCTCTCTCTCACGCCCACACGCCTAATCAACACCACGCCGCGTCCATCAACTCTTTAAACCGAGGGAACTACACACCACGCAGTAATCCCAGCCCTGCACCTACAGACCATTCACTCTCTGGAGAACATCAGGCGGGGAATCAAGAACCTACACATGCTCAGGACAACTGGTTACTAAACAGTAACATCCCACTGGAGACCAGGTAAAGCCTGTTTTGCTTCCTTCCCTCCCTTGGTATAAAATGTTATCGTTGTTGTATCTTCTGGAATGTAATAAAAATACTTGAAAGGACAACTTCATCATTTGGGTTCTGTTCTGACCTAGGCTTCCCAAAATCACGAAGCAAACTCCTCGTCCCGACAAAAGCCTTTTTATTAGGCTGAAATGTGAATTCCTCACATTCACATCCAGCAATGTGGCAGCAAACAATCTTTCAAGGACGAATTACAACCACAGACTTTTATCAAGCTTGGAGAGCTGCCAGGCCAATATCTCCCAAACGCCACTCTGTAGCAGACAATACTTGGCAAGAAGTCAGGAACAGATCTGCACCTTAATGAATTGAACTAATTGTCTGCTTCAAACCCCACTACCTTTTCACTCCGCTTTTATTCCCTATGGGAGGGGCCATTCACCGTCCACCTGTGCCTTTACTCCTTTACCCTTGTTCCTTAACTTTTCCCTTTTCCTGGCAGCTCTGTGCATGCGCACACTGGGAACAGGCTCCAGCTGTTCTTCTGCCCCACTGATCTCCGACTCCAAAGGTAGCTGATAACTATTAGACAGCCCTGGTCCCATCTCTGCCTCTGATGCAGAGCCTTCATCAGAGCTTTCCCCAGACTCCAGGACTGGCCCATGTTCCTCCCCAACCTCTTCACTGTCCAAGTTTGCCGCCAGATCTGCTGGCTGCTGGCGGGCCACAACAGGTTCTTCCAAAAAATAGAAGAGATACGAATCGATTTTATGAAAGTCAGTAATATCATATGCTATGTAGAACTACTTATCCATTTGGCATGGCCTGTTTTCACTCCTCTGAACTTCTGGTTGGTCCCTGATTAAATTTCTGAAATATAAGTAGTCCTCATCTTACAGCAGTTCATTGAGTGACTGTTCAAAATTACACTGAAAACAGTGACTTAGGATTTTTCACACTTAAGACCATTGCAGCATCTCCATGGTCACGTGATCAAAATTCAAGCGCTTGGTTCATATTTATGACCGTTGGGGTATCCCGGGATCATGCGGTCCCCTTTCTGTGACCTTCTCCCAAGCAAAGTCAATGGGAGAGCCAGATTCACTTCATAACCATTTTATTAACGTAGCAACTGCAGTGGTTCCCTTAGCAACCGTGGCAAGAAAAGTTGTAAAATGGCGGCCTGAACAACTGTGTTTGCAATGGGAATTTTGGGCTCAACTATGGGCAAAAGTCGAGAACGACCTGTAGGATCACAATTATCCAAAAAATAGCATCAAACTCCTTGCAGCTGCTCGTAGCCAAGATTATTAGATTCTTAGAACCAGATTTGTTGAAAGCAGAAAAGAGGTTATCTTAATAATTTTGAAAATTAACTCAGAGTGTTTCAAGCTTCCTGTTTCTTAGTAAATTCATGAGCTCTCCTGAGCTATCTAATCTGAAGTAGCTCCAATTATCCATAGCTACACATCCTACTACCAGCCAAATTCCAATAGCAAATAGCACTTAGATTTGTATACTGCTTCACAGTGTTTTCCAGCCTTCTCTAAGCAGTTTATAGAGTCAGCCTGTTGCCTCCAACAATCTTGGTCCTTATTTTACCGATCTCAGAAGGACAGAAGGCTGAGTCAACCCTGAGCCAGTCAGGATCGAATTGCTAGCAGTGAGCAGTGAGTTAGCCTGCAGTACTGCATTTTAACCACTGCGTAACGACAGGCTCCTCAACTCCAAACTTAACAAAAGGTTCAGGATAGGTAGTGACCCTTTCTTAACTAGTCAGCCACAGTTCAGCCTTCCCGCCACATTCTTTTGCCTGGGATTTTGTCCAATTTCCATCATTTTATGCATTTTATCCTAAACTACCCGTATTTCCCTGAAAATAAGACTGGGTCTGACATTAATTTTTGTTCCAAAAGAATAATTAAGGCTTATTATCTAGCTAGGTCTTATTTGGGGGAAAATTATGTTCCTAAAATGCGTCCGTCTGGCTGACAATCTTAACTGGGGCTTATTTTTGGGGTAGAGTTCATATTAAGATCATCCTGAAAAATCACGCTCGGACTTATTTTCCAGTTGGGTCTTAGGTTTCAGGGAAACAGGGTATGTAAATAACCTGTACATCATGATGCACACCTTTGACACTTTAGATGTCTAAGTGTTCTTAATTGTTTTGCAACCTTTGAAGAAGTGTGAACATTGCTTGATAATTCAGTGTGATCTCTCCTTTAGCACCAGCCATTTTCGTTTTTTACTAAGATGCTTAAACAATTCTTAGTCATCCTCAGTCTAAAATGGTCCAGATAACACCCGTGAGAATTATTGTGAATTTTAAAGTGGGCAAAGATGATTGGAGAAACAGATATCACTAGTACCATAGGTTGCACCAAAGCAAACCTTCTTCCACCATGGTTTATGGATGGTGTTACAATTGATTGGGTTCATCTGGTAGAGGGTTTCTTACCTGAGCAGGAGGTTGGACTACAAGACCTCCAAGGTTTCTTCCAACTCTGTATTACTCTCTTCTATTCCATATCATGGGCTCACCCATGGTTTTCAAACCACAGTTAGGTCCTGCAAGGTCAAAACCAAGACAATTAACCAGCGGAAGAGCTTGCCTCCAGAGATGGTAGGCACTCAATCTCTGGATAGTTTTAAAAAGATTCTAGACTGTCATTTATCAAAGTTGGTATAGATTCTCCTGCTTGAGCAAGGGGCTGGACTAGAAAATCTCCAGGGTCCCTTCCAGCTTATTCTATTCCAGTCATGATGGAGAACCTTTTTATTATGGTGTGTCAAAAGTGCGCGTGCATGTGTTTTGGCACAATACAATGCGCCACACCCCCTGCACATGCAACACCCCCGCCCCCTTACCTGCACTGTGCATGCACACACCTCCCAGCTGATTTTTGGCCCGTTGGAGGCCATTTTCACCGTCCCTGAGGCTCGAGGGAAGCCAATGCAGCCTCAGGAAGCCGAAAAACGGGCCTTACGGAAATCCCGGAAGTGCCTGTTTTTAGCCTCTGAAGGGCCTTTGGAGCCAGGGGGAGACTGTTCTCACCCTGCTGGAGGCTTGAGGGAAGCCTCTGCAGCCTCGGGAGACTGAGACTCGGGAAAATGGGCCTGTTTCAGCACTTCCGGTATTTCATTCTCCTATTCATTCAAAATCAATCAGTTATAACATGTTATGACTATGGCCACATATTTCAGTTTCTTGTTTTTCTGTCTAACCCAGTGGTGGCTAACCTTTTTGGGCTCCTGTGCCAAAAATTGTGTCCACGCTTGCACTTCCACCCAGAACAGTGCAACCCAGAAGCGCTTGCACCCAGAAGGCAATGTGCTCCCGCCCAACGCCCCCTATGTATGCACGCATAATCCCTATTCACCCACACTGCCCCCTTACCTGCACCGTACCTCACAGCTCTAATTTTGGAACTGGTTTGAGGCTTTTTTCGGCCTCCCAAAGGCTTGAGGAAGGCTTCTGCAGGCCAAAAACTTAACCCCTGTTTCGTCACTTCTGGTATTTTCAGAAAAACAGGAAGTGATGAAACAGGTCTAGTTTTCGGCCTGCAGAAGCCTTCCTCAAGCCTTTGGGAGGCCGAAAAAGGCCTCAAACCAGCCGAAAATCAGCTGGGAGGCACACACATGCACATTGCAGGTAAGTTTGGCTAGGGCTCGCATGCCTGTACAAATGGCTCTGCGTGCCACCTGTGGCACACCTGCCATAGATTCACCATCATGGTTCTATTCTATTCAATCAGCTCATAGTCTAATGCTGCGCATGAAATCCACTCTTTCAGCTGCTTAATCCTTGAACACGGTCTCAGGGGCACTTTTCAGTGTATTCTGCTCTCAAGCTACGGCTTCCCTTAGTTTCCATTGTGGAATAAGTTGCATTTTTTTAGTAGAGGCAGTCCTTGACTTACAACCATTCATTTAGTGACCATCTGAAGTTATGACAGCACTGGAAAAAAGTGACTTAGGACCGTTTTCCACACATAACGGCCGTTTCAGCATTCCCATGGTCATGGGATCAAAATTCAGATACCTGATTCATACTTACTGTATGATGGTTGGCATCTGATTCATACTTAAGATGGTTGCAGTGTCCCATGGTCATGTGATTCCCTTTTGTGACCTTCTGATGAGCAAAGTCAAGCGGAAGACAGATCCACTTGACAACCATATTTAACAAGTGCAGTGATTCATTTTTGCGACATCCTGAGAAGCAAAATCAATAGGGAAGCCAGATTCACTTAAAGACTGCATTACTAACTTTAAGAACTGTCGTGTTCCACTTAACAACCATGGCAAGAAAGATCATCAGATGGGTTGAAAATTCTCTTGATCACTGTCTCACTTAGCCACCAAAATTTGCAGCTGAATTACGGTCGTTAAGTCGAGCATTGCCTATTTCCAACCAATTTCTACCACTGGTTGAAGAAGAAAAAGGGAAGGGGGAGGAAAAATATCTCCTTGTTGTCTCCCTCCACTTAAAAAATATCACTGACATGAGTTGGAGCTTGTAAAGCCATTTTGCCCATTTAAAATGGCCATGAGTAGAATAATTTCATTCCCCAAAGCGGTGTAAATAAATCAATATTCTATTTAAGAAACTGCAATGGGTCGATATATTGAAAAGATTTACTTTCTGAGCAGGGCGGGAAGGAAGGAGTGCAAATGGAGTTGACTGCATAGGAGAAAGCCCAATTTGGTTAGGAAATAATCATCAGATGGTTGCCGGCTGCATTTTTGCTCTTATTAAAATGCTAGCTCTATGCCCCTGCATCGCTACAAAACTATGTGGCCGGGTTTAGTTTTTGGGGAGGAAAATAAGGGGAAAAATTGTGCCTCTGCCTATCAGCATCCATCGGTATTCATCTGGCTAGTGTCCTGTCAGTGTGTCAGACAGTTGAGGACTGTTTGGGAACTGAAAGAGTGTTTGTTGTGTGCATAAGAAGGAGACAGTGAGGAGCCTGGGCATGGCTTAGCTCAACTGTTCTGTACCAAAGCTGCTTGGTGCTGGGAAACTGAAGCTCCTCTCCTCTGCTTGTGTTTTGTCTTTGGAACAGATTTCTTTTCGGGTGGGGAGGGAGAGTCGAATTCCTTAGCATCAGAGCATGTTAATAATAATGTAGGAAATACTCTAAATGCTCTGATGGTCATTTTGAAAAATCCTTTCTTAGTGAGCACCTAGAAGCCAAGAGGAACCAAGTGCCAAATTTCAAGTTTGTAGGGTTTGCGGTTCTGGAGATTTTGTGATGATGCATGAGTGGTATTTCATTTTTATATATAGATTGCTGTAGCAAACCAGGCCGTTCTGCAGAGTGCCTGCACCAGTGGATGAGTAGCATTTTCCATCCTAACCTTCCCTCCCTGGCATTTCTTGGCTCCATCGCTCTTCCCTCACCCTGACTTTGAATAATTCCATGTTGGCATTATTGTTTATTACTGCCATCAGTTATGTAATCCTGTGGAACATGTGTTGTTGTTTTTTCAAACAACACTGCAAGCTTATGTAGAGTCCACGGGCCCTCTTCAGGCAATATCCTGGGATAACGTTAGAAAATAACAGAGTTGGAAGAGACCTTGGAGGTCTTCTAGGCCAACCCCTTGCTGAACCAGGAGCCCCCGTACCATTTCAGGCAAATGGCTGTCCAGTCTCTTCTTAAAAACCTCCAGTGATGGAGAACCCACAACTTCTGGAATTAAGTCCTTCCACTAGTTAATTGTTCTCAATCAATCAGTCTTTCAAATACAGCTGGAAGGAGCCTTGGGGATGTTCTAGTCCAAACCCATACTCAACTAGGAGTCTCTGTACCATACCAGACAAGTGGTTGTCCAGTCTCTTCTTAAAAGTCCCTAGTGGTGGAGCAACCACAACTCCTAAAGGCAAGCCCTTCCACTAGTTAATAGCTCTCAATCAATCAATCCATCAATCAATCAATCAAAATAGAATTGGAAAGGACCTTGGAGGTCTTCTAGTCCAACCCCCTGCTCAAGCAGGAGACCCTATTCCAGACAAGTGGTTATCCAGTTCTCTTCTTAAAAGCCTCTAGTGATGAAGTACTCACTGATAAATTGTGCTCTCTGTCAAGAAATTTCTCCTTTTAATTCTAGGTTGCTTCTCTCCTTGATTAGTTTCCACCTGTTGCTTCTTGTCCTGCCCTCAGGTGCTTTGGAGAATAGGTGGACACAACACACAGAACAGCCCAAAGCACATGATGCAGGAGAGAAATTCCTTGAAGATAGACTCCAGCACCGGTCCAAAAACTTGGAAAAATACAACTCTGGTCCCTGTGACCAATCCAAATTTGATTTTGCAGTTTCATAAGACTCTGTTGTCATCTTTCTGCTACCAGACTTCAATAATATATATGTTGCCTTCTGATTTCTTTTAAAAACTTTCTTCCAAGTCCAGGCCCAGACAGGGCCATCATTGAGATATAATTACAGAATTGAGCAGTTAATTTGTAAATAGCGTCATCCGATTGCCATTACAGGATCTTGGACAGTTCCATCATTCAGGAGGCTCCCAACAAGACATTCAAGAATGACACAATATGTACTGCTGGGTGTGCTGCTTTTTTATGTATTACAATAACAGAATAACAGAGTTGGAAGGGACCTTGTAGGTCATCTAGTCCAAACCCCCCCCCCCCATGCAAACAGGAGAGCCATTTCACCATTTCTGACAGATGGTAGTCCAGTCTCCTCTTGAAAGCCTTCAGGGATGAAGCTCCCACAACTTCCGAAGGCAACTTCTGTTCCATCGATTGATTGTTCTCACTGTCAGAAAATTTATCCTTATTTCTAGCTATTTCGGTGGATACAAAATCTTTTCATCCTTTGGATACTCAAGGAAGCTAACAGTCATGACCAAAGTTGTATGCGAGACAACTCACTTGCGGTCAACTTGCCATGGCCAACTTGCTTGGGGAACAATTCACCTTGGCCAATTTGATATAGGATAACTCACTGCAGGACAATTCAACCATTCAATTTATATGATTTAGAATAATCTTAAATATGATTTTAATTTTTGTCATTCATTTTTGCCCCTCCTTGGGCATCCTTCCTTTCGTGATTCGATTCCACTCTTTCTTTGATATTAGTGTAACTCTTAGCCATGGGGAGCTGTCCTGCAGCAGGTTGGTTGCAGTGAGTTAGCTTTGGTTAGTTGTCACCCTCTCATAATCAAGAGTTGAAAATAACCCACTGAAAATAAGAGCTGTAATTATGAATCCAGCTTTAAACACTAGACTATAGAAGAAAGTTTGATTTTTTTCCCCACAGAGATGGATAAAATCTAGTCTAGTCTAATTTTCCATTCTATCCTGTTCTATTCCTCCTTCCCTTTTCTCTTTTCCTTCCTTCCTTCCTTCCTCCATCCATCTATCCATCCATCCATTCCTTTAATCTCTTTTCCTCCCTCCCTCCCTCTCTTTTCCTTCCTTCCTTCCATTAATCCATCTTTCCTTTCCTTCCCTTTACTTTCTTTTCCTCCTACCCTTTCCTTTACTTCCTTCCTTCCTTCCATTAATCCATCTTTCCCTCCCATTACTTTCTTTTCCTTCCCCCCTCTCTTTTCCTCCCTTCCTCTTCCTTCCTTCCTCCATCTACCCCTCCATTCCTTTACTCTTTCATCCCTCCCTCCCTCCCTCCCTCTTTTTCTTCCTTCCTTCCTTCCTTCCATTCATCTATCCATCCTTCCCTTTCTTTATTTTCTTTTCCTTCTTCTCTTTTCCTTCCTCCCTCCCTCCCTTTATCTCTCCCTCCCTCCCTCCCTCCCTCCCTCCCTTCCTTCCTTCCTTCCTTCCTTCCTTCCTTCCTTCCTTCCTTCCTTCCTTCCCTTCTGCTTGCTTGCTCATGTACTTCAGCCCATCTCAACTGATAAAATGGCTCAGGGGAAGCCCACAAATAGCAGAAAGACAAATCTAAAAACAAAATTTCAAAAAGCTGTACAAAAAAACCTTACAAAATTTCTTTGCCACAAAAGCAGTTTTTTTCCAGCTAGGCCAGGCAACCTTTGTAGAAGAGAAGATAAATTCACACACAACCCTCCATCCTGAAGCCTAACCTTGCCTCTCTCCACCCCAATCCAGTAACATTTTCATCAGTAGGACAATACGGTTTCAAATTCGCCAGGATTTTCATCCAAGACTTTATTTTTCCCCTTTGGAAAACTTTTTCCAAATGTCAGAAATAGCAGATCCTCCCAAAAGATTATAGTTGTCAAGAATTTTTTTAAAAAAACCTTGTATAGTGTAGAATGCTATTTTGGAAATTGCTTCTCTCTTCTTCTTTCTGCTTTAATACATACATACATACATACATACATACATACATACATACATACATACATACATACATACATACATTTCCCCACCAGTTCTTTCACTTTCTGACCTCATTTCCTTGTATTGCTTTCATTATTGATGGTTGCATCAAAGCTAGTGTACATCATTCAGAATTCATATCTCATTTTTTTTATATCGGCAAGTTCTTGCCAAATTGCCAATTTCATTTTCAAAACAGTAGCTACAAACAAGGCGACAAGGATCCTGATAAATTTTCATCTGTGTCCTCCCTGCTATGCCACCTGGCAGCTTATCCATCAAAAATTCCTCTTTATGATTTCCATTTTGGTGGACAAGTTTTGCCTGGGTTCTTAGGAAGTGTGAAGGCAAACAACAGCTAGCTTTGATTTTAACATTTGTCAGGCTCTTTAATTCTAATTCATGCCTGTTGAATGTCTACGGAGATTATCGGTCACCTTGTTCCAAAGGTGCTTTTTTTTAAAAAAAAAGGCAGCTGAAATGTCAGCGTTTCAACCTCCAAACCAATAAACTCCGAGGCAAGCATTTTCTCAAAGTTCCATTTTATTAGAGTTGTCATATTGGCACATCTAGAAAAATTTGAATCGGAAAGTTCTGGGTTTTCCCTTCCCCAGGAGAAATTCAAAGATCCATCCCAGTGGTGGGATTCACAAAGTTTTACTACTGGTTCTGTGGGTGTGGCTTGGTGGGCGTAGCATGGCTTGGTGGATGTGGCAGGGGAAAGATACTGCAAAATCTCCATTCTCCTCTCCACTCCAGGGGAAAGATTACTGCAAAATCCCCATTCCCTCCCCACCCCACTAACCTGCTTTCCAGCTCTGTTCTCCTGTGCAGGGAAGCCAAAGAAGACCCAGCCGATCATCTGGGACTCAATGAGAGGCAGAGAAGAGATGGGGTTGGCAAGGCCAGTCAGAGGTTGGATTTGACGGTTCTCTGAACTACTCAAAATTTCCACTACCGGTTCTCCAGAACTGGTCAGAACCTGCTGAAAACCGCCTCTAATCCATCTCTTGCACCCATCAGTCCATCACATGGCCCAATCAAATTATCATCCCAACTGGAGACATTCCTCCAGACAGTCCTCTCCAGATGCAGGGCTACTTGTCCTTGACTTCTAAGAAAGAATGTTGTTGAGTTTAATCTTCACTAAGAAATCCCCCCCTACCAAATTCCCAGGCACTAAAGCCTCAAAGCTTCCTCGTAAAATATGGCTCCCAAGGTTGACACTGGGCTTTCTTGGGGTTTTTTTCCCCCCAAAGACATTTCACTTCTCATCCAAAAAGCTTCTTCGGTTCTTCAGAAAAGACGTTGTGAAGTCAGTGAGTTTTACTTTCCTTGTCCCACAGTCGTTCAGTGAATCACTGCAGTTGTGAAGTTAGTAACCCGGTTGTTAAGTGAATCTGGCTTCCCCATGGAGTTTGCTTGTCGGAATGCCTCAAAAGGAGATCATGTGATCCTCGGACACTGCAAGTTGTCATAAATAAGTTGCCAAGGGTCCAGATTTTGATCCATGGGAATGCTGCAACGGTCATATGTTTGAATCAGTGCCATTGGAATGGTCACTAAATGAACTGTTGAGGACTGCCTATAATAGGAAAAGAAAAGGAAACACAGGAAAAAACCAAGGGAACTGAAGGGGTAAGAGGAAAAGAAAAGAAAAATAAGGAAAAAGACAGCATTCTCCGAGTTTGGTTGCTTTTTTGCAGATTTGCTGGCATTGATGAGGTTACCTTGTTGGATAATGCAAACAACCAAGATTAGAAAAAAACAAGTTCAGAAAATTCCAGATCAACCTTGTTTTGTGTTGCCAGAGATCTTACTCTAGGTGTGATTATTATCAACTTTCATTGAGATAGTCCCAGGATCAGCAATCTGTGTTTACAATTACAGACAGTCCTTGACTTATGACAGCAATCGAGCCCAACATTTCGGCTGCTTAAGCGAGACAGTCTTTAAGTGAGTTTTGCCCATTTGTTGCGACATTGGTTCAGTTGCTCACTGCGGTTGTTGAGTTAGCAACACCGCTGGGAAGTGAATCTAGGTTCCCCATTGACTTGCTTTGTCAGAAGGTCACAAAAGATGAGCCCGGGATACGGCAACCATCATAAGTACAAGTCAGTTGCCAAGCATCTGAATTTTGATGATCTGATCGTGGAGATGCTGCAACGATCACAAGGGGTGAAAGTCGCTTTTTTCAGTGCCCTTGTAACTTTGGTCACTAAACAAACTGGACTACCTGTATCAAGGCCAACCAGCTTTTCATTGGAATGCCCCTATTGTGATGCCTATATTTTCCACTGTGATTGCGTCCGAGGAGTAGTGTTCTCACCGCTCCCCAAACATGACAAACCCTCTGAAGTGAACTCAAATATTCCTTTATTAGGAGCGCTGGCAGCCTCGGCAAAAAGTTTCTCTCTCACTGCAGGCTAACAAGTCCATCCGGCAGGGTGATGAATAGCTGTCTGCCACATCTATTCATTTGCACCCCCTGCCTTTTATCCCTAGAGCTAGGGTGGGGCTTCGCTAGCAGCAGTGGCTCTTCCATCCCAAGGACCGGCCCATAGATTTCCACTGCTCTCCTCTCTTCTGCCTTCTGTGCAGCCGTGCATCAGGCACTGTACCCAGCTATTCCTCCTATTCCTCATCAGCCACCTGGAGCTGTTGACTCTCCATCTGAGGGCTGATGGACGGCGCAGGCTCCATCTCTGTCTCTGTCTCTCTCTCTCTCTCTCTGCCAGCTCCTTTCCCTCTTCCCCCTCCAAGCTCAGGCTGCCTTGATGCTGACCCTGACTCCCACACCTCCTCCTCCTCCTCCTCTGGGCTGCTGGAGGGGCCGGTGTCCGACAGGTCACAAGAAGTAGATTTTTGTCAAGACTTGCGTGGGTGCTTTCCAGCGCTGTATACTTCCATATGTTGCCTCATGCTATGCATATGGACCATCACTCTAATTCCATGTGCAGCCACACTTATAACCATTTGTTGGGTTTTGTGAGGGCGTCTCACGCTTCATAGCTGCATGTCTCACTTGCCTTCATTCGTGTTTCCACATGTACATAGAAACATACCAAAGCAGACATTCCTAGAGACATTACAGGACAACTTCATTGAGATGGACATTCTTACCGCTTCCCGACATGACGGTGCTTACAATGATGGGTATGTTGATATGCTTAATGCGATAATTTTTATTTTATTTTTTTTTAATCTTGCATGCCAGAACCCAGCGCATCTGTGATGCCTCTCCCCTAACCTCTTGTCTCATTTAATTCAACTTTCCCCTCTCCCCACCCCTTTCTTTTCCCGCGGAATGAAAACCATGAAGTACTTCGGTGCCAGGAACATTAAAAATTGTCCTGTACATATTAATGGCAGCCTCGTTAATATGCTAATTCATGCCATCTCATTTTGGCTTCGCCCTGATTATCATTTCGCTTAACCACTGGAGGCAACGTTGGCCATTTCATAGGATGTGGAAGATGGGCCCGGAGGTTTATTTTTGAATTGGTGTGGATTTCAGTCTACTTAATCTAATGTTTTCCCAAGCGTGTCGTCCAAACTTTGACGGGGGGGGGGGGGGGGGGAAGCACAAACTTCTCATCTTTTGACCATGCTGCTTATTCTCTTTCACTGCACTTTTTCTGTGTTTATGTTTCCCTAGGACAAGGGGATTTGCAACCTTGAACACTCAAAAGAGCCATTTGGACCCATTTCCCACAGACAAAAAAAACACCTGGAGCCACAAAACCTGGGTGGGCATGGCCAACTCAATGTCACTCACCCCCACTGAGTCACATGACACCCACCCCCAGCCATGCCTACCCAGGTCTTGTGGCTCTTGGTGTTTTCTTTTCTATGGGAAACAGATCTCTATCTCTGTCTCTGTCTTTCTTTCCCTCTCTCTCTCTCTCTCTCTCTCATCTCTTTCTCCCTCCCTCTTTCTCCCTCTCTATCTCCCTCCCTCCTTCTCATCTTTCTCCCTCTGTCCCATTTTTCTCTTTCTCCCTGTCTATCTCCCTCCCTCCTTCTCATCTCTCTCTTTTTCTCTTTTTCTTTCTTTCCCATCTCTTTCTCCCATTCTTTCTCCCTCTCTATCTCCCTCCCTTCTTCTCACCTTTCTTTCTCTCTCCCTCTCCCATCTCTTTCTCCCTCCTTCTTTCTTTTTCTCTTTCTTCTATCTCCCTCTCCCATCTCTTTCTTTCTCCCTCTCCCTCCCTCTTTATCTCTCTTTATCTCCCTCCCCCTCCCTCCCCTCTCGTAAGAGAAACTTCAAAGAACGTACTAGACAGGTAGTCCTCAACTTATGATCACAATTGAGTTCCAAATTTTCCATATTGCCATAAGTGACATAGGTAAGTGAGTTTTCACCCATTTTACCACTTTTCTTGCCTCTGTTGTTAAGTAAATCAGTTTACTTAATACAGTTGTTATGTGAGTAACATGGTTGCTAAGTGAATCTGGCTTTCCTATTGACTTTCCTTATCAGAAGGTCACAAAAGGGGATCACATCATGTGACATGCCCCCCCAAGACACACTATGATCGTCATAAAGATGAACCCATTGCCAAGGGCCTGAATTTTGATCACATGACCACGGGAATGCTCCAACGATCGTAAGTGTGAAAAGCGGTCACGAGTCACTTCCAACGCACACTAAACAAGTGGCTGTACGTACATTGAGGATTATAACGGGATAATAATCAGTATATGGTGCCTCAGAATTACACTGCATTCCGAAAAAACATCAGGGCTACAGATGAGTAAGATTTAATGACAAATAGGTAATTATTAGTTTTCTGGCCCCAAGGGAGTGACCATGATGAAGGCAGGCAAGAATGGAACGATAATAATAATAATAATAATAATAATAATAATAATAATAATAATAAT
>BLBF01000006.1:5204152-5218211 GCA_015471245.1 Laticauda colubrina | reverse complement strand
ATAATAATAATAATAATAATAATAATAATAATAATAATAATAATAATAATAATAATAAAACAATCATCTCCAGGATCTTTTTAAGATTCAGGGATTCATTTGAATACTCACCAACCTACTCCCTTCTTGTTACACCCTGTGTCAGTGTAAGGGGGTGTTGCCTTCCACTGTTTTTATCCACTGAAGCAAATAATTCAATAATTGAAGGGGTGTGAGGAATTGTGAAGAATCCTTATTTATTACGAATTTATTTAATCTGTCACACAGCCACCTTTTCTCAAAGACACGATGCTGACCCTGATTAAAAACTAGATAAAAATAAAAAGGGACGTGGTGGCTCAGTGGCTAAGACGCTGAGCTTGTCGATCAGAAAGGTCGGCAGTTCGAATCCACAGCGCCGCGTAATGGAGTGAGCTCCCATGACTTGTCCCAGCTTCTGCCAACCTAGCAGTTCGAAAGCATGTAAAAAAATGCAAGTAGAAAAATAGGAACCACTTTGGTGGGAAGGTCACAGCGTTCTGTGCACCTTCAGCATTTTGTCATGCCGGCCACATGACCAGGGAGACATCTTCGGACAGTGCTGGCTCTTCGGCTTTGTGACGGAGATGAGTTAGTGCCCCCTAGAGCTGTAAACAACTAGCATCTATGTACAAGGGGAACCTTTACCTTACCTGAGACTTCCAGGTGCCATTCCCTCACACAAAGTTTCTCAACCCCTTGCCACTTTAAGACAGGTGGACTTCAACTCCCAGAATTCCCTACCCAGCCAGTGTGGAATTCTGGGAGTTGAAGTCCTGTCTCAAAGTAGCCAGGATTGAGAATCGGTGCTTGAACAGAAGGGACCTGGAGTATCATGCCTCTCCTTCTAGATCCTTTTGGGACAGGTACACATCATTCAGGAGAGGCAAGCACTCAAGTGACTCCAGCCATGAGCTTTCCCCTCTTCATTTTGCTGTCATAATATGGTTTCACCAGGGGTGGGATTCAACCGGTGTTACTATCGGTTCGGTGACTACGTTCTGCAATACTGCATTCAAATCACTGCAACACCCCAGGCTCCTTAACTCCAAACTTAACAAAAGGTTCAGGCTAGGAAGTGATCCTTTCTTAACCGTTCAATCACAATTTGGCCACGGTCACCCTTCCCTCCACATTCTTTCCTTCTTTCCATCCTTTCTTCCTCTTTTTTTCTTCCCTTCCCTTCCCCACTCTTCCTCTTTCTTTCTCTATTGCTTTTTCTTTCTTTCCTCTCCTCTCTTCCCTTCCCTTCCCTTTATCTTTCTCTTTTTTCCTTCCTTCCTTCCTTCTTTCCCTCCTTCCTTTCCCTTCTCTTCCTTTCTTCTTTCTCCTTCCTTCCTTCCCTTCCTCTTTCTCTTTTTCTTTCCTTCCTTCCTTGCTTGCTTCCTTCTAACTTTCCTTCCTCCTTCTTTCCCTCCTCTCCTTCCTCTTTCTCTCTCTCCCTCCTTCCTTCTTTCCATTTTTCCTTCCTCTTTCTTCCCTGCCCTTCCTCTTTCTTTCTCACTTGCTTTTTCTTTCTCTCTTTCCTTTCTTTCCTTCCTTCCCTTCATCTTTCTCTCTTTTTTCCTTCCTTCCTTCTTTCCTTCCTCTTTCTTTTCTACCCCCTTCCTTTCTCCTATCTTCCTTTTTTTCTTTCCTCTTCCCCCCTTCCATACTCTTTGATGCATGGTGCTAACCTGGGCTTGGTTGTGTTTGCAGCAAGGCTTTGGACCCTGAAGGGCTGTGGATGGGCATCCGCCTGCTTTGACCCGTCCTTTTCTCGTTCCACAGGCACTTCCTGTTCAAACCTGGAGGAACGTCTCCACTCTATTGTACCACCTCACCAGGGTACCCCTTGACATCCAGCACTGTCTACTCGCCACCCCCTCGTCCCCTGCCCAGAAGCACCTTTTCCAGGCCTGCCTTTAACCTGAAGAAGCCATACAAGTATTGTACCTGGAAATGTGCCGCTTTTAGCGCTATCCTCATCTCCATCACGCTGGTGGTGCTGCTGGCCTATTTTGTAGGTAAGCTGCTACTCTGGATTTCCTACTTGGAGAAGAAGCAAATAGTAATACCTTGAAAGGCAAATGGGTTGGGGTGGACACCCCCCTCCCTTGGGAGCATGGTTCATTTCGATAGAAGGGAATATTTGTAATTCAGAGTTAAGCTGCAGGGTCCTTGGTGATCTCTGAGCTAGGTTGTTTTATTGCAGATGTTTCATGACCCAATTAGGGAACGTCATCAGTGCTAGAAGGGAGTGGGGTTTGTGGAAAAGGAAGAAGAGGAGAGAGACTGGGTTCCTTGGGTACTGTCTGAACTTGATTGTTTTCTTGCAGATGTTTCATGACCCAACTAGAGAATGTCATCAGTGTTGGAAGGAAGTGGGGTTTGTGGAAAAGGAGAAAGAGAGGAGGAGGAGGAGGAGGACTTTAGAGTCGTTGATACTATCTGAGTTTGGTTGTTTTCTCACAGACATTTCATTACCCAGCTAGGTAACATCTTCAATACTAGAAGGGAATGGGATTTGTGGAGAAGAAGAAAGGGAGGAGGAAGAAGAGGAGGACTATGGGGTCCTTGGTGCTCTCTGAGCTTGGTGATTTTCTTGCAGACGTTTTATTACCCAGCTAGGTAACTTCTAACAGTGCTAGAAGGGAGTAGGATTTGTGGAGAAGGAGGAAGGGAGGAGGAAGAGGGGCAAGAAGAGGACGACAACTGTGGGGTCCTTGATGCTCTCTGAGCTTGGTGGTTTTCTTGCAGACATTTCATTGCCCAACTAGGTAACATCACCACTGCATCATCAATGTCTGCAAGAAAACCACCAAGCTCAGAGAGTACCAAGGACCCCAGGGGGTTTGGTTTATTCTGCTCTTTAACTTAAATATAGATAGTCCTTAATTTAACAACCATAACTGCGACTGTGACTTCCATTCATAACCGAGGCAATTTTTAATATATTTATTTATTAACATTATATGCAGCCCATCTCTCTTTCCAAAGCAGCTCCGTTAAAGGAGTAGCATCCAATTTTACAACCTTTTCTGTCACTGTTATTAGCAGTAGCAATAGTCCTTAGACTTATATACCGCTTCCTAGTGCTTTTACAGCCCTCTCCAGTTGTAAGTTGAGGACAACCTGTAACCGTAATGGGAACGTGGTTTTCTATGTCTGCTAAGAAAGAAGTTCAATTCCTTGCTGGATCTCAAGACAAATATGATGGTCTTTCAGGGGATATTTTGAAATTTCAGAGTCATTTCTCCCAAGGTTTTACATCATGATGTGTATCATTGTCTCTTGACACTTTAGCAATGTGCGATGCGCTGATGGATAAATACCATAACCTTTGAATAGGAAACAGAACATGCTCCCCAAAGGCAGAAAAGCCAGGATGAAAAAAAAAAACATAATTTAAAAAATACATTAATTGAAAGCAATGATTAGGATTGCTTTCCTTGTGTTTAATCCCATTCATGTACAGTTTTGCAGCGATAATTCAGCACCACAAAAATAAACACAGATGGCTGATTCTTCACTTAACATCTTTATAAACATAATAAGTAGATTTTACAAACCAGTTGTAGATTTCTCTGACATGCAAACTCAGACAGAAACAAGTTGCAAGTTCAGAGCAGAGTTCCAGTCTTCAGCAAGCAAGTAAGTTAGTTTCTCTTTTACTTTAGTTCAGCAGGCAAACAAGAGGAGAGAAGCAGTTTCATTTCAGGAGACAGACTCAGAGAGCTTAACATAGATTCAAAGTTGTAGAGCTTAATATAGAGCCACGCCTAGTCTACTTTTAATTTCAGTTTCCAGCCAAGGCTAATTCTAGTTTCAGTTTCCAAAAAAGTCTTCATTGGCTGACCTTGTTACCAAGCTCTATTCCAGTTCATGAATATACTCTGACAATTCCCCACTTTAACTGTCATAAAAATTAAGATTTCATAGCAGCAAGGGAAGGGTACATTCAAGGCTACCATAGTTCAAGGATATGGGCTTGCGTGTATCCTTTTTGTAAATCGGGATTTGCAAATGGGAGATCAATCCTTCAGATAACAATTTTAATCTCTATCCCAAAGGTACTATTTTTTTTTCAAAGAGGCAACTGGACTTTCTTATTTTTCTTTGAAGTTGTTTTGCTTCACATACAAGAAGCTTCTTCAGCTCTGACTGGATGGTGGGAAATGGAAGGATTTATACTCCTTGCGGACAGCTGGTCATTTGCATCCTTTTCAGAGAGTCGTTGAGGTCACTTGGAGGTTTGTTTGTATCCTCAGAGTCACCTGAGTAGTGCAAATGAGTGTGGAGACTTTTTGGCTGCAGGATGCTTTTTGCCTTTACTGTTGAGGTGACCCTACTATTCACTTGATCTTGAAGACACAGACAAACCTTCAAGTGGCCTCAATTACTCCCTAAAAGGATGTAAATGATCAGCTTGTCTGTAAGGGTTATAAATCCTTCCATTCCACACCATCCAATCAGAGCTGAAGAACCTTCTTGGGTGAGAAGGAAAAACAAGGAAGTCCAGTTGCCTCTTGAAAAAAAAGCACCTTTGGGACAATCTTGACCTGGATGATGGAAAATCTTCATAGATGTTTTTATCTCTAGCAAAATCTCCTGCTTCTTTCTGTTTCTTTGCACCAAACTTGGTTACTTTTTGGCTTTGTTTAGAAGTGTCCCAGGTTGCACGTCTGACTAGTATTTTCAAAGCAGTTCCTCTCATAGTGTATCCTGGGGTCTCCCTACATTTATTTGTTCGTTATCTAATCTTACACGCAAACTTTTTCATGTAGGAATCAAAAAATAAAAGACATTTTAAAAACTTCTTGTGATGCTGAACTGTCCTTGGAGGTGAAAATAACAACATTTCAAGTCATGGATACAGGTAGAGCATAATTGAGCCCAGAATTCGTGTTGCTATGCAAGACCGTTGTTAAGCAGAGTTTGTACCCCATTTTACAACCTTTCTTGCCATTGTTGTTAAGTTAGTCAGAGAGCTGTTAAGTGAATAATTTTTCTCCATTGACTTTGCAAGAAGCTCGCTAAAGAGGATCACACGACCCTCGTCATAAATATGAGTCGGTTGCCAAGTGTCCAAATTTTGATCGTGCAACCGTAGGGATGCTACAATGATCGTAAGTGTGAAAACTGGTCATAAGTCACTTTTTTCAGTGCTGTTGTCATTTTTAATGGTCACTAAATGAACTGTTGTAATTTGAGGAAGTCCTCAACTTACAACTGGCCATTTAGAGATGGTTTGGAGTTTTGACAGACCTCCCTGGCGGTATCTATGGCCTAGTTCCAAAGTTCTAACGGTCCCTCCACTACAGAGATATGACCGTACTTTGGGCCCTGTGCAACACAATCATGTTCACAGCCATTTGTAACATTCGAGGGACACATGCCCTGTTTTACAACCATTTTGTGGACAGCCATAAAGTTACTTCCAGTTTTAGGCCAAACTGCAGCATAACGAATAATGGGTTCACTTTAATGGCCACTACAAAAAAGATTACAAAATTGGTTTGGTTGTGTGACAGTCAATGTACAACTGTGTCATGCCTCTGTCGGAGTCTGAATCTGAGAAGGAAGACGAACAGCTGACAGGGAGTGAGAGTGTGGCTCCATCGGCTGTGGAGGAAACTGGGAAAGGGCAAAGTCCAGCTGAGCAGAGCCGGGGAGAGGTAGAACAAGGGAGAGGGAGTTCAGAGGAAGACCCAGTCCCACCCCTTCTTCATCCTAGGGCACGCAGGGAGGAACAGAGAAGGGAGCAACATGGGTTGTGTGGCTTACGGGGGAGGAAAGGGCCCTGATTCCCTTCATAAGTCAAACCTGGGAAGGGAGTTTAAAAGAGATGCATGCTGAATATGGCAGCTACTAGGAGCAAACTGTGAGTTTATCTTGTGTTGACTTTGGTTATCTGCATTCCTGGCATCCTCCCAACCATGTTGAGTTATTGCCGTGCTTTCATGTCTGGAATTCCTTCTCCTGCCTTGCCAGACTAATTACTTCATTTTGGCTTGTTTGGACTTTTAGTTACAGTTTTTTGACCATGATTTGGACTTGTTTCTCCCCAGCCAAAGGCTGTTCCTGGGAGAGATTTTCTCCAGCCCAGAAGGTAACCAGGACATTGGGGTCAAAGTTGGAGCTAATAAAGGGACTCCTACTGATTATCTGACTGTGTTGTCTTTGTGCCACGCCCCAGGTCATCACAAACTGTCTTGACCTATGTCAGTTGGGTGGCCTCCATTACAGTAGTATGTTGAGGATTGCCCGTATAGAGTGAGTGACTCAACATATGGAACAGTTAAGGAACGGAAGCAGAATACGTTGGTTTCTCCACTAATTAAAATGGACTCTAAATTCAAATATATTTTATAGTTTGGTGGTTGTATTCTATTTTCCATTAGACCCCAATAAGCAAACAGAAACTCAACTATTCCGTTTTTTTCCTCAACGACAGTCATGAATTATAATTACAAATTTCTCAAAGAATTAGTTAAAATCAAAATTAATTGTTTCCGTTCAACATAAACATATTTAATGAGAAGACTCTGCTATCAGGCTAACCGTTCTAATCAGCAGGTAGGGAGGGAAAATGCAGATAGTTAATTAGATTTAATGAAAAACTGTGTGCAATTTTAAGTATAATCAATTATTTATTAATGTAATGAGAGCCGGCTCTGGCTGGGCTTACTAATTAACTCATTTAAAAATTATGAATAACCTTTTCATTGTTAATTATTTTCTACATCTTGTCAAGCTGCAGATAAAAATTGCATTATCTTAAAAAAATAAGAAACAGACAAAACAATTTCTCTCTAGCACAATTTTCCTTGGCTGAGTAAAATGGAGATTTCTGGGCCCATGTTTTTCGCTGTTTCTTGGGCCAGCAGTGTGTGATGGTGATGGTTGTGTTACCCTGCCTGAACTTGTGTAGACATTTTACAAATGTAAACACAGTGAAACCAGAGACGGTGATGCAACGGCTAGAAACAATATAGTAATGTCACTGATGCAACCCCAAATATGGAATCTGGTCCTTTCATCATGATCCAAAACACAACCAGACTACACAGTGTGTATCTTTCATGGAATTAAAAGTCATAGAACAAGAGAATAAGCCCAGATTAACTTTTTTCCGGCTGTAGACACCAAGACGGAAAACCATGGCTTACTTTTAAATCCAAGAGCATTACAAAAGCAGTCTTAATCTTAATCTAGTATTTCTCTGACACGATAAGAGCTCAACATCACACAAAAGAAACTATGTCTCTACCCTTTTCAGATGAGCAAACTCACCGAGCAACAACCTACCACACAAAACATTAAAAATAAGACAATCAGAATATCAGATAGTGCTCGACTGACAACCATAACCGAGCCCAACATGTATGTTGCTAAGTGAGACATTTGTTAGGTGAGTTTTGCCCCATTTTATGTTTCCTGCCACGTTTGTTAAGGGAATCACTGCTGTTGTTAAGTGAGCCACATAGTTGTTAAAGGCCATGTCACACTGCCCAGCGGATGCAAAAAGGACACAACGGACGAGCAAAATGTTCCATCCGTTGTTATCCGCTCTCAAAAGGGGAAAAAAATTGCATAAGCAGAGCGGATAACACGGAAAGGAACGGACGTGGGGAGGACGCAGAGCGGATGTATAGAGGATGCAGAGCGGATGTATAGAGGATGCAGAGCGGATGTATAGAGGATGCAGAGCGGATGCAGAGCAGATGCGTAGAGGATGCAGAGTTGATGCGTAGAGGATGCAGAGCGGATGCGTAGAGGATGCAGAGCGGATGAGCTGCATCCGCTTTCATCCTTTCTCCATCCGTGCTACTAACGCTGCGCATCCGTTCTGCTTCCTCCCTGCGTCCGTTTAACGCTGGAACGGATTTGAGTTGTGCGGATGCGCAGCGGATGCCTAGCGGATATAGCAGATGCGTAATGGATGCAGAACGGATGTCCCCCGTATGCCTAGAGGATGCAGAACGGATGCATTGGATACATTTTCCGCTCAAAAGTTTTGGGCAGCTCAAAACTTTCTGAGCGGATGAAACGTCAATAAACGGATGCTGGACGGATAGAGAGGAAGCAAAATGGAGGCAGTGAGTACATCGCGTTAACCAACGGATGGCAAGCTTTTTTGTCCGTTTTACATCCTCTTTGCATCCGTTGGTGCAGTGTGACATGGGCTTAAGTGAATCTGGCTTCCCCGTTGACTTTGCTTGTCAGAAAGTCGTAAAAGGGGATCACATGATCCAGGGACACTGCGACTGTCATAAACATGAGTCAGTTGTCAAGCATTTGAATGTAAATCACCTGACTCTGGGAAGGCTGCAATGGTCATAAGTGTGAAAAATGCTCATAAGTCACTTTTTTCAGTGCCATTTTGAGTTTGAAAGGTCACTAAATGAACTGTTGTGTTTGAAAAGTCACTAACTCATCATCATCTTTTAATGACCCCATAATCCCTTGCGGGGTGGAGTCTAGGCAACTGAATGGAGCTAGCAGAGTGTTTACTGGCCGGATGCCCTTCCTGTCGCCAGTGTGGAATTATATTCAGCAGATATATTCGCAGTGTGTCCTGATTGTGAGGCAAGAGTACCACCTATAGGCCATGAAAAGTCACTAAATGAACTCTTGTAATTCGAGACCTACCTGTGATATGTTTAAATGCAGTCAGCACCTATAGAACGACAACAAAAAGAGATTTTTCTCTGGACGATGATAACTGGACATTGGGGGCCAAGGGACTTTACCTACATATGTGACTTTGTTGCTTTTGTGCCACACCCCAGGTCAACACAACGACCTTTCCCTTCTCATCCAAGAAGCTTCTTCAGCTCTGACTGGATGGTGGATGGTTCATCTCTGACTGGATTGATCCTTCCATTCCTCTCCATCCAGTCAGAAATGAAGAAGCTTCTTGGACGAGAAATGAAATGCCTTCAGAGAAAAACCAGAAAGTCCAGTTGCCTCTTGGAAAAAGAAAAGAAACACCTTTGGGCCATTTCCACATTGCCTTCAGAAGTTGTGGCAGCTCCAGGGCTTTAAAAATTTCAGTAACGGGTTCTCTGCCTGGTTGCTGGGTGGGTGTGGCCATGGTGGGCATGGCCTAGTCGGCCTCCTGCACCATGGCGGGGTGTGTGTGCGTTTTTGTCCTCCCCGGGCTCTGGAGGCTTTACTCGAGCCTCTGGGATGGCAAAAATGGCCTCCCTGGGCTCTGGAGGCTCTATAGAAGCCAGAAACAGGGCCATTTCCAGGCTACCCAAATTTCCAGAAGGCCTGTTTTTCACTCTCCCCAAGCCACCGCGCATCCAAAACAGGCTTTGTGGGGACTCTGGGGAGGGGAGGGGTGGACGGGGCCAAGGTCCCTTCCCAGCTCTGTTATTTTGTTAAGGTCCCTAATGATTGTGTGAAGATTGTGAGAAGTCCAAAACATTTCCTCTGAATCACATGTAAAGTGTGCCAGGTCTCTTCCAACTCTGTTATTCTGTTGTTCCTAATTTCCATCAGCAAACCTTTGCGAGAAGTCTGGTTAAATTGCGGTTAAATCCACGTTTGGCGATCTATTATTTCTCTCCTTCCCGTTTATATTTCCACCCTGATTTTATACTTCTAATTTTAATCAAGTTTAATTGGGTTGAGTGAGCAAAATATATTTCATGCTTGATGGGTTAAATTAAGACTCTTGGATGTTTCTGGATTCATGACATTAAATTCTCTGAACAACATTAGCTTTCTGAAATAACTCACGTTCGTTTAGTTTAGGAGAAAACGTACTATTAATATCTCAGAAAACCACCAAATTGAAGGAAATACAACTTCCTTTTAATAGGACACACAGTGATCTGCGTAGATATTTTCAGCCCACTTTCACATCCCTGGAGCACCGCCAGAATCAAGACGGTGTTGCACAAAATAAATTGTAGATCAACATTTTTAATCACTTTTGATTCGGATTTGTTTATATCTGCTGTGTAAAATGCTTGCTTTGCTTTTAACTCAGCCAATACAAAAAAAAAAAAAAACACGAAGAGATAGAGAAAAATGGGGTCTATTTTGCAGGATCCAATCTGGCTCTGTCACCGGGGACCAGAAGTTTAATCTTATGAGCTCTTGGACTTGTCCAGGAGCCCAATGTGATGACCCAGGGCATGGCACAAAGGCAACAGTCAAATAAGTAAGAAGAGTCCCTTTATTATCTCCAACTTTTCCCTTGGTGTCCAGATTATCTTCGGCTGGAGAAAAACTCTCCCAGGAACAGCCTTTAGGTGGAGGAAATTCAATCCAAAAACAAAATATATACAAACTGTAACAAAAAATCCACACAAACCACACTGCATTAATTAACTTGACAGAGCAGGAGAAGGAATTGCAGGCTTGAAAGGCCAACAAAACATACACAGTTGGGAAGACGCCAGGAACCCAGATAAGCCTCGACAAAACAAGATAATACACAATTTGTTTCCAACAAGTTGCTGTGCACAAACTCCCTTTTTAAATACTGTGTTCCCAGGTGCAGCTAATGAAGGGAATCAGGGCCCTTTCCTCCCCCGTAAGCCATGCAACTCACATTGCTCCCTTCTCCATTCCTCCCTGTGTGCCCTAGGATGAAGTGGGGGTGGGCCTGGGTCTTCCTCTGAATTCCCTCTCCCTTGCTCTGCCTCTTCCCTGCTCTGCCCAGCCCTTCCCCAATTTCTTCCATAGCCAACAGAGCCACACTCCCACTCTCTGTCAGTGGTTCATCTTCCTCCTCGGATTCAGACTCCCAACAGGGGCATGACACCCATCTTCAGGGAAATTCTTTCTACCAGAATATGTGCTTTGGGCTATTTTGTACATGGTATTTATATGGTGCCTGGTTGATTGATGGCTGGCAATTAAGTCATTGGCTGTTGTTCACTTGTGCTGCCAGGTACTGGCCTCTTAAGTAGTAGATAAGCTAGTGGCAAATCAGCATTCCTGTTGATAGACAAGGGGCCTGCTTTCCAGGCTTCAATCACTTCTCTGGCTGTTTTTGTGCTTGCCCATCCAACAATCTTAGTAGCTGCATAATTGAATGTATGTGCTTGTTCATTGAGGTGTGATCTCTATTTTCTAGTCTATTCTATCCTGTTTATCAGATGATTGAACTTACAAGACCAAGAAACTCCATCGCAACTGTAGGAAAAGTTAAAACAGGGGTTAAAATAACTTAAAAGGTTTTGTTTTTTTCTCGGATGGAGGGGGAGCCAATCTCTAAACCCAAGAGCCCACCACCCAGGAATGGGCTGCTGGGGGGGTCCCAGGGGCTCAGGAGAACCCCTAGCGAAGACTCTGCAGGGCTCAAAAAGCCCCCCCCCCCCAAAAAAAGATGAGCAGCCAGGGAAAGCTCTTAATAGGCTTAATTGAACTTCTGGGCATTCAGCCAAGAGCATTTTACACTTGGTAAAAATGTTGCAAGCTAGATAAACAATCCACTCAGTGCTTGTGAGGGAGAGCCATTGAGAAAATCAGATAACATAGCCACTAGCCTCCGAGGGGATTCCCAAATAATAAGAATCATGTAACTCACCAGAAACTCTACTAAGATTCCAAGATTCCTCTCACAGTTACTGCTATTAAGCCTGGTTTCACCCAGTCTTTTATTTAAGTATTAAATGCACGAATAATAAACAATTTTATTGTTTATATATCTATGTATAATTAATATATATTGATAATATAATATATTATAATATATAATAATATATAATAATATAAAATATATTTATATATAAATATATTTTATTTATATTTTTAGGTAATCAGGGCAAATAAGTGAAATTGAGTTGGCCACACCCACCCAATCACATGACCGAGCCATACTCACCCAGCCAGTCATTAGCAGAGAGCCCCTTGTTAAAAAATTTGAAGCCCACCCCTGCCACCACCCATTCTCATCGAGGGAAATGGCTAAGTTTGAAAAGGTTCCTTTAAATGAGTCCAGAGTGGATTCATCAGTTCATCATTTTAATTCTTGTTTTGTTGGAACTCTTTAACTTGGGGAGGGGGGGAAAGAGCTCCAGTTCCAAGTTATTCAACTCTTCCTTAAGTCATCAATGGAATAATCCCAAATAGGGCTAGAAATCAGGAGATGGGTCATAACCTCCCATGCCCTACCTATTTCTTTGCTGTAACGAATCATTTCGTGACCCAAGTTACAACAGGAATGAAAAAAGGGACTTATGACCATTTTTCACACTAACGACATTGGCAGCATCCTCGTGGTCACATGCAGAGGTGATATTCAGCTGGTTCTGACTGGTTCTGGAGAACCGGTAGCGGAAATTTTGAGCAGTTCAGAGAACCAGCAAATACCGCTTCTGACTGGTCCCGCCCCCATCTCTTATCTGCCTCCCATTGAGTCCCGGCTGATTGGCTGGGTCTTCTTTGGTTGCCCTGTACAGGAAAACGGAGCTGGAAAGCTGGTTAGTGGGGTGGGGAAGGAATGGGGATTTTGCAGTATCCTTCCCCTGCCACGCCCACCAAGCCATGCTATGCCCACAGAACCAGTCATAAAAAAAAAATTGAATCCCACCACTGGTCACAATTCAGACACTTGACAATTGTCATGTACTCATGACAGTGGCAGTGTCCTGGGGTCATGTGAACCCCTTCTGCGACCTTCTGACAATGGGGAAGCCAGACTCCATTAACAACCATGTCACTGATTTAACAATTACAGTGATTCACTTAACATCTGTGTCAAGAAAGGTAATAAAATACACCAAAACTCACTTTACAACTGTGTTGCTTAGCAACAGAAATTGTGGCTATAAGTTCAAGGACTACCTGGAAGGGGTGCTCTACTAAAAGAGCTTTTCTTTCTTTCTTTCTTTCTTTCTTTCTTTCTTTCTTTCTTTCTTTCTTTCTTTCTTTCTTCCTTCCTTCCTTCCTTCCTTCCTTCCTTCCTTCCTTCCTTCCTTCCTTTTTTCTTTCTTGCCTTCCTTCCTTTTTCTTTCTTTCCTTCTTTCCTTTTTCTTTTTCTTTCTTTTCATCCTTTTTCTTTTTTTGTTTTCCTTTCTTTCCTTTTTCTTTCCTTCCTTCTTTTTCTCTCCCTCTTCCTTCTCTCTCTCTTTCTTTCTTTCTCTTTCTTTCTCCTTTCTTCATTTTTCTATCTGTGTATCTTTCCCTCCCTCCTTTCTGTGCTTCATTTATCCATTCACCCATGCCAGTTTTTTTTCCTGAATATGTATCTGAATTTTTTTAAAAAAAAATTATGCCCATTGAAGACAAATGCAACTGAAAGAAGGGGGAGAATGTTGCTTTCCCTGAGTAACCCCCATGTCTGGTTGCTAAGTCACACACTCCTTTTGGGGGGCTTGAAAGTGGCTCTACCTAGGCTGCTCCAGCTTGAGCTCAAAGCTAACCCTTCAGACTCCCACTTTATGGCCTTGCTCTTAATCCCACCCTTGAGTTCCACAATAGGTCCTTGTGTGAAACATCTCTGGGAACCTAATTTGACAAAAGAACTCCCTATAGTGAACGAGACATGGGTCGCGGCCATAAGAATATACCTTCAGTGCCTATAGAAAAATGGACAACGGAGCAGAACAATTTTGAGTACTACTTTTCCAGCGTCATGGCGGTGGGAACAGTAGGTGGGTTCCTGTCTGTTTTTCAGCTCAATTGAGACTCATGCCAGCTGTTATAAAGAAACAAAGCGAAGGAAAACAGCCAGTTACATGGGTTGACTTGGAATAAGTTCAGTCAAGGGCTTCCCTCTGGATGGATCCCCTGTGTGAGGATTGAACACAATCCACTTGTGCAGTTGGACTGGGTTGGGTTTCTCTCTAGGTGAGAGACTTCGATCCAATACTTGAAGTCCTACCAGAGCTGCAGAAATGCAGAGGTTTATGAGATGGCAGCCTGAGTAGACTTCCCCATCCCTCTCTCTGCTGCATCTGGTTGGTTAGGATGGATAGATAGATAGATAGATAGATAGATAGATAGATAGATAGATAGATAGATAGATAGGCAGGCAGGCAGGCAGGCAGGCAGGCAGGCAGGCAGGCAGGCAGGCAGGCAGGCAGGCAGGCAG
>BLBF01000006.1:5192238-5203928 GCA_015471245.1 Laticauda colubrina | reverse complement strand
TAGATAGATAGATAGATAGATAGATAGATAGATAGATAGATAGATAGATAGATAGATAGATAGAAAATAGATAGATAGATAGATGATAGATAGATAGATAGATAGATAGATAGATAGATAGATAGATAGATAAGATAGATATGCCATGCTTGCAATTGAGACCAATCACGAATTAACCTCCTTTGGATGCATTTTAACTTCATGTCCAGAAATCAATCAGTTAAGTGCATCGATGCAACTTGTTAAGTTTGTAACATGGTTGTTAAGTGAATTTGTCTTCCCCATTGACTTGCTGGTCAGAAGGTCACTTGAGGGAATCACATGACACCGAGACACTGCAACCGTCATAAATATGAGTCCGGTGCCAAGAGCCTGATTTTTGATCACATGGTTTTTCCAAGTTATGGAATCATCATGATGGAAAAGTCCGAGTCACTTTTCCAGTGCCGCTGTAATTTTGAATGGTCATTAAATGAGCTATCGTAAGTCCAGGACTACCTACACAAGCTGGCAGCCAAGGTGTGGGAGTGACAATGATAACTTATCATGTAAGCCAGTTCAGGGGACCATGCTGTCTGTCCGTCCATGTAAGACATTCACATAATGCTCATGTGTGATTGACAGGAGACTGAGATACCACTGGGAGCCTGGGAAAGAATTCTCCTCCTGAAGTAAAAGAGGCCCAAATGAGTTACCATTTTCTCCGCTGCTTCTATTTTCAACCTGTCCCGAACCATCTGGTTATTGATAGGGACTTTTAATGGTGGTCTGTCTCATTTCCCTCGATTTATGCCTCTCTGGTGCCGTGTTGGATTTTGGCTGCAGGTCCTTGAGAGACAGGAATGTCATTACTTTCGCTTCGTCGGCTGCTGAATCAGCCCTCCCAAATAGAAGGATGGATGGATGGATAGGCAGGCAGGCAGGCAGGTAGAGATGGAGGGAGGGAGAGAGAGAGAGAGAAAATGAGAGAGATAGGTAGATAGATATAGAGGATGGATGGTGGTCAAGAGAGAAAGACAGTTATAAAGGATGGATGCATGGATGGATGGATGGATGGATGGATGGATGGATGGATGGATGGATGGATGGATGGAAGTAGGTGTGTGGAGATAGATGATAGATAGATAGATAGATAGATAGGTAGATAGATAGATAGATAGATAGATAGATAGATAGATAGATAGATAGATAGATAGATAGATAGATAGATAGATAGATAGATAGGCCCTGCTTGCAGTTGAGGGCAATCGTGGTCTATTTGCAACCTGACCCGAACCATCTGGTTATTGATAGGGACTCTTAATGCTGGTCTGTCCCATTTCCCTCACTTTATGCCTCTCTGGTGCCCCGTATTGGATTTTGGCTTCAGGTCCTTGAGAGAAAGGAATGTCATTACTTTCGCCTCGTCGGCTGCTAAATCAGCCCTCCCAAAAAAAAGGATGGATGGATGGATGGATAGATGGATGGATGAGTAGGTAGGCAGGCAGGCAGGTAGAGATGGAGGGAGGGAGAGAGAGGATGGATGGATGGAAGTAGGTAGGTAGGTGGAGGGAGGGAGAGAGATAGACAGAGAAAATGAGAGAGATAGGTAGATAGATATAGAGGATGGCTGGATCAATGGAGGTAGAGAGAGAGAGACACATATAAAGGATGGATGCATGGATGGATGCATGGATGGAAGTAGGTGGGTGGTGATAGATAGATAGATAGATAGATAGATAGATAGATAGATAGATAGATAGATAGATAGATAGATAGATAGATAGATAGGCCCTGCTTGCAATTGAGGGCAATTGTGGTCTATTTGCAATCTGACCCGAACCATCTGGTTATTGATAGGGACTCTTAATGCTGGTCTGTCCCATTTCCCTCACTTTATGCCTCTCTGGTGCCCCGTATTGGATTTTGACTGGGGGGGGGGGGGTTGAGAGACAGGAATGTCATTAATTTCACCATGTCAACTGCTTCATCAGCCCACTCACAGAATTGCATTCATCGGTAACCCTTTGCCCAGGCCATTTTTCCCTAAAAGAGAAAAATTCTCTTCTTCCACATCCCCTGTAATTCTAAATTCCTTTTTTCCCCCTAAATTCAAAAGAGAGAATTTGTTTTATACATGAAACATATTTGCACCATGGGATAAAACATCCGTGTGGGTTTTTCTGCACAAATGCCTTTGTTGGATGGAAAAATAATAATAAAAATGAAATAGAAATAAATAAAAATATGAGGCTTGTTTAGATGCTTTGAATTGATTCTTTGCAATTACATTATACAGCAATTTCTGTTTGCCTTCCTATATCTAAGATTCCTTGCCTCAGTAATGATCTGGGTTGAGCTAACTCTGAGGTGAAGATGGCATCACAAGAAACCAAACACAGGACGAACTCTCAAATGCTCTATATCTGGACAAAGTCTCCCCATTATTATTATTTTTAGATCCTAATAATTTGTTTAACAACTTTCCTTCCAGAGATGTTTCTCCAAAAAGCAACTGGAGTTTCTTCTATTTTTTTTTCCATTGAAAACATTTCACTTTTCATCCAAAAAGCTTCTTCAGTTCTGGGAGAATTTTCTTTGAAAATGTTTCGCTTCTCATCCAAGAAGCTTCTTCAGAAGCGAAAAGTTTTCAAAGAAAACAAAAATCCAAGAAAGTCCAGTTGCCTTTTGGAAAAATGGCTTTGGGACAGTCATGACCCGGAAGATTGAGAATCTCCATAACTTTTTTCCATTTTTTTTCATACCCCTATTTCCTTTCCTTTTTTTCCTTTTCTTCCATCTCCTCCTATTCTCCAAGAAATCCTCCTGCTTTTTTCCTTGCCTTTCAAAAATCAAAGCTGCCGACTTGACAAGAATTGTTTTCCTTCATACAAGCTCCTGCCTGAGCAGAGGGGTTAGACTAGCGGACTTCCAAGGTCCCTTCCGTCTCTGTTATTCTATAAGTTTGCCTTACCCAAACCTTTGATATTATTCTGTTTCTTATTTACATATTTCATGGGGTGAGAATTGCACTGGGTAATATGTCCCGTTACCGCTGGTAGGATTTGAATGACTGATGGACCAAGAAAACCATCAAAACAGAACCAGTTATAGCAGCTGAATGAATATATAAACTTTTTGCAAAATGTATCTAATCATCACAACAAGAGCGAATACATTCAGTGCTGGAAGAATAATGATATATTTGTTTAGCCCCAGCTGGGGAAAAATAACCCACAAGAGAAAATGATGCAGCCTCCCATTTTTAGAGGAACAATGAACCTTGGAGTATAATATAGTTATTAGCCTTTAAGGAGCGAGAATTCTCCTTAATATTCATGTTTTATCACACAGTTATGTTGTTAAACCAAATACATTTCTCGAAGATCAACATATTGTACTTATCCAAGTTTATCCAATGCAATATAAAATGCAGTTGATTAATTCACAACGGTAATTAGAACCAGAATTTGTATCCGTAAGCAATGCACAGATAATCCTCGAATTATAAATATTTGTTTAGTGACCATTTGAAGTTAACAACAGCACTGAAAAAGGTGACATGATCATTTTTCACACTTATGACTGGTTGTAACATGTTCAGAGTTTTGCAGCATTAATTCAGTGCCAGAAAAATAAACACAGATGGCTGATGCTTCATTTAACATCTTTATAAACATAATAAGTAGATTTTACAAACCAGTTGTAGATTTCTCCAACATGGAGCAAACTCAAATAGAAACATGTTGCAAGTTCAGAGTAGAGCTCCATTCTTCAGCAAGCAAGCAAGTTGGTTTCTCTTTTACTTTAGTTCTGCAGGCAAGCAACAGGAGAGAAGCAGTTTCATTTTCAATAGACAGACTCAGAGCTTCCCACAGCTGCAGAGTTGCAGAGCTTAATAAAGAGCCATGCCTAGGCTACTTCTAGTTTCAGTTTCCAGCCTAGGCTACATCTAGTTTCAGTTTCCAAACAGTCCTCATTGGCTGATTTAGTTGCTATGCCTATTCATTGGCTATTCATTTTCATAAGTCGAAGGCTAACCTATACACATATTTCTGCGACCATTTCATCTGAAATATACAAGTCATGGGTTTTATTTTTCCAGCTACAAAAAAAATGTCTTATTTTGGAAGACCTAAGCAGACGCCAATAAAAGAAAACTAAGTTTATGGCTGAGTTTTGTCCCAGAATTGTTACACAGAAATCTGATAATACAGATAAAGGGAGGGAGGTAATCTCATACAGTATTTTTTTAGTACATGTGTTGGCAGCCTTGGAGTAAAAAGTATACATGTGTTTTGAGCATTGAATTGAATTTTGGAATTATGGTTAAACGGTTAAACCGTTTTCCTTTCCCACAAATTACAGATTTGCCTAATGAAGTAATATAGTTCTATTGACCATAGCCAACTAGTCTTTTATTTTAGCAATTATTTACGTGCTCCCTGTTAAAATCTGCCTTCCTTGATTTCTCTAATTACAGTAAATACCCCAATGGGAAAATTCTTTTTTAATACATACAAATTAAAATTCCATTTAGAGGTGCAATGGGGCCATGTAGCAACTTGAACACGAAGAAATGTTCCCGGGTAGCGATTAGAAGACAGAAATTAAGGGGGGAAAACTTTCTTCGTGTGTCAGAAAAATCTAGATGAGAAAGGTTTGTTTTAGAAAGATCATATTTTCTTGGAAAAAATAAAGGACAAACTTGAAAAGGAGTTAAAAAAAGGCTCATAAAAATAAAGTATTTTAATTGTTTATGTCTAATATGCTGGCTTTTCAAAGGAAAAAGCAAGAGCAGAGCTGAGAAAAACTTTACAAAAACATCCATTCCAGTAAAAAATATCTAAAAAGCATAAGTGAAGTTGTAAGAAGCAAGTATTAAAAGGATTTCTGCAATCAAGCTATGCATTGCATGATTGCATGTGTATATAAAATGTTAAATGTCCCAAATATTGATAGTGCTCTACTTACAACTATTTATTTAGTGACCATTGAAGCGTACAACGGCACTGGAAAAAGGGACTTAATGATCAATTTTCAAACTTACAACCTTTGCAGATCCCAGGGTCATGTGATCAAAATTCAGACACTTGGCCATCGACTCATCTTTATGACGGTTGCAGTATCCTGGGGTCATGAGATCCATCAAGTGTGTCAGGATTCCAGCAGTTACCCCCATTTAAATCAAAAGTCTCAAGCCAAACTTCCAAAACTTAAAAAGGATTTATTGGGAGTTAACATATCCGGCACTGCCTGAGTGTAGCCAACTCTGAGGCACTGAAACTTCTTTCTGTTGTCAACTATAAAACTATATACAAAATGTTTTATGAGTTGACAACAGCCTTTTGTAATTTCAGACAAGCAGAATCAATGAAGAAACCAGATTCGCTATTGGTAGTCCTTTACTTACAACAGTTTATTCAGTGTCTGTTCAAAGTTATGATAGCACTGAAAAAAGTGATTTATTTCCTTTTTTTTTCTACCCTTACAACTTTTCCAACATACTCATAACCACCGAATCAAAATTCAGATGCTGGTTCATGTTTATGACGGCTGCAGTGTCCTGAAGTTACATGATCTCCTTTTGCGACCTTCGGACCAGCCAAATCAATGGGGAAGCCAGATTCGTTTAATAACCGCGCTCCTAACCAAACAACCGTGGTGATTCAGTTAGCAACAGTTTGTACAAAAGGTTATAAAATAGGGCAAAACTCATTGAACACGTGTCTCGCTTAGCAGCAAACTTTGAGGGCTCAACTGAGGTCATAAGTCGAGGACCAGCTGACATTCTTTCCAATCTCAGAAAGTTAGCCAAGATAGATCCGTGATAGATCAGCTGACATTCTTTCCAATCTCAGAAAGTTAGCCAAGATAGATTCCAGCAGTTGCCCCCATTCAAATCATAAGTCTCAAGCCAAATTTCCAAAACTTCAAAAGGATTTATTGGGAGCTAACATATCCGGCACTGCCTAGGTACAGCTGACTCTGAGGCAAATCATTCATTGTCACCCTTGACCCTGGTTTCCCCCCACCCCCTGGGTGCATTGTAATTCATATTCTCCAATGCGACACATCCATAGCCAAGAGTCATCAGTCATGCTCTAGTTAGAATTTTGCATGGCAGAAACTTCAATCACCTAGTTACTATCTTTGAAAACATTTATGGTATGCAAGCTGCCGCACTGCTCCCCACTCCCTTTCTGTTGGCAACTCTAAAAAGACCATAGGAATATTTTGAGTTGACAAAATGAAGACAATGAAGAAGCCAGATTCACTTAACAACCATGTTTCTCATTTAACAACTGCATAGATTCACGTAACCCCCTGTGGCGGGAAAGGTCACAAAATGGGGCAAAAAACATATTTTGGGCTCAGTCGAGGCCGTAAGTCGAGGACTATCTGTATTTCTAGTCCAAAAGAAAATCCATCCAGGGACAAAAAACCCAAAGAATTTTTAAAAATACATATTCTGCTGAGGAGGCAGTTAAGAGGTTAGGAAATGTTGGTGGTCCACTGTTTCCTCCCTTTCCCAACAATTAACACATTTCTATGCTTTCCCGCACTGTAGAATATTCCCAAAGCAGCTCTCAAGTTGTAATACCATTACGTGATATGAACAGAACATTAAAAAACTGGTGGAATCGAATATATTTACATCCCACCTTCCTGCCTGACAAACTCATTAAACAAATAATGACTTCTTTAAAAAAAGCAAAAAAACCTACAACTCTCAAAAATATGGTTTTGGAACGGAAGAAATAGAAAAATCTGCTGCCTTGATGGCCATTTCTGTTGGAAAGATTGATCCTAAAATTGCAAGCAGTGAAATGTGATATGTGCAGTGCTGGGCTGATACTGGTTTGCACAGGTTGGGGCGAACCAGATGCTAATTTTACATTGTTAGTTCCGATGACTGGCTGGCCCCGCTCACCCCGCCTCACCCCTCCCAGGAGTCCCCATGTGGCCCATTTTGGATCCCAAGTAAGTGCAGGGCCCACGTAGAGTTTTGGGAGGGCAAAAAACGGGCCACACAGAGGTTCTAGAATGAGCCCGGGAAGGGGGGGAATGTGCCTCTCGGAGGCTCGAGGAAAGCCTCTGGAGCCCGGGGAGGGCGTGGTGCAGGAGGCTGACTAGGCCACGCCCACCATGGCCACGCCTATCCAGCAACCGGGCAGAGAACAGGTTGCTAAAATTTTTGAAGCCCACCTTCTGGATACGTGTTTCTGTGTGCAGGGGTGGGTTTCTACTGGTTCTGTCCACCTCTGTAGAACCGGTAGCTTTGCAGAGCAGCAGACATAGAACCGGTTCTATGTCTGCTGACGTTTTTGCTCACCCGCCCACCTGGGCTCTTACCTGACCTTTATTTCCTGATTTTTTTCAACTTCAGGTGCCGTGCGAGGCACAGCTGCAGTTGAAAAAGCAGGAAAAAAGGGCTTTTTGAAAGGCTGCTTCTCTGCACACAGCATGCTGATGACGATTTACAGGCGCTCGCCAGCAGCTGTACAGGGAAGCATATCGTAAATCACTGAACCTCGTAAATGACCAAACTTGTAGTTAACCCTGTTGGATCCCACCCCTGTCTCTGTGTGTGTATGTGTAAAACTACTTTTTTAAGTTGAACAAAAAAAAGGGAGCATCCTGTTTATTTGTACAATTGTAGGTAATCCTCAACTTACAACCCCCAAAATGTCTGCTGCTAGGCGGGACAATTGTTAAGTCAATTTTACCCCATGTCAACAACTCTTGCCACAGTTGTGAAGTGAAATCATGCAGTTGTTAAAAGTTAATCACACAAACTTTTGTTAAGCGAGCCTGGATTCTCCATTGATCTGGTTTGTCAGCAGGTCGCAAAAGGGGATTGCATGACCACAAGGCCCTGCAACAACAAATGTCATAAATGTGAGTCAAGTGCCAAGAATATGAATTTAATCCCGTGACTGTGGGGTTGCTGCAACAGTCGTAAGAGTGAAAAACAGCCATCAGTCACTTTTTCCAGTGTCACTGAAACTTCAAACGGTCACTAAACTCTTATAAGTCAAGGACTACCTGTACTCATTCAACTTTCCTCAAACTCATATAAATTACGTTCAAGATTCAAGCTGCACGCAATGAGGCCGTAAGTCATTTTTTCCCCGAGTGCTGTTCTTCGTATCTTCCGTCACTGAGCAAATGGTCTTAAGTTGAGGCCTACCTGTATGCCACCTCTGAAAATGACTTTTCGTCGGTTTTGCCTTGCTTGAAGCTCCAGCCTCGCTGCCCTGAAATATGAAACCACAAGCATCATCTGCAAAAAAAAATCGTGACTCTTCTTTCCCCCATCAGGGTGGTCTTTCTTTCCAAATACCTGGTTCAGCATCAACTTAGAAAACCATTAACCCTCCTGAACACAAGATGGGGGTCTTTTAATTTTGAACTCTGTCATGGCTTTTACTTTTTTTATTATTGCATTTCCCTCACCCATCTCCGAGAAGTCCACAAGCTAATAAAAGGCCAGCTGCATGTGTAGCTTTGTAGGGGTATCTCTCTCTCTCTCTCTTCTTTTATTCCTTTCAATCCTTCCATTTGTCTTTTCTTTTCTGCTGACCGGTGTGAATTTCTTTTCAATCTTCTTGGCCATCAAAAGGAGCCTGTGATGCTTCACTAAGCAAGCATTGTCTTCGCTCTTTGCAGTGATCTATCAAAATCGTTTCCCTGGCCCAGCTAACACCCTCACTCCATCAACCTGTCTGAACAAGGAGTCAATTTTCTCTGCCAGCTAACTAACCATCTTTGTTACTCGTCGTGTACGTTTCTCATTTCCGAACGAGTATTCTTCTCTCCTTTGTCTGTTCTGCTGACGATGGATTTTCCTCCTCTTTACTTGCTAAGCAATCAGGAAGCGTATTTCCTGAAGTGTCTAATTTTCAGCCCAAGACAGAGGGGCCAATAATACAGAGGGGCCAATAATTCAACCTATTAACCTTAAATTTCTGTTGCTAAGTGTTGTTCAACACCTAGCAACAAACTCATTTATTAAGTTGCTAACAAACTCATTTAAATTTAATAATCTCTCTGCATAAAAGCAAAATACCCCTCGCGCATCATCACAAAATCTCCATAACCGTAAAGCCTACAAACTTGAAATTTGGTATATATGTTCCTTTTGGCTTCTAGGTGCTCATTAAGAAAATATTTTTTGAAATGACCATTATTAGAGTATTAGTATTCCCTATATTATTATTATTAACACCCTCTGATGCTAAGGAGTTTGACTTCCCCTCCCCACCTGAAAAGAAATCTCTTCCAAATGTGAAACACAAGCAGAGGAGAGAAGTTTCAGTTTCACAACAGCAAGCAGCTTTAGTACAGAACAGTTGAGCTAAGCCACGCCACGCCCAGGCTCCTTGCTGTCTCCTTTTACACACAGCAAATACTGTTTCAGTTTACAAATAGCCCTCAACTCTCTCACACTAGCCAGATGAATACCAATAGAGGCTGGTAGGCAGAGGCAGAATTTTTTTTCTGCTTAACAACCATGTGATTTAGTTAACAATCGGACTGATTCACTTAACAACTGTGGATAAAAAAAATAAGGATGTAAGCTCAAGCGTCACTTAACCGCCTTGCTTATAACGAAGATTCTGATTTCAATTGTAGTTGTAAGTTGAGCACAACCTATACGTCAATAAAATTCTTAATATTACTCATAGTGGCTATTTCCTGACCTGGTTTATCTGTAAGCATTACAGAATAGCAGAGTAGGGAGGGGCCTTGGAGGTCTTCCAGTCCAACCCTGGCTGCTCAAGCAGGAGACCCTATACCAGTGGTGGCTAACCTTTTTTGGCTCTCGTGACGATAATTGCGTATGCCAGCACCCAGAAGGCAATGCATGCTGGGCCTCCCCCCCCCATGCCCCCTGCGTATGCATGCGTGATTTTCCCCTCATGCACTGTGCATCTCTGTGCATGCACAGGCAATCCCCTTGTGCGTAGCGCATGCCTGCACATGTGTGCACATCTCCCATTCACCTCCCCCCTCCAACCCCTGCACATGCGCACCAGATACCCAACAATCAGCTGTCAGGCAGTAGCATGCGCATGCGCAGTGGGGCTCTTCCGGGTGACCTCTTGCGTGCTAGGGGAAATGGCCCTGTACCATTTCAGACAAACGGTTGTGCAATCTCTTATTTAAAAGCTCCAGAGATGGAGCACCCACAACTTCGGACAATAATCCCAAGCAAGAAATTGTGACTGAATGAATTGAATGGCAGACTTGCCATCTTTCCAGGGATAATGTTTTAAATTTAATTTTTTTTTAATGAATTAACCCTAGCTAACAATGAGCTGTTAACACATAGGAGAATAAGAGAGTTGGAAGAGACCTTGGAGGTCTTCTAGTCCAACCCTTTGCTCAAGCAAGAAACCCTCTACCATTCCAGACAAACGGTTGTCCAATCTCTTCTTTAAAAACCTCCAGTGATGGAGCACCCACAACAAGCTGTTCCACTGATTAATTGTCCTCACTGTCAGGAAATTTCTCCAGATTTCTAGGTTGCTTCTTTCCTTGACAAATTTCTATCAGTTGCTTTTTGTCCTGCTTTCAGGAGCTTTGGAGAATAGATTGACACACACACACCCTCTTTGGGGCAACCCCTCAAATATTAGAGCACTGCTATCATGTCACCCTTAGTCCTTTTCCACTCCAGGGAGTAAATGACCTATACCCATGATGGCGAACCTGTAGCACACATGCCACAAGTGGCACGCAGAGCCATTTGTACTGGCACGCGAGCTGCAGGCAAACTTACTTCAGTGCGCATGCACACGCCTCACAGCTGTTTGTTTTTTTTTCTCGGTTGGTTTGAGGCCTTTTTGGGCCTCCCAGAGGCTTGGAAAAAGCCTCTGTAAGGCTTTTCAGGCCGAGTTTTGTCATTTCCTGTGATACCGGAAGTGACAAAACGGGCCTGTAATTCGGCCTGAAAAGCCTTGCAGAGGCTTTTTTCAAGACTCTGAGAGGCTGAAAAAGGCCTCAAACCAGTCAAAAAATCAGCTGTGAGGTGCAGTGCAGGTAAGGCGGTGGCGGGAGGAATTGTGCACGCATGCGCAGGAGTCATGGGGAGGGGGCACACATTGCATTCTGGATGCTGGCACGTGAGTGCATGCGTGCTAATGTGCACACAGTTTTGGGCACAGGAGCCCAAAAAGGTTAGCCACCACTGACTTAAATTATTCCTAAATTATTATTAGGGTTTGTATTAGGTGTTGATTTTTTAACATACCTCCCTTACAGGAATTAATGCAGAGGAGGTCTCCAGATCATAATAATGATTCTGTGCTATTCGATATCTTTTCTCTTCTCTTTGCAAAGGTGCATTTGGGTCAGGGATGGGTTGCCACCGGTTCACCCCGGTTCGCGTGAACCGTTAGCTAGTTTTATCATTTTTAATTACCGGTTTAGCGAACCAGTAAATGCCAGTCCTGGCTGGCCCACCCACCCCACCCCTCCCAGGAGTCCCCACGCGGCCTGTTTTGCATTCCAGGTAAGTACAGGCCCCAGGCCTCCCAGAGGCTCAGAAGGCCGGAAGTAGGCCTATTTCCAGCCTCCAGAGAGCCTCTGGAGCCCAGGGAGGCCATTTTCACCCTCCTGGAGGCTCAAGGCAAATAAATAAATAAATAAATAAATAAAGAAAGAAAGAAAGAAAGAAAGAAAGAAAGAAAGAAAGAAAGAAA
>BLBF01000006.1:5164339-5187176 GCA_015471245.1 Laticauda colubrina | reverse complement strand
ATGGAATGGAATGGAATGGAATGGAATGGAATGGAATGGAATGGAATAATGGAACAGAACAGTAAAGAATAGCATAGTGTAGAGTAGAGTAGAATAGAAAAGAATAGAATAGAACAGAACAGAACAGAAAATATGGAATGGAATAGAATTAGAATAGAACAGAGAATGGAATAGGAATAGAATAGAATAGAATAGAATAGAATAGAATAGAATAGAATAGAATAGCAGCTGGAAGGGACCTTGGAGGTCTTCTAGTCCAGCCCCCTGCTGAGGCAGGAAACCCTATAACCACTTCAGACAAATGGTTATCCAATCTCTTCTTAAAAACTTCCAGTGTTGGAGCATTTACAACTTCCAGAGGCAAGTCGTTCCATTGATTAATTGTTCTTAACTGTCAGGAAATTTCTCCTTAGTTCTAGGTTGGTGATGAAGTAGCGTAGACTTCAATTCTTAGAATTCCCCTACCAGCATAGATGGATAGCTGGGGAATTCTGGGAGTTGAAGTTCACTTCTCTTGAAGTTGTCAAAATTGAGAAATGCCGATTTAGATGCTTAGGTTATCTTTCTATATCTCTAAAATTCAGGGATAAATAGCCATCCGTATGAGCTCAAAAATGCTTCCAACAAATAAGTGTAAAGCTTCAGCAAAAACACACCAATTTGCAGAAATACATGAATTATTTTTAAAAGGAGGACTCCAAAATTGCCCTGTGAGGCCTAGTACCCTCAGCGGGGGAGACAAACAGATTTATTTTTACTCACAGGTGGTCCTCGAATTACAACAGTTCCTTTACTGACCATTTGAAGTTTCAATGGCACTGAAAATAAGTGACTTATAGCCATTTTTCACACTTATGGCCATCCCCATGGTCACGTGCTTAAAATTCAGACACTTGGCAATTAACTCAGATTTATGACTGTCACAGTGTCCCGGGATCATGTGATCCCCTTTTGCGACCTCCTGACGACCACAATCAACAGAGAAGCCTGATTCACTTAACAGTGGCATTACTAACTTAACAATTGAAGTGATTCACTTAACAACTGCAACAGGAAAGGTCGTAAATTGGAACGCTTAACAACTCTCTCCCTCAGCCACAGAAATTTTGGGCTCAATTGTGCTCATAAATTGAAGACCACCTATGTCAACTTTACATGCCATTCATCCCGTGGTTGCGAGGTGACACCAAACAGCTTACAACATAATAAAACATATGGAAATAAAAGCCACTATAAATTCAACACCAGATTAAATTACAAGAGATTAAAATGATTTTGTTTTAAAAAAATCATCCCACAGTGGAGTGGTGGAGTGGCTTTTCTGTTACTACACCAGCAGAGATAGTGTAGATAAGAGAGTGGTTGTAAGAGAATGGTAAATTGGCCTTCCGCTCTTCAAAACACTGCTTTAAATTTGGGAGAAAAAAATTGATAATGAGAAGATTCAAAGGATGAAAAGACTTACGAAGAAAGGTTTAACTATTATATCTGTGGGTCCCTCTCCTTTGTGGTTTTTAATTTCATTTTTCCTACTTTTTCAATACACACACACACACATACACACATGGAAAGGCACTTGTGTAAATAAAACCAGCTGTAATTGTCTGAATAGACAATTAGATAAAGATATTTTCCTAGATAAAGACCATGACACATCAATAATAATGATGATGATAATTTTGCAAAATACATCAAGAATTTGCAGTTTTCTGTAATAACACCAGTAGAACTGCAAAAATACTGCACCACTACTCAGAACATTGTACATTTTAAGAAGATACTTGGTTGATATACCTAGGATGCTGGCAGCAACCCATATCCTCCATCAAAACCAGTCAGTGATATTTGTGATACATTTTTAAACATTCAGTTGACTGAGTTTCATGTTTAATGAATAAACGTTTGTAATAATAACAACAACAGCAGTCACAATCAATTGAAGATAGCCTGAATACGTATTTCTGCCTTCCTCGTTCCTGAAAAAGGACCATAAAAATGACAGCAGAGGGAAGTTCCCTAACAACTTTTTTTTGGGGTATATAACATTTTTAAAAATTTAATCTTGATCTTAAAAATTCCAAAGGAATAGAAGGTTAGAAATTTGTAGTTACAGCCTCTCAGATTGGAGGGGAAAAAATAATGTTTTGATTATCCAAAGAGGAGAGTATTGTTCAATTAAGAGAACCTTCATTTAATCCAATATTTTGTTTTTTATTTTCCTATATTTCAGCAGGAAAGTCCAGTACTTTTTTTCCCGAAGACAGTTTTATAGAAACCGGGGAGATTGATGTCGGCAGACGAGTTACGCAGAAGATCCCTCCCAGCATATTTTGGAGATCTCAGGTGTACATCGACCATCCTGTACATTTGAAATTTAATGTTTCGTTGGGAAAATCAGCTCTGGTTGGGATTTATGGACGAAAAGGACTCCCACCTTCGCACACCCAGGTGAGGTGGATTCGGAGGAGATACAAATAAAACTAGAATGATTACTACTCATGCTTTGAACGTAGGATGCAATACAGGTAGTCCTTGACCGGCAGCCCTGGCAAAAAGTTTCTGTCTCACCACAGACTAACAAGTCTGTCCAGATGGAAGATGAATAGTTGTCTGCCACACTTATTCATCTCCGGCCCCTGCCTTTTATCCCCAGAACTAGGGCTTCACTAGCAGCTATGGCTCTTCCGTCCTGAGGACCGGCCCATAGATTTCCACTGCTCTCCTCTCCTCTGCCTTCTGTGCATCTATGCATCAGGCACTGGACCCAGCTGTTATTCCTCTTCCTCATCAGCCACCTCCACACCTGGGAGCTGTTGACTCTCCATCTGAGGGCCAACAGACGGCCCATGCTCCGCTTCTGTCTCTCTCTGCCAGCTCTATTCCCTCTTTCCCCTCAGAGATGTCAGGTTGCCCTGATGCTGACCCTGATTCCCACACCTCCTCCTCCTCATCTGATTCAGCTGCTGGAGGAGCCAGTGGCCAACAAGTCATAACAATTCATTTAGTGACCATTCAAAGCTCCCAACAGCACGGCAAAGAATAATTTATGACTGTTTTTCCACACATACGACCGTTGCAGCATCTCCGTGGTCACGTGATCAAAATTTGGATGTTTGGCCACTGGCTCATTTATGACGGTTACAGTATCTCCCAGGGTCATATGATCCCCTTTTGCGACCTTCTGACAAACAGAGTTAATGGGGAAGGTTCTCTTAACAATCATGCTACTAACTTAACAATTACTGTGATTTACCTAAGATCAGAAAGGTTGTAAAATGGGGCAAAACTAACTTAACAAGATCTCACTTAGTGACAGAAATGTTGGACTCAATGGTGGTCGTAAGTCTAGTACTGTTGAATTTCGTTTTCTACTATCTCTTAAGATTTTAAAGGAAGCCGGGATCACACAGTAAATCAAGCTAAGGCAAAATTTTAGATCATTCTGAAGGAATCTTAAAGTTTGGATGCCACCACTGAGAACGCCCTGTACAGTCTTCCCTTCAATGTTTCAGATGACAACGGGAAATAGAGGAGGCCATTTTTCAAGTGTGGGGACATTTGTGCTAATCTGAGGCATATTTTGTAGATTTTTAATTTCTGTCTTACACATTTGCAGGTAGTCCTCAACTTAGGACTATAAAGGAGCGTGTCTGTTATGGTTATAAGTCATGACAGTTGTAAAGTGGGTCACCCATGTAATCTACCTGATTATACATCTGTTGTATTATACATCAGCCATCATTAAACACTGATTATACATCAGCCATCATTAAACAGTGATCATTTAAAGAATACAGTCCTTAAGTGAACACGATGGTCACTGAATGAACCCATTGTAGAATAGAATAGAATTCTTTATTGGTCAAGTGTGATTGGACACACAAGGAATTTGTCTCTAGTGCAAATGCTCTCAGTGTACATAAAAGAAAAGATACATCAACAGTCAAGAATCATCAGGTACAACACTTAAACATCTTGTTCACTGGGATTCAAAAAAAATTACTACCTTTTCTGTGGGCGTGGTTTGGTGGGCATGGCAGGGGAAGGATATTGCAAAATCCGCATTCCCTCTCCACCCCACTAACCTGCTTTCCAGCTCCATTCTCCTATGTAGGGCAACCAAAGAAGACCGAGACAATCAGTTGGGATTCAGTGGGGAGGCAGAGAATAGAGGGGGGTGGGGGCAGTCAGAGGTGGGATTTGCTGGTTCTCTGAACTACTCAAAATTTCCACTACTGGTTCTCCAGAACTGGTCCAAACCTGCCGAATAACACTTCTGCTATGGACCGATTCGGCTGAAAACTGGAAGTAAATTCCAAGGTTTTTAGTGGCCATAAATAACTTTATTTTCAGTGTTGTTGTAACTTTGAATGGTTACTAAACCTAATTATCATGAAGTCAAGGATTATCTCTGAGCAGGACCTGAAATTATTTGGGTGGGTCTCTATTTCAACACACGTGTTCTTCCCATTTGTGTGTGTGTGTGTGTGTGTGTGTGTTTCAGTTTGACTTTGTTGAGCTTCTGGACGGACGGAGGCTGCTGAGTCAGGAAGCCAGGAATCTAGAAGGACCCCAACGACAGCCAAAGGGATTTGTGCCGCCAGCCAGTCATGAGACAGGATTTATTCAGTATCTGGATTCTGGAATGTGGCACCTGGCCTTTTACAACGATGGAAAAGAATCTGAGTTGGTCTCCTTTCTCACCACCACTGTTGGTAAGGGCATCTTACGTTTCACTGATAGAAGGGAATATCTGTACTCAGTGTTGAACTGGGGGATCCTTGGTGCTAACTAACAACACTGATGATGTTACCTAGTTGGGTAATGAAATGTCTGCAAAAAAACCACCAAGTTTAGAGAGCACCGAGGACTCCCCAATTGCCATCTTCCTCCTCCTCCTCCTCTCCACTTCCTTCTAGAATTGATGCTGTTACCTAGTTTTGTAATGAAATGTCTGCAAGAAAGCACCAAGCTCAGAGGGCATCAAGGACCCTACAGTTCTTCCCCTACTCCCTCCATCATCTGCCTTCTCCTCCTCCCTCCATCCTCCATCTCTCTCCATCAACTGTCTTTCATTCTCTTCCTCCTCCATATTCCACTCCACAAAATCCACCCCTAGTATTAACGATGTTACCTAATTGGGTCGTAAAAAGTCTGCATGAAAAGAACTAAACTCGGAGAATACAAAGGACCCCGGAGTTCTCCTCCCCCCCTCCTCTCCCACTTCCTTCTAGCCCTGATGCAATTATCTATTTTTGTAATGAAATGTCTGCAAGAAAACCACCAAGCTCAGAGAGCACCAAGGACCTCTCATCTATGTTTTTTAGCTGGTACAATGAACCAGATCCTACCTAACTCTTGTCCTGCCCTTAGGTGCTTTGGAGAATAGGTTGAATCCTCATCAGAAGACTGCTATCATACCATCCCTAGTCCTTCTTTTCATTAGACTAGACATACCTAGTTCATACAACATACAGTAACCTACAATTCGTGATAATATAACAGTTAATTTAATATGTTCATTCAACTTAACAGGACCAAAAGCTAGCTTTTCGTAACTTTCCGTAAACCTTGGCCTATCTAATTATATAATAGATTAATTGCATGATTTCTTAAACTTGTCCACTTCCAGAGATGTGGACTTCAAGTTCCAGAATTATACAACTTGATGAGAATTCTGGGAATTTGAAGTCCATGACCCTGAAATTGCCAGGGTTAGAAAACACACTGGAGTCTCATTTTGCAGGAAACTGACTTAAGTTTGTCGAGTCAGTTTTTGGTAAAATGTTCTTTGTTTACTCTTTTTATATGCACTTCGACTTGACACATTTAAGGTGAATAATGTCATAACACAGTTCGTGTGTTGCAGCCAAAGAAGCACAAACATGATCTTGTGGGGATGAAAGGAAGTATCTTCATTGAATATTTAATACCAAATAATATGGACTGCATTTTCTTTTTCTTTTTTTACCAACTTTAACATTGTTTTTATCAGATTATAAAACAAAATAGAAAAGCAAATTGGAAAACACATTTTCAAAATGGCTGCTTCTCCAAACCATCCTTCTCTTTCTGATAAATCTATCCATGCCAGACACTTTTCAGTTTGAAGGGTTAAATTTCAGTTAGATAGACCATACTGTTCTTGGAATGGATGACACTGAAATATAGTGTCTTCTTTTGGCTATCTAGGAATTCACATTTAATCCAATAATTTCTTAGAGTTGCAATATGACGTGGTTTGGCCAACAGTCTCAGTGGTCAGTTTTCTTTTTCACTCAATTGAAACCTGAGTATGTTGTTATTGGAAGAACCCTCATTTGATTCTTCTGTTCATTTTGACATAAATTATTTCTTTTCAGACAAACAGAAGGGGACTCTCATTTCAATCACGTAGGTTAACCCTCTGTACAACTGCTTTATATTTCAACTATGTTTAATATCTGTTAATCCACCTCGCTGTAAATCACAGACTCTTGTATAAAAATTTACACATACAATGTGCCCAACTATGGGGATTGTTTAATGGTCTAATTTTTTTCCCCTGGATTGCAAAATGATGCTTCGTTATGAGACTGATATTTCTGCTTCTTCCCTAAACAGCTTTAGTGTTGCATCTCAGCTGTATTCAATAACAACCTGAGAGCCATTGGCTGTAATTTGTCTTGGCAGGTTAATTAAAAGTTTAGTTCTTATTAAAGCAAAATCATTAAGGGATGCAATATAGCATTTATTTATTCATTTATTACATACCCTGAGAGTTGATTTAATCTCTGGTTGAAATGCATCGGTAGGTAACCCTTGACTTACAGCCATTTGTTTAGTGACAATTCAGAGTTACAGCGGCCCTGATCAGAGTGACTTCTGGCCGTTGTTCACAATTACTGTTAAACGATCAAAATGTGGACATTGTTAAAGGTTGCAAAATTTGGACACCATGATGGTTACAGTGTCCTGGGGTCATATGGACCAAAGGGGAGGCCCAATTCACTTAACAACCACGTTACTAACTTAGCATTTGCACTGATTCTCCTAACAGCTATGGCAAGGAAGGTCGTAAAATAGGGCAAAACTCACTTAACAGTTGTCTTGCTTAACAATGGAAAATTGGGGTTTAGTTGTGGTTGTAAGTCAAGGATTATCTATTCTACTTTTGGGCTGAAATGTTTGATTCTTTCCTGTTCCATCAACATGCTTCATATCCTTGAAGTTGAATTATGTCAAAAAGCACCACATTGTAATCTCATCTCATGCACATCCCTTGTAGTGGACAGATGAGATGTTGTTCCTTTATAGCAATTCTTCCAAAAGTTTCTCTTGTACTCATTGTTCTTGAATACATTTTGCCTTGTAGTTTGCACTTTTTCTATTAAAGCCACGTTTCCCAACCTTGGCAAAATTTAAGAAGAGTGGACTTCAACTCCCAGAATTCTCAGCAATGCTGGCTGTGGAATTTTGGGAGTTGGAAGTCCATATACCTGGAAATTGTTGAGGTGAGAGATCTCTATTTTGAAGACATGGGTGTTGTTCCATGCTGAACAATAAAATAAAAAATGTTTGGCCTATCTCTTAAGTCATGGGTGAAGCTACCATGTTATGCACCACTTAAACCAGCAGTCTCAGCTTTAGCAAGTTTAAGATGGATGGACTTCAGTTCCCAGAATTCCTCAGCCAGCTATGCTGAGGAAATTCATACTCTGATTTGCCAGAATGAGGAATGTCACTGGAGATATTTTGGTGGATTTTATTAGAATAAAGACAAGAAATCAAGTCCTGTGCATTTTAACACAAAATTGAAGATGGATAATACAGATATAACTGTTCTGAAAGAGATTGCTATTAGAATTCTGCATAAGAGTTCCCTTTGATCTGTTGGATAATTTAGAGTTGGTATATGTATGTATGTATGCATGTATGTATATGTATGTACGTATGTATATGTACGTTGTGTACAAACTCTATACAGAAGCCTGATGATGGCAGATGAGATTCTGCTGAAATGTTGCTACAACTTTAAAAGCACAACTACAATGACGTGGGATAATACCCGAAGGAAGCTGAACAGCACACATGTTAAGTACCCGCGAAAACTTTAAAAAACAAATATATATATATATATACATATATATATATATATATAAGTTTTCACGGGTACTTACATGTATGCTGTTCAGCTTCCTTCAGGTATTATCCCACGTCATTGTAGTTGTGCTTTTAAAGTTGTAGCAACGTTTCGGCAGAATATCTCAGAGGTAGCTAGTTGAGGAATTCTGGGATTTGAAGTCCGCAGGTCTTAAAGTTGCCAAGTTTGAGGACCCCTGATATACAGAGACAAAAGACAGTATATTTATTTTTCAGAAAGACACAGATCTTTTTCAAAAGTAGACTCAAGAAAGCAGAGTAGCAGAATGTATGAATCTAGCTACATTCTCACACAGAACTGTGAAATTCAGCAATTTAGACCAGTGCTTCTCCATTTTGATGAGTCTAGAAAAAGTGGACTTTGACTGTCAGAATTCCCCAACCAGAAATGCTTAAACACCTTAAAAGCTCCAAGACTAATTCATAAACCTTCTACATCTCCTCCCTTCTTGAGGGATCTCTCTAACAAACTCACCAATAAACTGATAAAGATAAGATTTTTTTCCCTCCAAAGGTACCTCTCCTGAACTTCTTGACACCTGAACATTTACGGTAGGCCATAACCATTTTCAGCCAAACCATGACAAAGTAGCTAATGCACACTTGGCAGGAAACACAAGGAGGAAGCAATAGAGTAATGACTTTTCCTTGTAATATGTCCCTTCCATTCTCTGTCCTTGCAAATTATAGCAAAAGATATCTCTCCCTCCCTCTCTCTCTGTAATGAATTAGCTTCCTTGCGAATGACTTTGGCAGCATTTTTGTAACACAGACGCTCTGCCGTAAATTGCCTGGTGGATTCACCTCTGCCAGATATACTGTGATTTATTTGGGACAATCTGGTCCTGAGTGGAACAAAAGAGCAGGCCAAAGAAGAGCTGAAATCAGCACATCTGGGGTAGAGGTTGGCTAAAAACCAAAAACCTGTTCAGAAATGGCAGGGAATAGATGAGCTTCTAGGGATCTTTTCAGCCATTCCTGATGTCAGCTTTGGAGATGTTCTGGCCTAGGTCCCCCAAACACGACAAACCCTCTGAAGTGAACTCAAAGATTCCTTTAATTAGGGCCGGCAGCCCCGCCAAAAAGTTTTTGTCTCACCTCAGGTTTACAAGGCCATCCAGCCAGAAGATGAATAGTTGTCTGTCACATCTATTCATCTCTGCCCCTGCCTTTTCTTCCCAGAGCTAGGATGGGGCTTTGCTAGTAGCAGTGGCTATTCTGTCCCATAGACCGTCCCATAGATTTCCACTGCTGTCCTCTCCTCTGCCTTCCGCACGTCAGGCACTCACTATACCCAGTTATTCTTCCTCTTCCTCATCAGCCACCTCCAGACCTGGGGGCTGTTGACTCCCCATCTGAGGGCTGATGAATGATCCAGGTTCCACCTCTGTCTCTTTCTCTCTGCCAGCTCCACTCCCTCTTCCCTGTCATGTCCCTGTTGGAATTTGATTCCGAGGGAGAGGCTGAGCAGCTGACGGAGTGGGAGTGTGGCTCAGTTGGCTGTGGAAGAAAGTGGGGAATGGCACAGTCCAGCTCGGCAGAGCAGGACAGAGGTAGAGAAAGGCAGACAGAATTCAGAGGAAGATCCAGGCCCAGCTCCTCTTCATCCTAGGGCACGCAAGTAAGAACAGAGAAAGGAGCAAGGTGAGTTGCGTGGCTTACGGGGAGGAAATGGCCCTGATTCCCTTCATTAAGCTGCAACTGGGAACACAGTGTTTAAAAAGGGAGTTTGCGCACAGCAACTTGTTGGAAACAAATTGTGTATTATCTTGTTTTGTCAAGGCTCATCTGGGTTCCTGGCGTCTTCCCAAATGTGTGTGTTTTGTTGGCCTTTCAAGCCTGCAATTCCTTCTCCTGCGCTGTCAAGCTAATTAATGCAATGTGGTTTGTATGGATTTTTAGTTACAGTTTGTATGTACTTTGTTTCCGGACTGAATTTCCTCCACTTTAAGACTGTTCTTGGGAGAGTTTCTTTTCTCCAGCCGAAGGTAACTGGACATTGAAGGCAAACTTGGAGGTATTAAAGGGACTTTTCTCACTTATGTAACTAGGTTGCCTTTGTGCCACGCCCCTTTGGGTCATCACATTTCCCCTCGGAGCTCCTAGGTTGCCTTGATGCTGAATCTGATTCCCCTCCCTCCTCCTCCGATTTGGTTGTTGGAAGGGGCAGCGACCAACAGACCACAACAGAAGAAGCCCAAAGTGGACCCACGCACAAAGCCAAAATAAACAAATAAATAAACCACAATAAATCCATATAAATAAAGATACTTCAAGCTACAGAGGTGTTTATGAAAGGCGAAGATGGATCAAGTAAGAGTTTAGAAATAGTTAGAAATAACCGCCCAACTTCCCTGCAACAAATTTTCTTATTTTGAGACTTTATTCAGAAGAAACCAACCATGAGAATTTTGTGAGTTGGTATTCACGAGTACAAATAGCCCTGGACTCACGACCAGAACGGAGCCCAACATTTCTGTTGCTCAGTGAGACGGCCGTTAAGTGAGTTTTGCCCCATTTTTGCAACCTTTCTTGCCACCGCTGTTCAGGGAATCCCTGATGTTGTGAAGTTAGTCATAAGGTCCTAAAGTGAATCTGGCTTTCTCCATTGACTTTGCTTGTCAGAAGATCGCAAAAGTGGATCATGTGACCCCTGGGACACTGCAAACATCATAAATACGAGTCTGTTGCCAAGCGCCTGAATTTTGATCACGTGACCAGGGGGATGCTGCGATAGTCATAAGTGTGAAAAACAATCATAAGGCAATATCTATCATAATTTTTTTCACTTTGAGCAAGCAAGTAGTTGTAAGTCGACTTACAATCATAACTCGGACCAAAATTTCCATTGATAAGTGAGTCATTCCTGTTAATGTAAAAATACTGCTTTCTCCTCCTTACTACAGCCTCTCATCTCAACCCCCAAATGAGCCAGATAACCCCTTAGCCTTTTTTTTCTTTCTTTCTTTTTCTTTTTTTCCTTCCTTCCTTCCTTCCTTCCTTCTTTCCTTCCTTCCTTCCTTCCATCTTTCCTTCCTTCTTTTTCTTTCTTCCTTCTTTCCTCCTTTCTTTCCTTCTTTCTTTCCTTCCTTCTTTCCTTCCTTCCTTCCTTTCATCTTTCTTTCCTGCCTTCCTTCCTTCCTTCCTTCTTTTGCTCTTTCTTTCCTTCCTTCTTTCTGTCCTCCCTCCTTCCTTCCTTCCTTTCTTTCTTTCTTTCTTTCTTTCTTTCTTTCTTTCTTTCTTTCTTTCTTTCTTTCTTTCTTTCTTTCTTTCTTTCTACCTCTCTGTCAATCACAGCTGGTCAATTCTCCTTTCTTTCACTTAGGTAACTTCACTTGATCCAAGCCCTTCAACAAAAGGCTCATTGACTTGACATAATGATTTTACCCCCTCCAGGGTCAAGAAAAAGGTTTACATAATTTTAAACTTCATTTTGGAGAGGCAGCAGCTGCTGCTCAACTTTTTCCAAATCCCAAACTCCATATTTTCCTAACAAGGCCTTCAGTGTTATGTAAAGTTTTTCTAAAGATATTTTTGCTCATGCAAATCTTAAGAAATTCAATCCTGAAGGGTTTTATAGTCTCTCTCTTTACAAAGAAAAAGAAAAGACAGAGGTTTCTCTATTAAATATACAACATTTGAGGGATAATCTGCGCACAGCATGCTTTGTTCTTGTTTCACCTGATAAAACCGTTTAGCTTCTATTTCCTTGTGAGCAAAATAGTGGGAGATAGCCGCTGAGATGGGCAGGTCCATCTACTGTAGAATAGAATAGAACCACAGAGTTGGGAAGGACCTTGGGGTCTTCTAGTCCAACCCCCTGCTTAGGCAGGAAAGCCTACACACTTCAGACAAGTGGTTATCCACTCTCTTCAAATCTGCTTTCCAGATTTGCCTCATTCTCATTCCTCTTATTGATCAGAATTCTGCGGTTCTTCACCAACACTCTAAACCAACTAATCTCCTTGGAGATTTTGCATTTATTCTTACAATCTTTCCTTTGGTACAAGTGGTCCTCAACTTACAGCCATTCATTTAGTGATCATTCAAAACAGGGGTGAGATTCAAATCTCTTTACAACCGGTTCTGTTGGCGTGGCCTAGTTTGTGGGTGTGGTTTGGTGATTTTGTGACTGGGTGGGTGAGGCTTGCTGACTGGGCATAGTTTTGTAGTCATGTGACTGGGTGGGCCTGGCTTGTGTGTAAATATTGTTAATATTTATGTAAATATTTAATTTTTTATAAAAAAGAGCAACTTTTACCCAAAATCAGGCAAAGCAGGCAGGCAGATTGAGCTGCTCCTAGAATCACAGATTTACTCAAAGATCTACCATTCTGCAATCTGTTGCCCGAGTCTGTCACATAAAATTGGCTAACAAGCAAACTCAGAAAATTAACTCACAATACACCAAATATGTAAATATTGATTTTTTTTATTTAAAAAAAGAGGAACTTTTACCCAAAACCAAGCCAAGCAGACAGGCAAATTGAGTTGCTCCCAGAATCACAGATTCACTCAGAGATCTACCTTTCTGCCATCGACTACCTGAGTCTTCACTGAAAAATAGAAACTTCAGTTGTAAGGAAGCTTTTAGATGAGCTAGAAAGCAAGAAATCCAACCATTTCCTGCTTTCTAGCTAATTTAAATCTCCCAGCACAGCAGAACAGCAAATGGTTGGGGGGTGGGTGGGTGAGTAATAATAACAACTTACCAAAGGCAGGCAAGTTGGGTGGCGCGTATGCCAGGTAAGGAGTGAGTGGGCAGGGAGGGGAGGGACCAGCCAGTGGCGGGATTTGCCGGTTCTCCGAACTGCACAGAATCATAACCGGTTCTATAGAACCGGTTTGACCAGGTAGAATCTCACCCCTGGTTCAAAGTTACAACGGCACTGAAAAGTGACTTCTGACCATTTTGCGCACTTTGTGGCATCAAAATTTGCTGTGTCCCAAGCTCATGTGATCCCACTTTTGCCCCCTTCTGACAAACAAATTCAGTGGATTCATTGAACAGCCGTGTTACTAACTTAACCTCGATGATTCGCTTAACAACCACGGTGAAAAAGGTCGTCAACTGGGGCAAATGTTGGGCTCCCTTGTGGTCGTAAGTCAAGGACTTCTTGTGTAGGGGACAGCAACATTGTTCTTCCATGCATCAGACACCGATGAAGCCTTCACATGTTCCTTAAACAAATGCCACAAATTCTCCATAGCCGATCTCTCCTTATTGTGTCTTCCTCCAGCTACGTGATTCAAAATTCTCCCTGTTTCTATAAGAGCTCCCTTCTTTTCATCATTGTTTTTCTTGGCTGCTATCTTTTATGGCCTTCATTTTATTGCATCACTTTTTAAAATTTTTAATTCCATTCACCTTGCTGGAGGCACCACATTTAGTCCTCTCTGCTCACTTCCCAAAGAATCTTATTTTTTTTATTTCTGTCAAAAATCGGGCTGTATTTCCAACTCCACTTTTAATCTTAACCATTCCATGCTCTCTTGCGATGCACTGTTTGCAATTATTTTTCCCTATGAATAGAACAGAATAGAATTCTTTTATCGGCCAAGTGTGATTGGACACACAAGGAATTTGTCTTTGTGCAAATGCTCTCAGTGTACCTAAAAAGAAAAGATACATTCGTCAAGAGTCAAGAATCACCAGGTACAACACTTAATAATAAGTGAAAATATGTACAGACCCCTCACATCCTGGATATAAACTGTTTCAACTCCTTCCCTCAAAACGACACTATAGAGCACTGCATACCAAAACAACTACACACAAGGATAATTTTTCCCCCAAACACCATCACTCTGCTAAACAATAATTCCCTCAACATTGTCCAACTATTTACAAAGTCTATACTACTATTACTGTTAATCTTCTCATCACTCCTTATTGCCCATCTCCTCCCACTTGTGATTGTAGGGCTGTAACTTTGTCGCTTGTATCCTTATGATTTATATTGACTGTTTCCTAGTAGGATTTGATTGCTTATCATACCCTCATGACTATCATTAAGTGTCGTACCTGATGATTCTTGACTCTTGACGAATGTATCTTTTCTTTTATGTACACTGAGAGTATTTACACCAAGACAAATTCCTTGTGTGTCCAATCATACTTGGCCAATAAAGAATTCTATTCTATTCTATTCTATTCTATTCTATTCTATTCTATTCTAATAGTCATAGGGTACAGTAAGCAATCAAATCATACAAGGAAGCAGTCAGTATAAATCATAAGGATACAAGTGACACCGTTACAGTCCTACAGTCACAAGTGGGAGGGGATGGTGATAAGTGATGAGAAGATAAATAGTAATAGTGCAGACTTTGTAAATAGCTGGACAGTGTTGAGGGAATTATTTGCTTAGCGGAGTGATGGCATTCAGGGAGAATCTGTCCTTGTGTCAAGTTGTTCTGGTATGCAGGGCTCTATAGCATCATTTTGAGGGAAGGAGTTGAAACAGTTTATGTCTGGGATGTGAGGGGTTTGTAGATATTTTCACAGTCCTCTTTTTGACTCATGCAGTATATATACTCTTGCAATATACATGGAAGGCAGGTTGGTAGTAATTGTTTTTTTTACAGTCCTAATTATCCTCTGAAGTCTGTGTCTGTCCTGTTGGTTTATACAATACAATAGATTTCTTTTTCTTGCAGCAATTCTTTTCCCATATTTATTTTTTCTCATCTGCAGCTTCTTTGATTTATTTATACTGCCAAATATCCTTTTTTTTCATGCTTTCCATTAACTATAATTCCCCAAAGTTCCACGGCATTCTATAACCTAAACCTTTTCATTTTTTTTCAAGCACTTCCAATTTATTATCAAATATTTTTTAATACAGGATTTATACTTTCTCTTCCTGAAGTCATTTAATTTTACTTTAGTTTCTTTCTGTTTTTAACATTAAATATTTAAATTCAATGTCTACATCAGTGGTGGGATTCAAAAAATTTTATTACCCATTCTGTGAGCATGGTTTGGTGGGCGTGGCATGGCGTGGCTTGGTAGGTGTGTCAGGGGAAGAATATTGGGGTGAATATCTATATCTATATCTATCTGTCTATCTCCACCCCACTCCAGGGGAAGCTTACTGCAAAATCCCCATTCCTTCCCCACTCCTGAGGAATGAGACTGCAAAATCCCATCCTCCCCACCCCACTAACCTGCTTTTCAGCTCCATTCTCCTGCTCAGGGCAACCAAAGAAGACCCAGACAATCAGCTGGGACTCGGGAGGCGGAGAATAGATGGGGGCAGGACCAATCAGAGGTGGGATTTGCCAGTTCTCTGAACTACTCAAAATTTCTGCTACCGGTTCTCCAGAACTGGTCCAAACCTGCTGAATCACCTCTGGTCTTTATAAACAATGTGGACATTCTGGGTACTGTTGATTTTGAGAAATAGTCATAATAATAACAGTAATATTCATAATAATAATCACATAATAATAATATTTGTTTATCTGTTTTAGTAAATCTTCTATGTAATCCCTCATTCTCTTATGTTTTAAAATTTCTAACTTCTGTTTCTCCTCGTCAGCCATTGATAAAACAAATCCCATGTTCAAAAAAATTCAGTTTCTTCCTTCTTAATTTTGAGTGTTTATCTATTTCTGCACATTCTAATATTTTTATTACATTTTCATCTGTAGGGATCTCTTCAATCCTCCATTGTTGCGCAAACACAATTTTAGCAACTGTTAACACGTGTAAAATTAAATATGTATTCCCTTTATTATATTTTTCTGGTAGGATACCCAGCAAAAATATTTCTGGTTTTAAATCTATGTGTTGCTTTACCATTTTTTCTAATCATGCATGTATTTTTGTCCAATATTTTTTACTTTAGTTTCATAATGTTCTTGTTTCCCCCACCCAATAAATTTGACATGATCAAATATTATTCTGTCCCAAATTCACTTAACAACTGGGTTACTAACTTAACAACTGCAGTGATTCACTTAACTCCTGTAGCAAAATAGTTCGTAAAAAACTCATTTAACAAATGTCTCACTTAACGGCAGAAATTTTGGGCTGAATTGTGGTCGTAAGTTGAGGACTATGATGCACAAGCTAGAATTTGTGTGTCGCATGCCTCATGATTCCTTCTGGGAAAATCATGTTTGGTACTTGTCATTTTTGATAGACCTTTGCACCTCCTGGAACAAATTAATGATGAATATCAAAGTACATTGGAAATCATCCTCTTTTAACGACCCCATATTTCCATATGGAGTGGAGTCTGGGCAACTGAATGGAGCCGAGTGTTTCCTGGCCGGATGCCCTTCCTGTCACCAGTGCGGAATCTTGTTCAGCAGATATATTCTCAATGTGCCCAGAGAGAGAAAAATATCTGTCTCTACCTAGGATCAAACTCACAGCCTCTTGATTGTGAGGCAAGAGCTCCACCTTTAGGCCACCGCCCCACTCACCGAAGTACATTGCAAATATATGTACACAAAATGATGTTTAAAGCAGCGACTCCCCCCCAAAAAAACTTTGGGGTACCAGAGACCGGTTCCGTGGAGAGAGGGTTTTTTTTTTTAAATAAAGTTTTATTTGGGTTTTCACACACAAAATACAAGTAAAACATCTTTTTTGAAAATAGCATGGTCCCAGGTTGAATTTCTTTATACAGACACAAAACTCAATTTCATGCTCCTTTTTGTATTCTATTCCATATCTTATACCATTTTACATTTTCTATATAGTTTTTCCCCTCTTTTAATTTTCTCAATTTTATTTTGATTATCTCATCTCAATTCAAATCATTATATTTATACTTTTGTTTGTTCTGTTTCAATTTCATATTATCTTTTCTCATTAAACAAATTTTCTCCTGTAGTTACTAATTGGAGTATGACACCTTTATATCTTTTAATTACATCCATTCAACTCTTATTTAAACTTCAATATATACTTTTAAGTTTATGACCTTCAATATAATACATAATACATAACTTCCAATCGAATTCTGCTTGGTACATTCTTATAATACATACTATATTCTTTAAAAAAAAAGATTGTAAATATATGTAATTATAAACCCTCATTCCATTCCAGTTCAGTTCTATCATTAATAAACATTAAAATCTTAACATCTTTAACACTTCTTTTCAATTAAATATCATACTTCCTTAAAAACACATATAATCTCCATAATTAATTTTCCCTTATTTCTCTTCACTTATGTTTAATAAATCATTAAATATGCCTTTTGTTATTTATTTATTGACAAGCATTCCACTGAATTACAATAGCTATTTTATCAGACATTTTAATCATACATTGTTTCATATTTTCTAAAATTATTTCTACTTCTAATATAACCATACTATCTTATGTACCTCTGCAGAATCCCTTTTTTCATTAAGTTTTCACCCATTATCTCTAAATAGGCCCTGTTTCTCTATATTTTGCTTCTGTCCTTTATAACTTCTTTTCCTTTCTTGCAACTTTCTCATCTTCTCCCTCCCCTTTTTACCCCCTTGTTTCTCTAGTTCTAATTCTATCTTCTGCATTTCCCTCTTCTGTTGCTTTCTGATTTTATACTTATTTTTCACTCTATTTTTGGGGGGGAGTTGTTTTTCCCATACTTAAACTTTCCATTCTCTTTCCCCACTTTCCTTTTTTCCCCCATCTAAGATTATTTGTTCATTAAAGATGGCTTCTCCTTTGTCGCAATCTTCTTGTTCTGCAGGCATTTCTTGTTGTTTCTCATAATTCCAAATCTCCATTTCTAAAAACTGAAATACGAAGCTAAAAGAACCTCTCCCTTCCTGTGCATCTTCTTTGTACTTTTTAAGTTCCATTTTCAGTTCTTCTAAAAGTGGAGCCATTTTAAACAGTTTTAAACAACCACCCGATTGATTTTAGTCATTCAAAACAAGAACCAAGAATCCAGAAATCATCAAGTAATCCAGATTAGTCCCGAATTATATCTTCTTATTTCTTTTTTTCGACTTTCTCTTCCTGGGGTTTTTGTTGCGATATTTCAGTTAGAATGTATCTTTTGGAAGTCTTGTTGAGATTTTGCTGTAAGTTCTTTTTTAATTCCAGGCAGTCTCCTCCCTTCCCAATCCTACCCTTTTGTTCTTTCTCTCTCCTTTCCTGTTTTCAAAAGCTTTTCATTATCCAGAAATCTTTATTATCCCTTTGACTTTTTATTTTCAGCATTAAATGCCTATTGATGTCAAAGTGGATTTTTTTCCAATTTCTTGCTTAAGTATCTGAGCTGTCAGTATAGGAAAAGGAGAAAACCAAATATTTTCCCTTTTCTCTCTCCTTCACAGGTTAAAAATCTTCTTAGGGAACAATGTTATTGTTTTTTAACAGTTTCAATTCCAGGGTACCTTATTTGTTGCTTTTGCTGTTTAACCCAGTCAACCAAAACTTTCTCTTCTTATCTTCCTCCTGCACATACTTTTCCGGTCGAGTTCTTTGTGGTGGCCATTTCTGACCACCACTGCAACCGCCTTCAGGAAAGGGAGTAATGGCCAGCTGGAGAGGAGAGATGCAGCTCTCCTCAACCCTGCAGGCAGTCTCCCCCCTCTTCACCACCTCTACGGGGTGGCTTAGCCCCGAAACCAGCTGGCTCGGGGCGCTCCAGCAACGAGCACGGATTGAATTCTCGCAGAGACGAGGTTTCGGTCTGCCACTGAAGAAGCTCAAACCGGAAGTTCCTGTGGAGAGAAGTTTTTCTGTGGACCAGAGAGGGGCGTGATTTTGCATGGCATCCCACAGATGAGACTTGGGCTTGTTTGCGCAGACCAGTTTCGGGTATGCCATAACGCAGTGCCGATCCACAGATCGTGGATTGGGGACCCCTGGTTCTGAAGCACAGATTTGAAACAGATCAAAAAAGAGAAATATCAAAGTGTTCCTTCATTGATGGGTCTTTAAGGAGAAATTCCCTGACAGTGAGAACAATTAACCAGTGGAATGACTTGCCTCCAGAATGTGTGGATGCTCCAATACTGGAAGCAATATTGATTTTAGAATTTAGAATAACAGAGTTGGAAGGGACCTTGGAGGTCTTCTAGTCCAACCCGCTGCTCAGGCAGCAGGCCTTCTACCATTTCAGACAAATGGTTGTCCAATCTCTTCTTTAAAAACCTCCATTGTTAAAGAATTTACAACTTCAGGAGGCCAGCTGTTCCACTGATTAATTGTTTTCACTGTCAGAAATTTTTTCCTTATTTCCAGGTTGAATCTCTCCTTGATCAGTTTCCATCCATTATTCCTTGTCTGGCCTTCAGAAGATTTGGAAAATAGCTTGAAACACCCCCTCCTCTCTGTGGTATCCCCTCAAATATTGGAAGACTGCTATCTTGTCTCCCCTGGTCCTTCTCTTCACTAGACTAGCCATGTCCAGTGCCTGCAACCGTTCATTGTATGTTTTAGCCTCCAGTCCCCTCATCATCCTGGTTGCTCTTCTCTGCACTTTTTCTAGAGTCTCAACATCTTTTTATAGTCTGGTGACCAAAACTGTATGCAGCATTCTAGGTGTGGTCTTATTAAGGCTTTATAGAGTGGTATAAGTACCACAGTTGATCTCTCCCCAATTCTAGGTTAGTTCTCTCCTTGATTTGTTTTGATCCATTGCTCTTCTTGTCCTGCCCTCAGGTGCTTTGGAGAATAGCTTGACTCTCTTCTTTGTGGCAACCTCTGAGATATTGGAAGACTGCTATCATGTCACCCCGAGGCCATCTTTTCATCAGACTATGCATTCCCAATTCCAACAACCATTCTTGATATATTTTAGCCTCCAGTCCCCTCATCATCTTGATTGCTTTTCTCTGCTCTCTTTCTAGAGTCTCCACATCTTTTTTTACATCGTGGTGACCAAAATTGGAAAGCCATTTGTCTGAAATGATAATAGGGTTGGATTAGAAGACCTCCTACTCTGTTATTCAACATACCTGGAGAATTACAAACAATGCATACTGGGTGGAGGCTTTAAAATATACAATTTTTAATAAGTTTTCCCCCTGCCTCCATTATCGCAGCTTCTAACAAGTGTAGCACAAGCATTGCTTCAGCCCGGCACCCGAGAGAGAAAGAGAAGCCCTTAGTAATTAATCCTAATGCTACCCAGTAGACAAATAACGAACCAATTCTGCAACAGTCCCTCTTCTGCTAACCAATCCAGCCAGCTGGTGGATAGGTAATTACTCTAAAATTAAGGAAGAGGAAAGGGCTGTTGGGAATCAAGCCAATTGGTCCATCTCTTTAACATGTATAATTGTATTTTTTTTTTTTTTTTGTCCAAAGAAAAAAATAATTCACAAAGGTAATTTGCAGGTCAGACCAAGAATGCTTTAAGAAGGATGTTAAAATAAGATCAGAATTAGCAAGGCCTTGACTTACCAAATAGCACAATTGTGCTATTCTAAGGTTATGTTTGGAGAAAAGGAGGTGGTTGGGTTGAAAGTAAGACAGCCATACATCGCTGAAGCAAATGCCAGTTATACTGGGGGACCTGGGGGTCAGCTCAGTATTTGGAAAATCTTTTCCTACTTTTGACAATTTGCATTTATGTGCAAATAGATTGTTGAGGGTGCTTCAACTGCAAATGAATCCTTGACATGTCTAGCTTAAAAGCTTCTTGGGTTGAAGAGTTAATCGAAGTGAAGGTCAGTGAAGCCACGTTAAGCGAGTTTAAGCTTTTTGTAAGTAGGTTCCCAAAGGAAATACTCAGTGTGGGGACTATTGCAGTCGCATCAGACCACGGCCAAGACAGAAGGCAATGAACAATGGCAATGAAGGATGTTTCTAAGATATCAACATAAGGAATTCTGAGCTACTTCAGTCTAGTCTATGGAGGGTAATCCCATGAGTTGATTAATTTCCTATTGTTCAACAAAAATTTGCAGGTGCTTTTCGTCCTCCTTCTCCTCTTTCTTTCCTTTTCCTCCTCTTTCTCTTTCTTTTTCTCCTCCATTCTCTTCCTCATCCTCCTGCTTCTCCTCTATCTCCTTCTCAAACTGCACTCTCTTTTAGCACTGATGAAGTTATCTAGTTGGATAATGAAATGCCTGCAAGAAAACAACCAAGCTTAGAGAGCACCAACGACCCCACAGTCATTCTCCTCTTCCTCCTCACTTCCTCCTCCTCCTCCTCCTCCTCCTCCTCCTCCTCCTCCTCGAGCTTCCATTCCACAAACCCCACTCTCTTCTAGCACTGATGATGTTACCTAGTTGGGTAATGAAACAACTGCAAGAAAACTCACCAAGTTCTGAGTGCACCCAGGGACCTCTCAAAAGAAATAGGCTTTTTAGGCCTGACCAGTCCTTCTCCTAAATCATCCCCATCCATGATTTAGAAAGGCCCACTATATATTTATGACACCTTCATGAAATATATCACAATTTCCTTTTATGTACTGGGTAAGAGGCAAGATATTTTTGAGCTATGGTTTGCTAGCATTAAAGACTTTTAAATCTTAAATATAAGGAGCTGTTCTTCTCCCACCGTTGCTGTTCCTAACCTGTCACAATGAAAAATGAGTCCAAGAACATTAAGACTTCCCGTCTGTAATTACATCCCATTTTAATTCAATGTACGCTATATTTATGGAGGATCAGAAACAATAACATTTCAAAGCAGTCTTGCCATTTTGTCATTTTTGTCAACCTTGCGTACCAGAATACATCCTTCTTCATGAATATTTTAAGAAACGTGGCCTTTGATTTTTAGGGTGGGGGAAATGTTAATAAGCCCAAGACAGGGATGAATAGCTGTTCAGCTTTGTTCGGGTATTATCCCACGTCATACCCGAACAAAGCTGAACAACATACACGTAAGTACCCGCGAAAACTTAAGAAAACATATATATGAGAAATAATTGATACTTGAAAGAAGTCTGGAGTTAAATAAAAAATATCGAGCAAAAACTATGCATTGTACAGTTGACTTGACTTGTCTTGACTTATGACTGGTTGTTTAACAACCGTTTGAACAGTGGTGATATTCGGCCGGTTTGCACCGGTTCAACCAAACCGGTAGCAAGGATTTGGTGTGGGTTGCCGAACTGGTAGTAACTTCTGGCTGGTGACACCCTTGACCCTGTCGGCGGTTGTTCGCTTGCCTCGCCCTCCCGATGTTCACTCACCCTGTCCAGCTGACAGCCGCCCTGCCCAGTCATTCCTTAAGGTATTTCTGTTTTTTTTCCTCCCAACAATCAGTTGTTCCTACGATCAGCTGTGCCAGGATTCCTCTCACTTACTTACTGCTTCACCCAGGAGGCTTCCCCGAGGCCCAGGAAGGCAAAATTGGAGGGAGGGGGGCATAAAGCTTGGGTCTTCGCTATCCTTGCCTCAGAATAACAGAGTAACAGAATTGGAAGGGACCTTGTAGGTCTTCTAGCCAACCCCCCTGGCTTAAGTAGAAGATTCTATACTAGGGGTGTCAAGATTCTATACTAGGGGTGTCGATTTCATTGAGGGCCGCGTCAGGGTTGTGTTTGACTTCGGTGGTCCGGGGAGGGGGGCATAGTCAGGATGGGCCTGGCCAGCTCGACATTACTCATGTCGGGGGGCACCTGGGGCAGCCAAGTGCCAAGGCAGGACCTCCCTCAGACTTTCCCTCATTCTCATTATAATCTTCCTTCCTTCCTTCCTTCCTTCCTTCCTTCCTTCCTTCCTTCCTTCCTTCCTTCCTTCCTTCCTTCCTTCCTTCCTTCCTTCCTTC
>BLBF01000006.1:5151602-5164329 GCA_015471245.1 Laticauda colubrina | reverse complement strand
TTCCTTCCTTCCTTCCTTCCTTCCTTCCTTCCTTCCTTCCTTCCTTCTTCTGTACTTACTTAGTTACTTCCCTTTTCATTCTCATTCCTTCTTCCTTCCCCTTATTTTTCTTATTTTTCCTTCCTTGCTCTCTTCCCAACTTCCCTTCTTTTTCTTTCTCTTTCCTTTTCTCCTTTCTGTCCCATGCAAAAGAGAAACATTTCTCCATTTCTTTTGTTTTTAGTTTGTTTTGCTAGCCCTCTGCCAGTCAAAACAGATCTCAGGGCGTCCTCACGTGCAATCCCCCAGGCCCTGTTTTCAGCCGCAACAGCCTCCTGCAGCCATCTGCCAACGCAGCCCCCCGCCATTTTTGCTGGCAGAGGGCTGCCGGAGGCTGTCGCGGCTGAAAACAGGACCTGGAAGGACCGTGCAAGGCCCTCCCGAGCTCCATTTTCAAGGGCCTTGAATTTGACACCTCTGCTCCATACCATTCCAAACAAAGGGCTGTCCAATCTCTTCTTAAAAACCTTTAGTGTTGGAGCACCCACACCTTCTGAAGGCAACTTGTTCCACTGGTTGATTATTCTGTCAGGAAATTCCTCCTTAGTTCCAGGTCGGTTCTCTCCTTCATTTGTTTCCATCCATTCCTTCCTGTCCAGCTTTCAGGAATCCTATCTGCCAAGGTTGGAGTAGATGTAGACATGCATAACTATGGATTTAATGGGGAGACTCTGGGTATCTTAGACCAAGCCAAGTCCGAAAATGCTGGAGAATTCCTGGAAGCCTGGCACAGAGACAAATCGGACATCAACAGTCACACTGAGATAAACAACAGCTACATACCATTCAAAAGAAAATATCAAAAAGCCCAAAAGGAAATAAACAGAATAGCAAAGTTAGAAGGGACCATGGAGGTCTTCTAGTCCAACCCCCTGCTCAGGCAGGAAACCCTCTACCATTCTGGACAAATGGCTGTCCAATCTCTTCTTAAAAACTTCCAGTATTAACAACTTTTGGAGGCAAGTTGTTCCACTGTTTAATTGTTCTCACAGTCAGGAAATTTCTCCTTAGTTCTAGGTTGCTTCTCTCCTTGATGAGTTTTCACCCATTGTTTCTTGTCCTGCCCTCAGGTGCTTTGGAGAATAGCTTGACTACCCCTCTTCTTTGGGGCAGCCTCTCAAATATTGGAACCTTGCTATCATGTCACCCCCTTCTTTTCTCCAACCCAGGGTATGAGTTTCCTTTTCACATATAGCTCTTTCACTCCCTCTGCTTAATAACCGCAACTGGGAGAGCTGGTATTGCCATTGCTGAGCGAAGTAGTCATGGATGTCTTGCTTAACAACTGCTTCACTCAATGACAGGCAACCTGGTCCCAATTGTCATCATAAGCTTTCTCTCTCTATGTTGGATGGTGATCACCATGGTGATCACCATGATTTGTCCTTTCCTCTCAATCTTGCAAATAGTTAAGATTGCATTTCACAGAGTTTTTACAGTATATGAAATAATGCATAGTTTTATAGGTACCCATTTTTAAAAATATATTCCTTCCTCAAATTAATAATAATATATTGTTAATATTATTATTTTGTGGAAAGTTGAGATTGCTGAAATAAAACAACATATTAATTTTGAACTGCATAAATGTAATCTGTTGACTTCTCAGACATACGTTTTGGTTTGTTTATCCTTATTTTTGTTTGTTTTCTTTCAAAGTCAATAGAAATACAATGCTTTCCAAAATCTGAAGCAGGTTTCTATTATTTTCTTTTCCTCCAGAAAAAAATAGGGGGGGAGGGAATACCAAAAGAATCAAAAAACATTAACACATATTTGAACACACTTAAAATATATGTGTGTGTGTGTGTTTTCGGAGGTTTTCGCGGGTATTTGTATGTGGATCTTTGGTTATTCAGGTTTTCTTTCGCGTAAAATTGGATTACTCGTTCGTACTCATTGAGTACCTAACATGAAAAATGACACCAGACCCACACCCACGAGGGCCACACAAGATGCTACCAGCACACTTCCACGTAGAAAGCTTCCACTCACATCCACACAGAAGATGAGACACGACCATGGACCAGAAGCCGTACCACAGCTGCATCACTACCCGCTTCAAACCCCTCCGACCCATACATGAAGCGAACTGACACCCACCATGAAGATGTGGCACGACCACGAACGCGAAGCAAAACAACAGGATCACAGCTCACCAGCTCAAATCCCCCAGCAACTAAGACTAACCTGAGCACAACCAAGCCCCCACCTAAGCAGAACACATCCCCAGCCAATCAGAACACAGCCAAACCCAATCAGAACACAGCCAAGCCCCCACCCAATCAAGTCACACCCCCACTAGCAGTTAAAAGGAAGAAGCAGCTGCAAGCTCACATTACTCTGAGAAGCACAGAGCTGAAGAAACAAGCCTGAAGATGATGAATGAGACTTCATCGAAACGTTACCTAGATATTTCCAATTTTACGCGGGAGAAAACCCGAATAACCAAAGATCCATATATATATATATATATATTTATAAAATACGATTTGAAAGCAATACATTTATCAAACCGTTTTAAAGAATGAAACAGTTTGTTTTAAAAGTCTGTTTTATGCTATTGAAAAATGTTAATTTAAAGAAATAGTCCGTCATTCAGGCAAATCTGAGAGCTCACCAAAAGTAATACAGCACATCCCATCAATAAAAGTTTCCAGTATACAATCCATAATCAATTCGGCACCTGTGACACCGTGAAGCAAATTAAAATAAATAGTGCCCGTGTACACTTCAGGAACTTAATCCTTTCTAAATCCTCAATTGCTTGCTTAAACAACCAGATCTTTTTAAGTGTTCTAAATGTATTTTTCTGATCTTAATTCTGAGGGTAAGTGATTCCTTAGGTGGGACACTCTTAATAAATCAACTCAGACAAACAATCAAATAGTAAACTACAAGCTGATCAACACACTGGTATATAAAGAGAGATCAAACACTGCAGTCCTTCTAGACTGATGATACTACCTAGTTGGCTCATGAAACATCTGCAAGAAAGAAAGAAAGCTCAGCAGAGCACAAAGCATTTCACAATAAACCCAAGTTCTGAATCTCCTCCTGAACACCTCGCAGGGAGTTAGGGATCCTAAGCCCAAATCTGACCAGGGAAGATTCTACTTGGTTGCAAGTGATTTTGTAGATACTTATTACCAAAATTATATGGGACTTTATATATTACTACCATTGCACATCTGTCAGGCACGGGAGACCAGGTCCACACAGAAGGTCCAATTCAGCTGATTTATTGCTAAATGGCCTATGCTCAGAAATCTTCTCAATTAACAATTAGCACCTGTTTGGATTTAGATAATGGTCCACAGAATTCAAGGGGGATTGGACTTCATCTGCTTGTGACTATGTAGGAATTCTAAGCTGATGCCTCTCTTAAGTCCCCCTGTGCTTTCTGCCATGCCTCCTCTTACAGCCTAGAAGCAAACTCAGGACCTGACAAAACTAAGTCCTTCTTCTGTTAGTACTCAGGCTTTGTACCAGCTAAAGTTTTGTACCCTCTGATGAAGTTCCTGTGTCGTCTTCAAGGGCAGTGCCACATCGAGTCAGTTACAGCAATCCAGTCAAGGGGAGACTGACGTGAGAAGGATGATTGGATTGCCAATACCTCTGTCTGGTCGGCGAATGTCCTTTGAGGTTTAACTTTGCCCTGTTCTATGTTATCTTCACTTTTTCTCTTCTTTCCGTAGAATCGGTGGAGAACTGTCCCAGCAACTGTTACGGAAACGGGGACTGCATTTCTGGAACATGCCATTGTTTCCTCGGATTTTTGGGGCCCGATTGTGGCCGAGGTACAGACTTACTTTGTTGTGGTTAACAAAATTATTGACATAGAAGGAGGTCCAATACAAATTTGGGAGTTTTGTTTTAGGCACTGTCTGAGCAAATGAACGAGGTGAAGTATCCATCACTCCATTCAACACAAAGTTCTGTCTCAAGACGTTTAACCTGTTCAGATACAGCTGAATTTCGTTACTTCGTTGCTAAGTTTCGTTACTTTTAATCTCAGTCCGTGTCATTTGGTGCATTGTGTGAACCCAGCCTCTTGGCCGCCAGCCGCTTCAGCAGCCGAATCGGAGGAGGAGGAGAAGGAGGTGTGGTAGTCAGGGTCAGCATCAAGGCAACCTGGGAGCTCCGAGGGGGAAGAGGGAGTGGAGTTGGAAGAGAGAAAGAGACAGAGGAGGACCCTGGGCCACCCATCAGCCCTCAGATGGAGAGTCAACATCCCTCAGGTGTGGAGGTGGCTGATGAGAAAGAAGAATAGCTGGGTCCAGTGCCTGATGCACGGATGTGCAGAAGGCAGAGGAGAGCAGAGCAGTGGAAATCTATAGGCTGGTCCTTGGGGAGGAAGAACCACTGCTGTTAGCAAATTCGCACCCTTGCTCTGGGGATAAAACTCAGGGGGCGCAGATGAATAGATATGGCAGAATAGATGTATTCATCTTCCAGGTGGCCAGACATGTTAGCCAGCGTTGAGAGAGAAACTTTTTGCTGGGGCTACTGGCTCTCCTAATAAAGGAATCTTTTGAATATCAAAGCCATGGTGGTGCAGTGGTCAGAGTGCAGCATTGCAGGCTAATTCTGCCAACCGCCAGCAGTTCAACCCTGACCAGCTCAAGGTTAACTCAGCTTTCCATCCTTCCAAGGTCAGAAAACTGAGGACCCAGATCATTGGGGAAAATATACCTATATAAAGCAATATGTAGCCATATATAAGTCAAAGTGCTATTGCTATCAGAGTTCCTTAATGTTCCTTAGTAATTTTAAGCTGTCTGGATTTCAATGCCCAGAATTCCCCCATCCTCTCCATTTCCCCCTCCCCTTCATTTTGGCAACTACATGTGTGCAAACAGGGAAGTTAATAACCATCAAAAAGCATTGTCTTTTGAAGAAAGAGCCTGTCCTGGCAATAGCCAATGACCTCAGATCTGACATTAAAGTGGCCTCTAAGCATCTCCTCTCCCTGACTTAAGCCTGAGGGGTTATCTTCCTCTCAAGCTTAACCCAACTTAAGCCACTGTTAGAAACGGTTCTAACAGTGAGGACAATTAACCAGTGGAACAGTTCCCCTTCAGACATTGTAGGTGCTTCATCACTGGAGGTTTTTCAGAAGAGACTGGTCAGCCACTTGTCTGAGATGTTATAGGACAGAGGTGGGTATTCAACTTGTTCTGACCACTTCTGGAGAACCGGTAGCGAAAATTTTGAGTGGTTCGGAGAACCGGCAAATATCACCTCTGACTGGCCCCGCTCCCATCTATTCTCCACCTCCCGAGTCCCAGCTGATTGGCTGGGTCTCCTTTGGTTGCCCTGCACAGGAGAACGGAGCTGGAAAGCAGGTTAATGGGGTGGGGAGGGAATGGGGATTTTGCAGTCCTTTCCCTGCCATGCCCACCAAGCCACGCCTACAGAACCAGCAGTAAAAAACTTTTGAATCCTATCATTGGTATAGAATCTCCTGCTTGAGCAGGGGCTAGACTAGAAGACCTCCAAGGTCCCTTCCAGGTCTATTCTATTCTAAATTATATTCTAAAATCTAAAAAAACCCTTTCCTTTATGGATAGTCTGGGTCCCGCCATGTAAAAAGCAGGCCCTTTCCTTGGGGTCTCCCCAAACAAAAGCATGAAAGGCTGCTAGGCACAGAGATTTCTTTGTTTATTGGCTTCTGTAAATAGATTTTTATTTTCTCATAAAAAATAAAATACAAAACAGAAAAAGAAGCAAAAAAAACAAACATATATACATCTAGCACTACCAATAAAAAAAAGAAAAAAGATTGGTAGACAAAAGAAAAAAGACTCATGTGACAACCACATTACTCACCTGTAGTGATTCTCTTAAATAAGTGTGGCAAAAAAGGTAATAAAATGGGGCAAAACTCACTTAACAAAGTCTCACTTAATGACAGGAATTTGGGGCTCAGTTGTGATCATAAATTGAGGACTACCTTATTATGTTCATTTAAAAAAAGTTTCACTTAGCAACAGAACTGTTGTGCTCTGTTATACAGTGAACCTGAACATTGGGTCGCAAACACTCCTGTTTGTGAACAAATTGGGTGGCAAACAAAAATTCCACTCAATTTTTGAATCAGGTCACAATTCAAGAATCGGGTGGCAAACAAAATCGGCATAGAAAGATTCCCTTTTCCACATTGATTTCACTTTCAGCGCCATTTTTTTTTTTACTGTGCGCATGTACAGTCAGTTGTGCTTCCAGACATGACCAAATCAGGTCGTGACCGGAGTCTGGGAATGGATTACGGTCACAACCCAAGGCTCCACTGTAGTTGTTCTGACCACGGCTTCCTGAGACATCAACAAACTCATATAAAACCCAAAACTCTTTTATTTTAGTTCAATGGTTGTGAATTATTGTCATTCACAGCCTGAAATGAGTCTTAACTGGTTATAATTAGTCCCAGGGATATCTGCCAAAGGTCTTTGGGAGACATCTGATAAGAACGCACCTTTATCTGACTTGAAGTGCTGCCAATGACTAAAATCCCAATTAGTCTTTCCAAAACCAAACAGAGAATAAATTTACCATGGAGTTTTCAGAGTCCAAACCAATCAGAGTGAACAACGTTGCTTCCTGCAAAGGTTTTCCTACCTTTGTACTTCCTTTATACCTTATGGGCGGGGCAATCACCTCCAAGCCTTACTCCCGAGTCACCCCTTTTGTCTTAGCTGCTCTTGCCTTCTGGAAGCTCTGCATACATGCACATTGGGAACAGGCTCCCCTTGTTCCTCTGCCTCGCCAGACTCCGGAGGCTCTGGAGTCAGCACCCCACTCCCAGATGGTCCTGGCTCCATCTCTGTATCAGCTGCAGAACCCTCGTCCGAGTCCTCCCCAGACTCCTGGACTGGTCCCTGTTCTTCCCCACTGTCCAGCACAGGCTGCTGGTGAACCACAACAGTAGTGGTAAGTTGAACACTCGCTGTAATCCATTTTAAATTCCCTCCCATTGTATCTGATCTCGGTGATCTTAAGCTGTCGACCGACATTGATTGTGCATCTCATGACCCTCTTTTGTGTTGTCGTCTTCATTCCCAGAGTCTTGCCCAGTGTTGTGCAGTGGGAACGGACAATACATGAAAGGACGTTGCTTATGTCACAGCGGGTGGAAAGGAGCTGAGTGTGATGTCCCGACCAATCAGTGTGTCGACGTTTCTTGCAACAGCCATGGGACGTGCATCATGGGAACCTGCATTTGTAACCCAGGCTACAAGGGAGAGAGTTGTGAAGAAGGTAATTCCCTTTTAAGATTCCATGGGGTACTTTCCCCACAGTAAGATAAATTTCAGAATGCCAGGCATTTCTTTGATTCACTTGGCATGGTTGGTGCTGGTGGAATTTTGGCGAGAGGAGCCACCTAGAGTGTAATCCTGGCTTAGAGCAATGTTTCTCAACCTTGGCAACTTTTAAGATGGGTAGATGTCAACTCCCAGAATTCCTCAGCCAGTGGGGTCATCGTTTCAGAGATATCACCTTACCCAAACAGAGGAACAGAAGGAATGAAGGTGGGTGAAAAAGCAATTAGAGTAGGAGAAACATCCGACTTCCTGCAGGCTTCCCCATTGAATTTCTTGGTGGGAATCTGGCAAGGACTGTCAGAAATCCTTCCTACCTTTCTTCCTGTCCTATATTCCTATCCTATCCTATCCTACACTACATTACACTACACTACACTATCCTGTATACCTATTCTATTCTGTCCTGTCCTGTCTATCTCTCCTCTCCTCTCCTCTATTCGATTCGACTCGACTCGACTCGACTTGACTCGACTCCATTCCATTTTATTCTATTCTACTCTATTCTATCCTGATCTACCCTATCCTTTCCCTTTTCTTCATTTCCTTTTTCATTTTCTTCTTTTCCTTTCTTAACTGAAGATGCCAGAGGTGATCCTGTGATTTTTCGCTGCTCCACCATGTCGTTGTCCTTTTACACCGCTTCTGGCTGTGTAAAGTTGCTCTTAAAAAACCTGGCAACCCCTCCTCTCCTGCGCCATTTCCCTTGTCTTCAAAATTATGGATACCCCAATTACTTCAATCCCTGTTGTAACCAGCATTAGACATAATTGATGAATTTAAATGTGTCTAACCTTGTATGGGATAGCAGCATTTTTTATTTATTTTTTTTATTTTTAAGGGCATCCCAGGAGACAGGATACACACATCAATCCTGCCAGCGTAGACTCACCAAAGTTACACAAACCGCAAAAACTGAGAGACCTAAGTAAATTAGATATGGATATGAATAATCAATCAATCCCTCTCTCTTTGCTTCTCAGCCAGCAGCTTTTGCCAAATGGAAGCTTTTAATGCAGTCTGAAATAGCTCTCTGTCCATCTTCCGTCATTTCTACTTTAGAATAAACTGAGGTTTTTTTTCTTAAGGTTATCTGAAAGTGGGTTTTTTGTTTCCTTTCTTTTTCTTTGACAAGCACAGAGTCCCTTGCAGTAGCAATAGCAATAGCACTTAGACTTATATACTGCTTTACGGTGCTTTACAGCCCTCTCTAAGTGGAATCATGTGACTCCAGGACACTACAACTATCGTAAATATGAGTCAATTTTTTCTGTCCCAGGCTTCCTAAACTGTAATTGCGCACACAGTGATTTTAAAAACAAGACTTATTTTCTTGCAACGCTGGGAATTGTTTTCATTCCCAGCCGGAATTAATCTCAAACAATCCCCCGAGATAAGCACACACCTTTCAGTTCTGTGAAGTGCTACCAAAAACAAGTATCAAGTGAACTAGAAAAGAAACCAAGTGAAGTCCAAAGAAAACCCAACCGAAGTACAAAGAGCTTCCAGAATGTCTCTGAACCAATCGAACTACTTTGCTTCCTGCAAAGGTTTTGTCACCTTGGCCTGACCTTTATATCTTATGGGAGGGGTAATCCCCTCCCAGCCTTACTCCCGAGTCGCCCCTTTTCTCTTAGCTGCTCTTGCCTTCTAGCAGATCTAGAAGGCAATACACTGGGAACAGGCTCCCCTGGATCCTCTTCCTCACTGCTGCCAGACTATGGAAGCTCCGGAGGCAGCACCCCACTCCCAGATGGCCCTGGCCCCATCTCTGCATCGGATGCAGGACCCCTGTCTGAATCCTCTCCAGACTCCCTGACTGGTCCCTGCTCTTCCCCACTGTCCAATTCCGCTGCCGTCTGCACCAGCTGCTGGTGAACCACAACATCAGTTGCCAAGCGTCCGAATGTAAACTACGTATGACACAGAAATGCTGCAGCAGCCATGTGAAAAATGGTCATAAGGAGGGGAGGGATTCTTCCGGTTCGGACCGGTTCTATTGAACTGGATGTTAAATTTACATCTGGGTCACCGAACCAGTAGTGAAACGACTGGCTGGCCCCTCCCATCCCTCCTCTCCAGAGGGCCTCCAGACCGTCCCAGAGCCTCAAGGTAAGCCTCCGGACCCTGGGGAAGGCGAAAAACGGTCCTCCCAGGTATTCCGATAGGCCACGCCCACCATGGCCACACCTGCCCAGCAACCGGGCAGCGAACCGGTTGCTGAGATTCTTTTAATCCCACCCCGGTCCTATGTTCCTCTTTCCAGGGCCGTTGTAACTTCAAACTGTCACTAAATGAATGGCTGTAAGTCAAGGAATACCTATATTCTCTAATTTCATGGTTGGACTCTATTTAGGGAAGTTATTTGTCGACCTCATTTCATAAGAATTGGCGAAAAGCATGTTTTCTGCTGCTTCATCTGTCGTTAGCTTTTTTTAAAAAAAAGTACCTACGACGCTGAACTTAATTACGATTCTTTCCTGGTTTTGCTGTAATTTTATTTACATGACTTATTTCTCGACTGCTTGGTAAGTCTCTTGAGGCAATACAAGCCAAGTTGAGAGCTTTAAATAAATAGAAACTCAATGTTACTTGGCCAGAAGCCCAATTTTTTTAAAAAAGCAAGCAAAGCTTTTCCATACAACTTGTTGACTGAAGTATCTTTCCCTCTGTGCTTGAATCTTTTACACTAGGTGTAAGAGCTGTTCCGCTGAGAGGAAATTAATGCTGAAAGAGTGCATAAAGACTGCCACATGGGACATTTATTCAAGTCTGTTCCTCTGTAAATCCTTCTGTAATGTTGATTTCAAATACTTTACAAACGTTATGTTTTTCCTTTAGAGGAGGGACAGACAGTAAACTTTCCTTTTTTTTTTAATTAATTCAGTATGTTTACAGTTTTATGGGATCTATTTATTCCCTACAATATTAAGTTTTTAAAAAAATATTAATTGCATCACGAGTTTTTTCCTCCCTTGGCTTCGTATTTGTAAAAACAAAACCTGAATGAGCCAGAGTTCTCCTTCATGAAATTTTTAAAGCAGTGTCTTTGTTGCCCCCAAACTCCATCTTAATAGCCAGCCAGTCAACAACTAAAAAGCCACACACAACAGGCATTGTGTAAATACCACACAAAGAACAACGCAAAACACACACTAATGAGAGAGAAGTTCTCCTGCATGAGACCAAAAACTCAGAAGATAAAACCTCTATCCAGGTGTAACCTACCCAGATTGGATCCTGCAACATTATTCTGGGACACGTACATCCGCCTGCATTTGTAAAACTCTTAAAGTTGCTAAGGTCAGACACCTTTGGGTTAGATCATAGTTTGGACAAGTGCTGAAACCTGGTTCCCCTTTTGCCCGCGTGCAAATAACCAGTCATTATTTTGTACTCTTTGCGTAAAGACAAATTTATATAGGTCCAAGTTCCATTCTGTATTTCAGGACCTATTAAATTGTTTTCTGTCTTGGCATACACTGTCCGAATAGTCTGAATTTTTGATAAAAAAAATAAAAGCTTGCTGTGCTCACTCTCACCCCAATTTTAGGAAGTTTAGTCATGTTCCTCCTGATTTGTCTTTTTTTTTCCTCCCCTGAAATAAAAAGTGTTTTGTTCCTGAGATCCTTTCCATTGGCTTTTACTCATCCTTGGAGGTCTCTGTGATGCTGCAAATTTAGAGCCCCATTCCTGGGTGATTCTTCAGCGCAGTTCCCACAATGAATAAAAGCTACAAGGAGTTTTTGGAGTCCCCATTCACTTTAATTGGCTTGGCATTCATATATTCTCAGTGGATTGTGCCAACAGTCGTAGCTTCTGCTGTGGAGCGACATCACCCATTCATGGAAAGAAGTCCAAAAATTGGGTATTTCAGGGCTGAGCCATGAAAAACTGGCTGAGTAGTAGGATTTTGAAGTATATTATTCTCTTTGAAGAAAAAAATGGGGAGACAGGGAGAGAACTACAGAAAGTGGGAGAGAAAGTTACAAAGTATTTGCAACAAAGAGAAGGAGAAGAAAGGAGGAAAGAAGGAAAATAGGAAAGAGAAAACAAGGAAAGAAGAAGTTAGGAATGAAAAAGAAGGAATGAGAAGGAAGGAAAGGGAAAGGAAGAAAGGAAGAGGAAAGAAAGAAAGAAGTTAGAGGAAGGAAGGAAAGATAAAGGAAAGAAAGAAGGAATAAAGAAAACAAGGAAAGAAGAAAGGAATAAAAGAAAAAGAAGGAAAGCAGGAAGGAATAAATGGAACAAGAAGAAAAGAAAGAAGAAAGGAAGGCAGGGGGAAGGAAGAAAGGAAAAAGGAAAGAAGGAGGAAGTTAGGGAAAAATAAGGAATGGGAAGGAAGGAAAAGAAGGAAGAGGAAAGAAAAAAGGAAGGCAGGGGAAGGAAGGAAAGAGAAAGAAAGAGGGAAGGAATAAAGGAAACAAGGAAGGAAAGGGAAGGAATGAAAGAAAAAGAAGGAAAGAAAATGGAACAAGGAGGAAGGAAAGAAAGAAGGGAGGCTGGCAAGGAGAAAGGAAGGAAAAGAAAGAAAAAATAGAAGATAGATAGAGCAGAGCATTGAAGAAATCCAGGCCAGCGAGGGCAAAATTAAAGGCGCCGTTGTGCAGTCCGTCTCGTGAAAGGGCTCGTTTGGACATGAAAAATAGCCCTGGCTTTATGATGAATGGCATGTCCTAACCTGCGCCGTTAACGCTGAGCTAGCAGAGCGTTCTGCCTTCTGTGATGGAGACCCCCTTACAACTCCTTTTTCCCCTCCGTCGGCCTTCTTCTTTGGGCGGGAATGATTAATTGCATCCGAGTAGCCCCTTGTCACTTATCCGGCAATCTTTGTTCTCCACGACTGAACCATCTGCTCAGCACTTCGGGGACTGGCAGTACGCTTCCAACTGTTTTTCCCTGTTTGCTCCTTGAATGAGAGGGTGTGGGGGGGGAGGGGGAGGAAAAGGAGGTGGAAGCTGCCAGGCCTCTAAAAGGATGCCCTAGTGCCCGAGATTGATAAAGCCAGCCTCCTTGCCTCAGTGATGGTCCTAAGAGAGGGGAAGAGTTGGCACATTGACGATATCTCTGCATGCCTCTCCAGAGGGCCTGAACGGACCATCTGCAAAAAGGACAGCATGAGCAACAGCCCTTCGACTTATATACCACTTCACAGTGCTTCACAACCCTCTTTGAGCAGTTTCGAGAGTCAGCATGTTGCTCCCCAATATGAGTTGAACCGGTCAGGATCGAACTCCTGGCAATGAGCTGAAATAGCTTGCAGTTCTGCATTCTAACCATTATGCCACCCCAGCTTGTTCCTTCCTTTCCTTTCCTCCGTTCCTTTCCTTTCCTTTCCTTTCCTTTCCTTTCCTTTCCTTTCCTTT
>BLBF01000006.1:5132214-5146254 GCA_015471245.1 Laticauda colubrina | reverse complement strand
GAAGGAAGGAAGGAAGGAAGGAAGGAAGGAAGGAAGGAAGGAAGGAAAACTAGAAAAGGAGGGAAGGAAGGAAAACTAGAAAGGAGGGAAGGAAGGGAAGGAAGGAAGGAAAAGTAGGAAGGAAGGAAGTAAAACAAGGAAGAGAAGGAAGGAAGGAAGGAAGGAAGGAAAATTAGGGAGGATTCCTTCGATGATTCTTGAGTTGGTATGCAGGTAGGTGGACGGACAAAAACTCTTGTGGATTTCCTAGTCTCCATTTCCACGGCTTACTTCCTGCCTCCTGCATTTTGACTTCAGCTTTCTCAGAGGCAAGCGGTACTACTCTAAGAAGGCCTGCCCTGGGTGTATCCTAGAGAGAGGGAGAGAGAAGCAGATCTGGTAACTAGAGCGATAACCCACTGCAAATAGACTTTGCCGGCCACACTTAACTTTTCAGGAGATTTATTGGCCCGATTGTTTTGGTGGTGTTTTTTTTTTTACACTCAACTAGTTTTTCATTGAAAAAGTGACTTTTATCCCTTTCCTTCTGAAAGGGCCCTTTTGGATTCAGCCCAGTCAGTCAAAGCCACAGGAAGCTGTGTGTGTGTGTGAGAGAGAGAAAGATCATATTGGAAAGTTTAAGAAAAGAGTTTCAGGCATCCAGGGATCCCACCAAGCCATGTCCGTCTCCTTTTTCCCCTCTTCCTTGTAATCTGCTTCTTAGATTCTTAACGTCAAAAGGGATTAGACTCAGGATCCGCAAGAATCCCTTTTCATTTCTCCCCCCCCCCCCCCCCAATCAGGATGAGTTAGTGGATTGTGGCTTGCTTATTCTATTTATTTATTTGTTTTATAACGATGACCTTCTGGTTGTTTCTTTCACCCCAATCCCCCTTCTTTCTACCCCACCACCCCTCCACCTGACCCTCCATGTTGGAAGTTAAAACCCACCCCTCTCCTAGGAAAATGAAATATTTCAGGATATACTAAAATGGCAGAATATTTCCCCTAAAAAGAGAAGCAGAAACTCAGAAGCAGAAACTCACTCCCCCCCCCCATAATTTTTCCCAATATGTCAGAGTATATTCATGAACTGGAATAGAGCATGGTAACAAGGTCAGCCAATTAATATGCATAGCAACTAAATCAGCCAATGAGGACTGTTTGGAAACTGAAACTCGAAGTAGCCTAGGCGTAGTTCTGTATTAAGCTCTGCAACTCTGCAGCTATGTTAAGCTCTGAGTCTGTCTATTGAGAATGAAACTGCTTCTCTCCTCTGCTTACTTGCTGAACTAAAGTGAAACTGATGTCTGTTTCTGAGCTCCTGAGTTTCTGTTCTGCTCTGAACCTGTAACATGTCTGCTTCTGTTTGAGTTTGCTCCATGTTGGAGAAATCTACAACCGGTATTGTAAAATTTACTTTGTATGTTTATAACAAAGTTAAATGAAGCCTCATCCATCTGTGTTTACTTTTCTGCCGCTGAATTTATGCTGCAATACTCCAACACAATATGCTAATTCAATGATGTAGCCAAAAACCTTTTGCCAAAATTATCATAGTTTCTTTGACAATTTCTTTCTTTTTTAAAAAAAATATTTTTTTTTCTCCATCCGCAGAGATCTGTGCAGCCGACTGTGGGGTACACGGCACTTGCTTTGGGGGCTCCTGCCGCTGCGAAGAGGGCTGGATGGGGGCAGCTTGCGATCAGCGAGCGTGTCATCCCCGCTGCAACGAACACGGGACCTGTCGGGATGGCAAGTGCGAATGCAGCCCCGGCTGGAACGGAGAGCATTGCACCATCGGTAAGAGGAAAAAGTTGGGCAGGAAAGCAAAATTGACCAAAAGGGTGGAGAGAGGATATGGGGGACAGAGCATGCTAAGCGGAATCAGTTGGACGTTAATGAAGCATGCAACATTCTCTCTTTTTTTAAAAAAAATATTTTTACGTTCTTGCATTGTTCATGTCCCTGTCTCACACATTTCAATGCCGTGATTCTCCCCTCAGCTTTGCAAGTTCCCCCCCCCATGTCCTTTCCTTTGGCCAGACAAGCCCCCCTCAGTGATGGAGAAACACAAGTCAAGGTTGGGAGAGATCGTCGGATGACCGACACAGTAGGATAGCAATATCAGTAGCCCTTAGACTTATATACCGCTTCACAATGCTTTTATAAACCTCTCTGAGCGGTTATACAGAGCCAGCCTTTTGCCCCCAACAATCTGGGTCGTCATTTTACTGACCTTGGAAGGATGGAAAGCTGAGTCAACCTTGAGCTGGGAAGGATCAAACTCCTGGCAGTGGGTAGAGTTTGCCTGCAATGCTGCACTCTAATCACTGTGCCACCAGGAAGGAGAATGAAAAAAGGAATAAGAGAAGAGGGAAGGAAGAAAAGGAGGGAGGGAGGGAGGGAAGGGATGGATGGACGGAGGGATATCAACAGCACTTAGACTAATATACTGCTTCATGGTGCTTTTACAGCCCCCTCTAAGCGGTTTTACAGAGTCAGCCTCTTGCTCCTAACAATCTGGCTCCTCATTTTACTGACCTCGGAGGGATGGAAGGCTGAGTCAACCTTGAGCCTGGTGAGATTCGAACTGCAGGCAGCCGGCAGGCAGCGGAAGTAGCCTGCAGTACTGCACTCTAATCACTGCACCACCATGGCTCTAGGCGGTACAGTCAGTCCTCAACTTACAACTAATTCGTTTAGTTACAACCGCTCTAGAAAAAATGACTTCTGACCGGTTTTCCCACTGGTGGTGGCTGTAAGTCGAGGATTATTGGTAATAGCCATGGATATAATGACCACTCATTTTGGGTGACCTGATAGGAGTCTTCCAATATTTGAGGGGCTGCCATAAAGAAAAGGGAGTCAAGCTATTCTCCAAAGCACCTGAGGATAGGAAAAGAAGTGACTTATAGAAACTAATCAAGGAAAGAAACAACCTGGAACGAAGGAAGAAATTTCCTGACTGTGAGAACAATGAACCAGTGGGAAAACTTGCCTCCAGAAGTTGTAAATACTCCCAACACTGGAGGTTTTTAAGAAGAGATTGGACTATCATTTGTCTGAAATGGTATAGGCCAGGGATGTCCCCAAACTTGGCAACTTTAAGACTTGTGGACTTCAACTCCCAGAATTCCTCCTCCAGTCATGTTAGCTCAGGAATTCTGGGAGTTGAAGTCCACAAGTCTAGTGTTTTCGGCCTGGGCAGGGGGTTGGAGTAGAAGACCTCCAAGGTCCCTTCCAACTCTGTTCTATTCTAATTCTATTCTAATTCTGTTCTTCTAATTCTAATTCTGTTCTTCTAATCCAGTTACAGTGGCACTGAAAAAAAGAGCCTTATGACCAGGGGTGGGGTGCTACCAGTTCAGCCCGATTCTATAGAACTGGTAGCTCTGTAGAGCAGCTGACACTGAACTAGTTTGCTGCAACAATCTTCTGATCGTCTGTTTGGTCCAGCCGCCCGCCGGGGCTCTTGACTGTCCTTTATTTCCTGCTTTTTCAACCTTAGCTGCTTTGCATAGCACAACTGAGGTTAAAAAAGCAGGAAAGAAGAGGATTTTCAAACGCTGCGCACCCTTGTCAGCTGTCCGGGTGGCACAGCTGATGATTTTTTGCAAATTGCACTCTCACCAAACTGGTTATAACACCGGTTGAACCCCACCGTTGCTTTTGACCATTTTTCATACTTCATGACCATTGTAGCATCCCCATGGTCACATGATCAAAATTTGGTGATGGTTTGCAATGTCCCAGAGTCATTGGACAGCTGTCAGGATTCCAGTAGTTACTCCAATTAAATCATGAGCCTCAAGCCACACTCCCAAAACTAAAGAGGATTTATTTGAAGGTAAAAGTCTACGTCTGGTACTAACCTGGGCGTGACCAACTCTGAGATACGTAATTTACTATCACTCTTTATCCTGTTTCCCCCCCCCCCCCATCCCTCTGGGTGTATCATCCAAAGAAACACGTCCATAGCCAAGAGTCATCAATCATGGTCTCCAATTTGATCTTTTCATGACAGAAGCTTCAGCCATCTTATCAGTCTTTGAAGAAAATATGAATGGAATGTACTTTTGATTCCATACTGCTGCCTGCTCTTTGAAACTCGCCTCCCACTTCTTTCTGTTGTCAACTATAAGTGTATACAAAATGTTTTATGAGTTGACAACAGCCTTTTGTAATTTCAGACAAGCAGAATCAATGAAGAAACCAGATTCGCTATTGGTAATCCTTTACTTACAACAGTTTGTTCAGTGTCTGTTCAAAGTTATGATGGTAGTGAAAAAAGTGATTTATTTCCTTTTTTTCCCCACCCTTACAACTTTTCCAACATCCTCATAATCACCGAATCAAAATTCAGATGCTTGGTTCATGTTTATGATGGCTGCAGTGTCCTGGAGTTACATGATCTCCTTTTGCGACCTTTGGACCAGCCAGATCAATGGGGAAGCCAGATTCGTTTAACAACCATGCTCCTAACCAAACAACTGTGGTGATTCGCTTATGAACGTTTTGCATAAAAGGTCATAAAATGGGACAAAACTCACTGAACACGTGTCTCGCTTAGCAGCAAACTGGGGGCTCAGTTGGGGTCATAAGTCGAGGACCAGCTGTCATGTTGTCCAATCTCAGAAAGTTAGCCAAGATAGATCCATGTGTCAGGATTCCGGCAGTTGCCCCTATTCAAATCGTGAGTCTCGAGCCAAATTTCCAAAACTTCAAAAGGATTTATTGGGAGTTAACATATCTGGCACTGCCTGGGTGCAGCTGACTCTGAGGCAAATCATTCATTGTCACCCTTGACTCTGGTTTTCCCCCACCCCTCTGGTGTATTATAATTCATATTCTCCAATGGGACATGTCCACAGCCAAGAGTGCTCTCCAGTTAGAATTTTGCATGGCAGAAACTTCAATCATCTAGTTACTATCTTGGAAAACATTTATGGAATGCAGTTTCGGTTTACAAGCTGCCACCTGCTCCCCCCTCCCTTTCTTTTGGCAATTCTAAAATGATCATAGAAATATTTTATGAGTTAACACCATGTTCACAGAAGAGAAGATTCCAGTTTTCTTAGTTTTGAGATCCAATGATGATACCTGAGATTTTTGTTTGTTTGTTTCTGAATCTTCCAAAGGAGATGTGAAGCTATTTAAAAGTAAGACATTCCTTTGGAATATTATAATCTAGAATCTTTCCTTACTCCATTAAAAAAAAAGGAACCATATTTAAGACTTTTTATATATAAAATCTTTAGAAAGGCTGTTTCATTTTTTTATAGACAACATGAAATCCTCACTTTCTGAGTTGTGAATGTTTAGCAAATATTACCTTGTCTGTGGTCATCAGCCAATATCTTGTGTTGAATTCTGGTGCAGTCACCCATGCTATGTAGTAAATCCTTTTTATTAGTTGGCTATGCTAATATTACTGGTCCAGGCCCATTATAAACTGACGCTCTATAAACAGGCACCTCCAGCTGAATTTTTAGTTTTATGCTTTATAGGCCAAATAGCTGCCAGCTAATGGTAAGACCACACCTAGAATACTGCATCTAGTTTTGGTCGCCACGATGTAAAAAAGATGTTGAGACTCTAGAAAGAGTGCAGAGAAGAGCAACCAAGAGGATTAGGGGGACTGGAGGCTAAAATATACAAAGAAATTGGCTTCCCCATTGCTTGTCAGGTCACCAAAGGTGATCATATGACCCTGGGACTCTGTGATCGTCATAAATACAAATAATTGCCAAGCATCTGGACTTTGATCATGTGACTTTGGGAATGCTGCAATGGTCACAAAGCATGAAACATGGTCATAAGTCTCTTTTTTTTCAGTGCCACTATAACTTTGGAAAAGAATAGGAAAGGAATAGAAAGGAATAGAATAGAATAGAATAGAATAGAATAGAATAGAATAGAATAGAATAGAATAAGAAAAAATAGCATAGGAAAGGAATAACAGAATGGAATAAAAATAGAATAGAATAGAATAGAATAGAATAGAATAAAGGAATAGCCTAGCATAGAATAAAAATAGAATATAATAAAATAAGAAAGGAATAGCATAGAATAGAATAAGAATAGAATAGAATAGGTGTGGAAAACATTCATAAGTCACTTTTATCAGTCTCATTTTAACTTTGAATGGTCACTGAACAAATTGTTTGTCAGATAAGGCCCCCCAATACTAAATTTTCTTTCTGATGGGCAATATCATTGCATTTATAGGCCATCAAACGGAGCATGAGCTACCACTTCTAAATGGCCCAGAATTTGACCCCCATCTCCCATCACATTTAAGTCTTTGTCTCCTTTCCTCTCTCTCTTTTTTTTTCTGCTTACAAACATGAATATTGTGCTTTTTGCTTCTCCGTCAGACATACCAGAGTCTAGACTCTCAATGGGGAGGGGAGAATAATCCGCCCGGAATTCTTTCAGAGGTCATGTCCCTCCCTCCTCCCCCCCCCCCCAAGTTGGGTGGTCCTCTTGAGCCAGTGCAGGAAGGGGGGCGGAGGGGGAGCCCTGGAAAACACAAAAAGATCGGAAAAAAGAGTGTGGGAAGGGTGCCAGAGTGAAGAAAAACACTCCTCCTCTGAGCCTTCCTCGGTAACTTGAGCAAAGGGCCAGCGGGAAGAAGAGGGAACTTTAACTCACAACCTTTAAGTTACTTTCCCCCCCCCCCTCTTTTCTGAAGTTGCCAGTGGCAGGAAGGAAAAAAGAACAACTCAGTTACACTGCTGTGAGTGAAAATGTCTGGCTTTATTTGTAGACTTATAAGACATACACAGGCGCTCTCCCTGCTCCCCCCTCTCTCTCTCTTCTCTCTCTCTCTATGTATATATCTGTCTCTCCCTATCTCTCTTCCTCTCTATCTCCATTTCTCTTTCTCTCACTCTGTTTCTCTCTCTCTCTTCCTCTCTATCTGTTTCTCTTCCTCTCCCTTTGTCTCTTTATCTTCCTCTCTATCTCTTTTGTCTTTCTCTCACGCTCCCCATTCTCTATCTCTGTGTCTTTGTTTCTCTTTCACTCTCTCTCTGTCTCTCTCTCTCTCCCCCCCCCTCTGTATAGATGTATATATCTGTCTCTCTCTTTATCTTTCTGTCTCCATTTCTTTCTCTCACTCTGTTTCTTTTTCTCTCTCGCTCTTTCTCTCTCTCCCTTTCTCTTCCTCTCATTCTCTCTGTTTCTTTTTCTCTCTCTCTTTATCTATCTTCCTCTCTATCTGTTTCTCTTTCTCTCTTTCTCCGTTTCTTTCTCTTTGTGTCTTTGTTTCTCTTTCTCTCTCTCTCTCTCTCTCTCTCTCTGTTTCTCTTTCTCTCCCTCTGTTTCTCTCTGTGTGTTTGCTTCTCGGTGTGTATGTATGTTTCTCTTTCTCTCACTCTCCTTTTCTCTCTCCATCTCTCTCTCCCTGTGTCTGTCTGTCTGTCTCTCTCTCTGTTTCTCTTTCTCTGTGTGTTTCTTTCTCTCTTTTTCTCCCTCTCTCTTTCTGTCTCTTTTCTCCCCCCTCTATCTCTTTCCCTCTCTTTCTCCACTGTCTCTCTCTTTTTCCCTGTCTCTTTCTCTCTCTTTTCTCCCTCTCTCTCTTTCTTTCTCTCTCTCTCTGACTAAAAATCTTTGTAAAGTTTCTTTTCATTTGCTGAGCCTATCCTCAATGGACTTGCCCTCCCTCTTTGTAAGAGAGGTTAATTAATTGCTTCAGAAATTCTCCTTCCAGAGAAAGTAGAAAGAAGATGAGAATATCCCAATTATGAGGGCCAGATAAGGCCTCTCTCGGCTATAAATGAATCCTGTGGTCAATATTAGTTGTTTATTTCGGAGCAAATAAGCAATTTTCTATCCCAGGGATCAAGATCATGCCTCTTGTTGCAGTCTATTCTTGTCTCCCTTGATGCTACTACGACATGGCAACCATCATAAATATGGACCAGTTGCCAAGCATCTGGATTTGGATCATAGATTTTGATCATGGGGATGCTAAAAAAGCTGTAACATTTAAAAAATGTCCATAAGTCACTTTTTCAGTGCCTTTGTAACTTTGAATGGTCACTAAATGAACTGTTGTAAGGCAAGGACTACCAGTACACATCTTGTTGGGTCTCTACCACCAATAGATGGCTGGCAGGAAAAGCAAAACAGGACAAAGATTGTCTGTGGAGATTTTCCATCATCCAGGTCATGGTTGTCCTCAAAGTGCTTTTTTTGCAAGAGGCAACTGGACTTCCTGGTTTTTCTTTGAAGGTGTTTCACTTCTCTTCCAAGAAGCTTCTTCAGCTCTGACTGGATGGTGGGGAATGGATGGATTTACACTCCTTGCAGATAGCTGGTCATTTGCATTCTTAGAGGGTCGTTGTGGCCACTTGGAGGTTTATCTGTGTCCTCAGTGTCGCCTGAGTAGTGCTAATGAATTTGGAGCTTTCTTGGAACCTCTGAAAGGACTGAATTGTGGAGCTGTGCGTTCTGCAGGACATTTCTGCAACATAGACAAACCTCCAAGTGGCCTCAATGACCCCCTAAAAGGATGCAAATGACTAGCTGTCTGCAAGGAGGATCAATCTTTCCATTCCTCCACCATCTGGTCAGAGCGAAAGAAGCTTTTTGGATGAGAAGCGAAACCTCTTCAAAGAAAAAAAGCAAGAAAACCCAGTTGCCTCCTGAAAAAAGCACCCTTAGGTGAAAGAATGACTGCCGCTACAGTGTGAGGTTGCGAGGTTGGTACCCAATGACCGGCTTTTGCAGGCACCCCAATTTTTCTACCCTGCATCGATCCAAATTCCTTTTCCCCTTCTTTGAACGTATACTACTTTTCCCCCCCTTTGATCATGTCTCCTGACAATATCTGCTTGACCTATTGTTTTTACCTCCTCGTCCGCAGCCGTTGTTATTTTGACCTTCCTCCCACCCTGCTCCTGTCCCAGTGCCCCAGCTGCTGCTTTAGCATCAATGTCTCGTAGTGAACTGTACTGCACTTTTTTTTTTAAATTCAATCCTACTTTACATGTTCTGTCTTTTTATTTTTCCAAGCTCACTATCTGGATAAGGTAGTGAAAGGTATGGTGGCTTTTCTTCTTTTCGTGTCTTTGTGTGTTTTGATCCAGCCCACCCCCATCCCCTGCCCTGCACAAATCTCAGCTGAGGAGCTCCTTCCTCCCATCTCCACAACCTCACCATTGTCACCTAAAGTCTAGCATGACATACATACATACATACATACATATATATATGTATATGTATATGTATGTATATATATATATATGTGTGTGTGTGTGTGTGTGTGTGTGTGTATATGTATATATGTATGTATGTATGTATGTATATGTATGTATATGTATGTATATATTCCCTCAGGGATTTAAGCCCAGGAAGTCCATTTCAACTCCATCCTTCTGTAACTGCAGCTTGTCTTCCACTAATGTCCTATCTGTGTGGCTTCTGTCTTTTCCATCCATCCCTCATCCCAACTTAGACAGGTGATGTGGGTTGGGAGGAGGGAGATGCCTCTGCAAGGATGCTTTTAATTCTTTTTTTTTTCATGGTACAACTCAGGAGAAGACAAGGTGAGTAAGACAATACGAAGCCTTCTTTGTTTACAAAAGCCTGGAGAATAATCTTAACCGTGGCCTCTCCCTTTCAGGTTGGAAGTATTTCAGGTTGAAAGTTGGCTGGCAAATATTTAAGATAATGTTTGTCCGTTAGCCTTTTCCCGGTTTTAGTTGTAAAAATAATATAAAATAGTATAAAAATGAGGCAGGAAATAAATACAAATTTAAAATACAGTTATTTTAACTTTCTTTTCAGAACTTCCAAACTTGCAGATCTTGAATCCTTTTCAACCATCCTGGCTCAAATACGGTTTTATTCGAACTTTCTGATCTCACGCACAAACATAAAGACACACAATAATGCTCTGCCCCCCACCCAAAAAAATCCGCCCCATTTGCAAAACTGGTAGACAAACCAACATAGATTCTTTTTCACAGATGTCCGCACAACAAATCTTATTCCAGGGAAGCCCATCATGCTTGGTAGGGGAGGTTGAAATTCTAGACCTTTGAAGCTCAGGGGAGTTTCCTGCTTTTTTAAAAACCACACATTTTCACAGATACAGTACTTTAACAGCCCATCCACCCATCCACCCCCGGGGGTGGGGGGGAAAGCCATTAAAAGTTGGCAATTTTTATTTTCCCCGGATGTATAGTGACTACCACTCTGGATTGAGGTTAACTCTGTTAAATCGAATTTTAATTCCTTTAAATTAATTGTAATTTAATTTACTGAAGTCTAACTGTAAGGGGGTGGGGAGATAAAAAGAAACTGGGAACTATTTCCTCTGCTGTTTCAAGACATGCCACTAATTACAGGCGTTGTACAGAAAAGCTCTCGGCATGAATGTCATCTGAGTTTGTGTGATGACAGGACAATAAATTCTATTGGGTTGGACACAGGTATCCTTTTGGAAGCCCAGTGGTGGGGCTAAGGGTTATTGTGAAGGGCAAGGTCTAAAGGTTGTGTTGAGCCCTCTCTAAGCAGTTTTCGAGTCAACCTATCACCCCCAACAATCTGGGTCCTCATTTTACCCACCTCAGAAGGATGGAAGGCTGAATCAACCTTGAGCCGGTCAGGATCGAACTTCTGGCAGTGGGCAAAGTTAGCCTGCAATACTCATTCTAATCACTGTGCCACCATGGCTCCTTCCTTCCTTCCTCCCTCCCTCCCTCCATTCGCAATAGCACTTAGACTTATATACCGCTTCATGGTGCTTTCCAGCCCTCTTTAAGTGGTTTACAGAGTCAGCCTATCTCCCCCCCGACAATCTGGGTCCTCATTTTACTGACCTCGAAAGGATAAAAGGCTGAGTCAACTTTGAGCTGGTCAGGATCGAACTGCTGGCAGTGAGCAGTGAGTTAGCCTGCAATACTGCACTTCTAACTACTGAACCACCACAGCTCTGTTGTAAGTTGAGGACTGTTGGTTCACATCTCCTGGCCTGTTTCCTTGGGGTTCCAAGAAACAGGCTCATTAAAACATCTCATTATCCTCAGATCCTCTACTACTGCTCCTGAGTTCTATCAAAGTAATGTAGCGTCGCCCAAAATACAGTATACGTATAAATATATTGTTTAAATTTTGGAGGTTTACCAGGAGCTGGAAAAAGAGCAGCCTGAAAAACTTTGGATCAGGTTAGCACAAATGCCGCGCCGGTAAACATTTCCATTCACCCTAAGCTGTGGGAAAATCAGCAACATGGTGTAACTTCCAACTTCCATAAATCTCCTTGACTTTGGTGGACAGGGATGCCTGTTGGAAGCAGCTGACAGCTTACTGTTGTTTAGATTGCCGTAATTATGAACACATTTGCTGAGCTGCCCCAAATCAGATTTCCTGATCTGAGTGAAGAATAATTGGTTGCATTCTGTTTTAATCCGAACCAGCCCAGAAGTCAGACTCTTTAAGGGATCCTGTCTTCACCAAAGATAATAAAGGGGAGTTTTAAGAGGCGTTTTTGTCTCTCGTGAGGAGCGTGGGAACTCTTGGAAGCCAAACCCAGACTTTTTCGGCACCCTCACCAAACTACAATTACAGGAAATCCTCAATGTTCAACGGTCCATTTAGTGATGATACAAGGTTAACAACGGCGCTTGAACAAATAAAAAAATCAAGCTTAATAAAGTATAGATTGTCCTCGGCCTGAGACCACAGTTGAGCCCCAAAATTGTTGAAGTGAATCTCCACAGTTGTTAAGTGAGTAAGACTTAAGTTATTAAGCAAATTTGGCTTCCCCATAAATTTCACTTGTCGGAAGGACACAACTTAGCAGTGGAAATTTCAGGCTCAATTGTGGTCATAAGTCGAGGACTACCTGCATTACCACATACCAAGCCGTTCGATTTCACACCCACAGGGGAAAATATTGATCGGAGGTGGACAAATTTCCTTGAGGAACAAATTGGCCTCAAAGAAGCAAATCATCACTCCATCTTTCTTTGCACATGTGAACAGGCTTGTGAATCTTGCTCTCCAATGTTAATTAATCTTCTCCAGCTAAACTTCCCTTTTCTTTCCCTCCTTCCAGAGGGATGCCCCGGGTTGTGTAATGGCAACGGTAGGTGCACGCTGGACATGAATGGGTGGCACTGTGTCTGCCAGCTGGGCTGGAGAGGGACAGGCTGTGACACATCCATGGAGACCGCATGTGGAGACGCAAAAGACAACGATGGAGGTAAGATTCCTCCTGCTCACCAGGTTTACCAATCACAAATCTTCATTTTGCATGGATAGAAATGAAAATGTCATGCCCCTGTTGGAGTCTGAATCCGAGGAGGAAGATGAACAGCTGACAGGGAGCAGGAGTGTGGCTCTGTAGGCTATGGAGGAAACTGGGGAAGGGCAAAGTTCAGCTGGGAAGAGCAGGGGAGAGGCAGAACACAAGGGAGAGGGAGTCCAGAGGAAGACCCAGGCCCACCCCTTCTTCATCCTAGGGCATGCAGGGAGGAAAAAAGAAGGGAGCAATGTGGGTTGCATGGCTTACGGGAGGAGGAAAGGGCCTTGATTCCCTTCATTAGCCATACCTGGGAATGAGAGTTTAAAAGAGATGCATGCTGAGTGTGGCAGCTGCTGGGAACAAACGTGAGTTTCGTTGCTTTTCTGTGTTCCTGGCATCCTCCCAACCATGTTGAGTTATTGCCGTTCCTTCACATCTGGAATTCTTGCTCCTGCCCTGCCAAACTAATTACCTCAGTTTGGCCTAAGTGGAATTATAGTTACAGTTTGTATTGACCATGTTTTGGACTTGATTCTCTGCAGCCAAAGGCTGTTCCTGGGAGAGTTTTTCTCCAGCCAAAAGGTAACCAGGACTTTGGGGGCAAAGTTGGAGCTAAAAAAGGGACTCTTATTGATTATTAGACTGTATTGCCTTTGTGCCATGCTCGGGTCATCACAGAGAGCAAGGAACAAACCGATTTCCAGGTTTGAAACCAAACGGCCCCATTTAGGATGTCCTATCTGAACATTTCGAAGTTGGGTTGGACCAAAAGCCAGTTCGAAATTGGTTTGTTTGTTTTTTTTGCTATTCAAAATCTTACGGACTCGTGTCATAAAGGAAAGATTCCTGCAGGCTGCTATGAAACTGATCCAGTTTTTTGTATAAAATCCTCTGCTCCAGTAAAAGAATATTTGTAGCTCAGGGTTGAATCATGGGGTCCTTGATGCAGTCTCAGCTTGGCTGCTTTCTTGTAGACATTCCATGACCCAACTAGGTAACTTCATCAGTGTTAGAATGGGGTCGGAAGAGGAAGACTCTAGGGTCCTTAGTGCTTTCTATAGATGCTCCATCTATAAAACGTCTTGTATAAACAAACTGTTGTAAGTCAAGGACTACAGTATCTATAGTCTCGATTCCTTCAATTGAAGGGTGTTCTCCATTCCTGAGCCCTGCAGGCATTGTATGTACTCTCACACACTGCCAAGACTACATGATTTTCGGAGAAAGGAAACGAGATAAATCCCACTTGGAGCTTATCTATTTCGGAGGATTTAAAGGTGCCTTTTTCCCCTGCCTAAAATGTTCAGATGATTGAATGCTTTAGGTTAGTCTGGTGTGGTAACAAGTCCAAATTGCTTCCTTTGGGAAAAAGATTGGGGGGGGGGGGGGCTGGGGACTGAGACAGGAACTGACAGAAATAGCCTGCTGCCCCTTCTGATAAACTCCCTCTCCCAAGGCTCTTTTCTTACCCCTCGTGAAATTAAATATCCCCGTTCTCAGTTCAATTGACAGCCAGCCCAAGGCCATCATACTTGTCTAGATGTGTCAAAAATACGGATTTAGAGCCGTAATCTGTACTTCTGTTGAATAGAGGGGAGGGAAATGACCAAATTTAGCATGTTTTTTTCTGGAATACATCTGTATTAAGATATATTGGTGCAGGGATTATAAACTGTGGTGGTACAGTGATTAGAATGCACTGTCCTGCCCACTGTCAGGAGTTCGATCCTGACTGGCTCAAAGTTGACTCTGCCTTCCATCCTTCCATGGTGGGTAAAATGAGGACCCAGACTCTTGGG
>BLBF01000006.1:5102198-5117425 GCA_015471245.1 Laticauda colubrina | reverse complement strand
AACAATAGAATATAGAATAGAATATAAAATAGAATATAGAACAGAACGTAGAATAGAACAGAACAGAACGTAGAATAGAATGTAGAACGTAGAATATAGAATAGAATATAAAATAGAATATAGAACAGAACAAAACAGAATAGAATAGAATAAACAAAGTTGGAAGGGATCTTGGAGGTCTTTTAGTCCAGTCCCCTGCTCAAGCAAAAGAATCTAGGCCATTTCAGATAGGTGACTGTCTAGACCCGTGATGGCGAACCTATGGCACTCGTGCCACAGGTGGCACGCAGAGCCATTTGTGCCAGCACGTGAGCCACAGGTAAACTTACCTCATTGTGCGTGCACGTGCCTCACAGCTGATTTTCAGATGGTTTGAGGTCATTTTCAGCCTCGCAAAGGCTTAAAGAAAGCCTCTGGGGGCTTTGCAGGATGAATAATAGGCCTGTTCTGGTGACAAAACGGGCCTATTATTCATCCTGCAAAGCCCGCAGAGGCTTTTTTCAAATCTCTGGGAGACCAAAAAAGGCCTCAAACCAACCGAAAATCAGGTATGAGGTGCAGTGCAGGTAAAGGGGGGGATTGGACATGCCTGGGCAGGGGGTGGGGGGGTGCACGCATTGCCTTCTGGGTGCTGACATGTGAGTGCACGCACACAAGCGTGCGCACAATTTTTGGCACAGGAGCCCAAAAAGGTTAGACACCCCTGGTCTGGATTCTTCTTAAAACCCTCCAGTGATGAAGCACCCACAACTTCTGAAGGCAACTTCTGTTCCACTGATTGATTGTCCTCACTGTTAGGAAGTTTCACCCTAGTTCTAGGTTGCTTCTTTCCTTGTTTAATTTCCATCCACTGCTGCTTCTACTGCCTTCTGGTGCTTTGGAAAATAGGTTGATCCCCTCTTCTTTGTAGCAGATAGGAATGCTGCTGTCATGTCACCACAGTTCAAATCAACACATTTGTTAAGTGAATCATACAGTCGTTAAGCAAATCTGACTTCCCCTGTTAATTTTGTTTATCAAATGCTAGGCTAGGAAGGTCACCAATGGTGATCACGTGATTCCCCGGGACACTGCAAACCATCATAAATACGAGCCAGTGGCCAAGTGTCTGAAATTTGGTCACGTGACCCTGCAGATGCTGCAACGGTCATAAGTGTAGAAAAATCCCGATCATAAGTCACTTTTTTTTTTCAGTGCCATTGTAGTTCTGAATGGTCACTAAATGATTGGTTGTAAATTAAGGACTACCTATTTACTCTGGCCCAAACATGAAATCCACATTAGACATAGAGTTACAACAGAATAAGAGAACCAAATTTGGAGAATGAAACTCTTAAGGTCCTTTCCAAGAAGGTTCTGAGGCAGACTTCCTTGCATGCAAAAAAAAAAAACCCGGTGAAGCCCATTTCAAGAGGTTGAGGCCCAGCAGATGGCCAGCAGCAACTGATGGAAGTTAGAGGTGCTAAAACGAAAAGTCCATGATGACCCACAATGTTGCAGGTCCATGTTCATCACTAACAAAGTCTTCTCTATCCGAGTATATTCATTAACTGGCAGAGACATGATTAACAAAGTCAGCAAGTGAGGAAGTGGCAACAGACCAGCCAATGGGAGTGTCAGCTTTGGAAGCCATATTGAGACCAGATGCTCCCACACTGTCACATTTGGAGCCTGGAAAAGTGGGAGGGGGGGAATTTCTTGGAGTGTATGTAGTTAGACATAATAACATTCTTTTTCTAATTCAAGGTCAGGTTAGTTTGCGCATAAGTGAGGGGAAGTCTTAAGTTGGGACGGATGGTGGTTGGAACATGTGATGCGATGTTGAGTGCAGGGGATGGATTTGTAGTTTTTACTTATTGCAAGGAAGCCTGGAACTTTCAGATTCGGGATTCCCCAATTGTGCCAGTTACTATCCAAAATAAAAGGAACTTTTGAGAAGATGTCTGCCTCGTAGTTATTGGTTGGAATGGAGCTTTTCTGGAACGCTGACAGGGAGCTGACAGACCGGGTGTGGTTTGGCTCTGGGTGCTTTGCTGCGCATTGAAACTGAAAATAACTTTGCTTGTTTGCTAAAACTTGAGTTCTGTCCTGAGCCCTCTGCTGTTTGTGATTTTGCTTATGCCACGCTGGAAGAAACCACTGGTATTGTACATTTACTTATTTCATATATAAAGAAGTTAATCATCCTGCTGAATATGATTTCTATGGTCTTTTGCCAACAGAAAGGGAGGGGGGAGAAGTGAGGCAGCTTGGAAATCAAAAGTGCATTCCATAAATAGTTTTCAAAGATAGTAACTAGGTGACAGAAGTTTCTGCCAAGCAAAATTCTAACTGGAGAGCATGAATGATGACTCTTGGCTATGGATGTGTCCCATTGGAGAATATGAATTATGATATACCCAGGGGGTGGGGAGAAAACCAGGGTCAAGGATGACAATGAATGATGTGTCTCAGAGTCAGCTGCGCCCAGGCAGTGCCGGACATGTTAACTCCCAATAAATCCTTTATAAGTTTTGGAAGTTTGGTTCAAGACTCATGATTTAAATGGGGGCAACTGCCAGAATCCTGACACAGTCATCTCTGTGTTTTCTGGACTTGAATTTATGCTGCAAAATCGAACATTCTCCTTGTTTGGCCAATTCAACTCCTTTCAACTTTGTGTTGTTGTTATTTTTTTAAACTTCCTTGCAGGCACCCTTGTGTCATTCGTGGGCAGGTGATGACAGCGGATGGGACCCCTCTGGTTGGTGTGAACATCAGCTTTGTCAACAATCCTCTGTTTGGCTACACCATCAGCAGACAAGATGGCAGGTAGGTAGATCTCTTCCCTGGAGCGGTAGGAAGTTGGGATGGGCTTCCAGATTTTGGACAAGCAGCCGTCAAGATTTGTGGTCTCTGTTTCTGTTGGCACATACCCGAATACCCTTGGGGCAGACTCCAGATGAATAATATTAAGGAGTTGTGGTCCTCAATTGAGGACTACCTGTACAGAGGTGTCTGTGAGGTCCCTGGAAGTCATGCTCAACTCTCAAAGAAAGCTATCCTGGGCTTCCATTTTGTGGATCATGGACCTTCAAACCTGCTGGCTGGGGAATTCTGGGAGTTGAAGTCCACACGTCTTAAAGTAGCTAAGTTTGGAGACCCTTGCTGTGGATGGACAAAGCAAGGTCTTGCATGATGATGACCCGTAGATGATGACCTGCCAGTAAGATTCTCATAGTCTTAACTTTAGAAAGATTAATGAGTCAGAAAATGGCCCCTCAGAATCAGGGCTGGGCTGCTGGGGTTTGCAGGGGTTCTGGAGAGCCTCTCGCTAAGATTCTGTGCAGTTTGGAGAACCCCCAAATCCAACTCCTGGCTGGACTTGCTCACTCCTCCTGTCCCCTCCCAGAAGTCTCCATGCGGCCCGTTTTGGATGCAAGGTCAATGCACAGCCCATATGGAGGCTTGGGGAGAGTGAAAAACAGGCCTTCCGGAAGTCTAAAAACGAGCCCATTTACGACCTGCGGAGGACCTCCAGACCCCGGGGGAGGTTTGAGGAAAGCCTCCGGAGCCCAGGGAGGGTAAAAATACTCCCCCTGCCACCATGGTGCAGGAAGCTGACGAGCCCACACCCACCATGGCCACACCCACCTTGCAACCGGGCAGAGAAACGGTTGCTGAAATTTTTGAAGCCCCACCCCTGGTCCTAAGTTGAGGACTACCTGTACAGAGGTGTCCGTGAGGTTCCAAGAAGTCATACTCAACTCTCAAAGAAAACTATCCTGGTTTCCAGGTTGTAGATGGACAAAGCAAGGTCTTGCATGATGACTAAAGGTGATATTCAGCAGGTTCTGACCAGTTCTGGAGAACCGGTAGCAGAAATTCTGAGTAGTTCGGAGAACCAGCCAATGCCTTCTCTGACTGGCCCCGCCAACCCCATCTATTCTCCTCCCATTGAGTCGCAGCTGATTGGCTGAGTCTTCTTTTGTTGCCCTGCACAGGAGAACGGAGCTGGAAAGCAGGTTAGTGTGGTGGGGAGGGAATGAGATTTTGCAGTAACCTTCCCCTGTTATGCTCACTAAGCCACGCCCACAGAACTGGTAGTAAAAAAAATGAATCCCACCACTGATGATGCCTCATAGATGATGACCTACCTACTAGTAAGATTCTCATAGTCTTAACATTAGGAAAATTAACGAATCAGAAAACGGTCACTCAGAATACATTTGAGAAAGTTCCACTTGTGACTTCCTACCTGATATAACCGCCCTGATTAAAACTACTAGACTAAGACTACAGGCGATAACAATTGGTGTCTTTTTGCCGAGTGTTGGAGCTTATGCCTGGAAAGGCAGTCTCAGTGATAAGCATGGGGCACATTGATTATGTGCTATCAAGTTGCAGTCTACTCTTAACAATGGCATGGATAGAAATTTTCCAGAGGGCATGTAAGCATATCTTTATGGAATGCTGGTTTGTTTTGTATTAATTAATCCCACTGGAAAGCCAAATTCTTGAAGTTGCGCATTTTGTAAGGATTAATACAGAAAGGAGCAATTAAAAATGAGTTGGTGGCTGAGCCAGCTCACATGATCCTGGAAGGGGAGCAACGGGGTCGCCCATTCGGTTAAGCAGCATTTGGGACCATCTCATTGGTATTGGTTTTGCCTGGTTAGACTCTGTCATGTGAAGTGTTAATATCCCTCTATAATGCTTTTGTAAGGCCACACTTAGAATACGGCATCCAGTTTTGGTCACTACAGTGTAAAAAAGATGTTGGGACTCCAGAAAGAGTGCAGAAAAGAGCAACAAAGAGGATTAGGCGACTGGGGGGTATGAAGAATGGTTTTGCAGGAACTGGGTATGTCTACTTTAATGAAAAGAAGGACTAGGGGTGACATGATAGCAGTCTTCTAATATTTGAGGGGCTGCCCCAAAGAAGAGGGAGTCATGCTATTGTCCAAAGCACCTGAGGGTAGGACAAGGAGCAATGGGTGCATTGCAGAAATTGGACCTGGCTAGTCTAGTGAAGAGAAGGACCAGAGGAACCATGATAGCAATCTTCCAATATTTGAGGGGCTGCCACAGAGAGGAGGAGGGGGTCAAGCTATTTTTCAAGGCACCTGAAGGCTAGTAAAAGAATAATGGATGGAAATTGATCAAGGAGAGATTCATCTTGGAAATAAGGAGAAACTTTCTGACAATGAGAACAATCAACCCATGGAACAGAAGTTGCCTTTGGAAGTTGTGGGAGCTTCACCACGGGAAGCTTTCAAGAAGAGACTGGACTCCCATCAATCAGAAATGGCATAGGATCTCCTGCTTGGCCGGGGGAGTTGGACTAGATGACCTACAACAAGGTCCCTTCCAACTCTGTTATTCTGTTAAGATATGGAAAATTATCAAAGAGAAATCCCACTTAAAATGAAGAAGAAATTTCCCGACAGCAAAACAGTTAATCTGTTGTCTTCAGAAGTTGTAGGTGCGCCATCATTGGAGGCTTTTAAGAAGAGAATGGGAAGACATTTGTCTCAAATGGTATAGCATTTTCTGCTTAAGCAGGGGGGTGGACTGGAAGACCTCCAAGGTCCCTTCCAACTCTGTTATTCTGTTATTCTCCAGATCTCGGAGAAAAGGGTTTTCTTTCGGTTGTTACAGGCATGTTTTGCATCAACACTTTGGAAACATCTGCACAGCCACAGCAACAAAGACCAGTCCGAGTGTTTGTTGGGTGGGTGTGTTTAAACAACTGGACCTTGAAGGATTCCGATCAAATTTCAGGAACACATTCCTTCCTTTGTCAAGCTGATTGTTGTCCCCACAGAATAATCCATTTTGTCAGGCAGTAAAAAAAAGTGACTCTTTTAAAATATATACAAAGATTCTTGGTTTGAACCAGTGAGCAGGCAAAAAAATTCTCACCGGAGACTACAGGATAATATCAAATTTCCAGAATTCAGCGAGTAAATAGATTCAGCAATAAATCTTAGTTTCTCAACCTGATGTGATTTAACTTGTCAGTTAAGCTTCGCATTGACTTCAGTCTCTCGGAACAGGCTAGATAAGAACACCTTAGATGGAAATTTTATTGTCAATTCGATGTGCTTTCTTTTTATACTGACTTTAGCTGAAATCCATTTCTTTATTGTTATATTTTTCTTGCCTTTTGAAATTGCAAGGAACTCATCACCTGCATTTAACAGATTTAATAATTAGAGTTGGAAAGGACCTTGTAGGTCATCTAGTCCAACCCCCCGCCCAAGCGGGAAACCCTACACCATTTCTGACAAATGGCAGCCCAATCTCTTCTTGAAAGTCTCAAATGATGGCGCTCCCACAACTTCCGAAGGAAACTTCTGTTCCATGAGTTGGTTATTCTCACTGTCAGGGAAATTCCTCCTTATTTCTGGGTTATATCGCTCCTTGATCAGTTTCCATCCATTATTCCTTGTCTGGCCTTCAGATGCCTTGGAAAATAGCTTGACCCCTTCCTCCTCCCTGTGGCAGCCCCTCAAATATTGGAAGACTGTCATCATGTCTCCCCTGGTCCTTCTCTTCACCAGACTAGCCAGGCCCTGTTCGTGTCTTGGAGTCAAGTGGTTGTTGATATAACTAACATTTCTACCTTGAGAAGCATATCTCAAGTTATCTTGGAATTCAGACACACAGAGATTTGTTTTAAGAGGTGAGTTTTGCAAACATTATAGATGGTCCTCAAACCTACGACCACAATCAGGACAGGAATTTCTGTTGCTAAACAAAGTGGGTTTAGCCGTGTCCAATCTTACGAGCTTTTCACTCCTGTTCTTAAGTGAATCATATGGTTAAGCAAATCTGCCTTCCCCCATTGGAAGCCAACAGGGTTAGTCACAAACAATCAAGATTCAGACATTTGGGCTTGTATTTATGACAGTTGACGTGTCCTGGGGTCACCTGATCCCCTTTTGCGACCCTCTAACCAGCAAAGTCAATGTTGGGAAGCCAGATTCCCTTAACAACTGTGTCACTAAGTTAGCCACTGCAGTGATTCGCTTAACAACTGTGGCAAGAAAAGTTGTAAGATGCCGGAGGAAATCATTGAACACCTGTCTTGCTTAGCAACATAAATTTTGGGCTCAGTTGGAGTCGTAAGTCGAAGACTGCCTATCTATTTCTGCAATTCCCACTGCATCTCTGCTCAGTTCACCATCCGAGCTTGGTGGGATTCAAAAATTTTTACTACCAGTTCTGTGGGCATGGCTTGGTTGGCGTGTCATTGCTTGGTGGGCATGCCGGGGAAGGATACTGCAAAATCCCCATTCCCTCCCCACCCCACTAACCTGCTTTCCAGCTCCATTCTCCTGTGCAGGGCAACAAAAGAAGACCCAGCCAATCAGCTTGGACTCAATAGGCAGAGAATAGATGGGGGCAGGGCCAGTCAGAGGTGGCATTGGCCGGTTCTCCGAACCACTCAAAATTTCTGCTACCGGTTCTCCAGAACTGGTCAGAACCTGATGAATACCCACCTCTGACTTTGTCAAATGTTAACTGTTTAAAACAAAGGTCATCAAACTTAGCAAGTTTAAGACCTGTGGACTTCAACTCCCAGAATTCCTGGGGCTAACAGGACTGGAGGTAGAATTCTGGGAGCTGAAGTCCACAGGTCTTAAAGCTGTCAAGTTTGAAGACTCTAGGTTTAAAAATTTCTTCCTTGAAGTTTCAGCGCTTTTGAGTTTGCCGGCATGCCATTAAAAACCAGCCAGCGTTTTCCTACTTGAATTGCAGAATCAATAGCTCTCTCGGCTCACTTGCTTTGTTTTTATTTTCATGGACCGGAAATAAATTAGGCCCACCATGTCTGCCAGATTGTAAATTAGACGCACCTCACAGCAGACCTCTTAGATAGGGCCTCTGGATATTGGCCACCAGTTGCCAGCTAAAATAGTCCCTCTTTAAATTTCCCCCTTCATGTTAATAAGGACCCCCTATGTCTGTTTCCTACACACACACACACACACACACACACACACACACACAAACACATAACAGTTTGCATTGTTGCTTTAATTGTGAACGGTTTAGGGCAGCCTTTTTCAACCTGAGCTACTTTTAAGATGTATGGACTTCAGCTCCCAGAATTCCCCAGCTAGCTTGGGTGAACTTCAGTTTCCAGAATTCCCCAGCCAAAATGGTTGGATCTCAGCTTCTAAAATTCCCCAGCCAATATGGGTGGACTCCAGTTCCCAAAATTCTTCAGCCAGCATGGATAGACTCCAGCTTCCAGTATTCTGGCTAGGGAATTCTGGGAGTTGAAGTCTATGCATCTTAAAGTTACCACAGTTCCGCCTCGAAACATGTTTTCTTTCCATGTTTTCTTAGTCCTTTTTACTGCTTTGTACAAGAAATCAGAAAATACTTTTCTTAATTTATGCGGGTTGTCTTTTTTTTTTAAACGGTGCATTTGTGCTTGAGTTCAAATCCACCCAGTCAAGCGGCCAAAATAGAATCATTTCATTATTATTATTTTTTTAAAGGGGAAATGTCACCACAAGGTCACTCTCCTTCACCCACATTGGCCAGCAAAAAAACCCCAACTATCTATCTTTGGCTTTCTGCCCACACAGTTTTGACCTGGTCACCAATGGCGGGATAGCCATCGTTCTGCGTTTCGAGCGGGCACCCTTCATCACTCAGGATCACACCCTCTGGCTGCCCTGGAACCACTTCTTCGTCATGGAGACCATCATCATGCGACATGAAGAAAACGACATTCCCAGCTGCGACCTGAGCAACTTTGCCCGGCCCAACCCTGTGGTTTCTCCCACTCCACTCACCGCCTTTGCCAGCTCCTGTTCCGAGCGAGGCCCCATCGTGCCTGAAATCCAGGTAAGAAAATGGGATTGCAAAAGATACTTCCAGATGTGGCAAATTCAGGGACCAGCATTTGTCTTGTCTCTCCTCTGCTCGAAATAGCATCCACACAATCCCAGAATTAAAATTCTGCTTTCAAAAGCAGGTTGGTTCATGGCTGAATGCTCACAAGGACAAGGGAGTTTGCAAGATTGTGGTTTTTCAGCCCCCCCAAAAAATGAGGGTGAACTCACCCAGCTCCATCTTATCAGGAAGACAGAGACCATTAGAGAAGAGAAGCTGATGTTGCGAAACCATGAAGGTGCTGGCTAACATTGAGACAAACCTACAAAGTAATGCAATACAAAGGCCAAAAGAATTGAAGTGTCTCATGTCCTGAGGACAGCATAGGTGTTTGCTGGCAATAATAGAAGAGAATATTTGTAGCTCAGGGTTGAATGTTGGGATCCTCGGTGCTGGTGATTTTCTTGCATACATTTTATTATCCAACCAGGTAACATCATCAGTGATAGAAGGGAATAGGGATTTCAGGAAGAAGGAGGAAAATGACAACAATGGCAACAATGGGGCCCTTGGTGCTCTCTGAGGTTTTCCTGCAGACCTTTCATTACCAACACACGAGGTGACATCATCAGTGCTAGAAGGGAGTGGGGGTTGGAGGATGGAGATGGAGGAGGAGGAGGAGGAGGAGATGGGGGGGCAGGGTCCTTGGTGGTCTCTGAGCTTGGTGGTTTCTTGCAGACTTTTCATTACCAAACTAGATGACATCATCAGTGATAGAAGGGAGGGGGGTTTGTGGAGTGGAGGAGGAGGTGAGATCCTTGATGTTCTCTGAACTTGGTGGTTGCTTGTGGACCTTCCATTATCCAACTGGCTAATGTCACCAGTGCTAGAAGGGAAATATGTATGTATATATATATCCAACTCTGACTGGATGGTGGGGAATGGAAGGATTTATATTCCTTGCAGACAGCTGGTTATTTGCATCCCTTTAGAGGGCCATTGAGGCCACTTGGAAGTTTATCTGTGTCCTCAGGGTTACCTAAGTGATGCAAATCCATGTGGAGTCTCCTTAGAACTGCCGAAAGGACTGTGTTGTAGACTGGAGATAAATTAAGATGTAATCCCCATCCCCCACCCCTACTGAGAAAGGATTGATCAATTTGACCTAGTGATCTCTTTGATCCCTCTTTCAAACCAGCGGTCCTCTCTGTCCAAAACGTAGACTTTGCTGTCTTCGGAAGTTCTTCAGCTGTGATTTTTTTTGTTTTTAATCTCCAGGCCTTACAAGAAGAGATTAAAATCTCAGGGACTAAAATCAAACTCAGCTACCTGAGCAGCCGTACGTCTGGCTACAAATCGGTCCTGAAGATCAGCTTAACCCATCCCACCATCCCTTTCAACCTTATGAAAGTCCACCTCATGGTTGCGGTGGAAGGGCGCCTCTTCAGAAAGTGGTTTGCTGCAGCTCCAGACCTCTCCTACTACTTCATCTGGGACAAGACAGACGTCTACAATCAGAAGGTCTATGGGTTATCCGAAGTCTTCGGTAAGATACCATTTTTGTATCTGCCTTTCTAATCTTTGGTAGCTGCAGCTAGCAAAAAAAAGCCAACACAGTTCTAGACTACATAACAGAGGGATAGAATCAGGGTTGGGCTGCTGGGGTTTCACAGGGGCTCAGAGAGCCCCCAATAACTTCAGAAAGACAAGCAGCAAGGGAAAGCTGTTAATAGGCTTAATTAAACTTCTGGACATTCAGCCAAGAGCATTTCACACCTTGTAAAAGTGTGGCAAGCTAGATAAACAATCCATTCAGCGCTTGCGATCAAGAGCCATGGACAAAATCAGATAATATAGCCACTGGCCTCCGAGGGGATTAATTCCCAAATAATAAAAATCACATAACTCACCAGAAACTCCTCTAAGACTCCAAGATCCCTCTTCACAGTCACTGCTATTAAGCCTGGTTTCACCCCGTCTTTTATTTAATTATTAAATGACATGAAATAATAAACAATGTTTTGATATATATCTTTTTTTAGGTAATTAGGGCAAAGAAGTGATATCAAGTTGGCCATACCCACCCAGTCACATGACCACCCAGCCACACCCACCCAGCTCATCCTTAGGGCAGAGAGCCCCTTGCTAAAAAATGTGAAGCCCACCCCTGGATAGAATCAAGATCACATGAAGTGTTAATGCCACCTTATAAGGCCTTGGTAAGGCCATACTTAGAATATTGAATCTAGGTTTGGTTGCCACGGTGTAAATGTTGAGATGTAGATGTTGAGACTCTAGAAAGAGTGCAAAGAAGAGCAACAAAGAAGATTAGGAGGACAGAGGCTAAAACATACGAAGAATGGTTGCAGGAACTGGACATGTCTAGTTTAATAAAAAGAAGGACTAAGGGTGATATGATAGCAGTCTTCCAATATTTGAGGGGCTGCCCCAAAGAAGAGGGGGTCAACTTATTATCCAAAGCACCTGAAGGCAGGACAAGAAGCAATGGATGGGAATTAACCAAGGAGAGATCCAACCTAGAACTAAGGAGAAATTTCCTGTCAGTGAGCACAATTAATCAGTGGAATGAGTTGTCTCCAGAAGTGGTGGGTGATCCATCACTGGAGGCTTTTAAGAAGAGATTGGATAACCATTTGTCTGAATGGTTTATATAAGGTTTCTTGTCTGATCAAGGGAGTTGGACTACAAGACCTCCAAAGTCCCTTCCGACTCAACTCAAGTTAAATCAGGATTGCTTTCTGTAAAGTCCTGACCAACCACTATCTGAAGTTCAGATGGCAAAACCACACTTGGGGAAGTGGTTTCTGGTCCTTCCCTTTGTCCTGTGGAACCCCTCGCCAAGGAAGATTTCTCCTTCCCACCTAACATTTTCTTACCATTACTATATTTAAGCCGCTTAATTCAGACAACCACAAGATGGCAGCAGAGAGCACAAAAATATTTGACTCTCTGCTGCCATCTTGTGGTTGTCTGAATTTTTGAAGCCCAGTTACCATAACCCTGAACTTTTCTTGGGATGAGGGGATATAAAAGTGTTTGATCTAGCTGAATCTGGTTTATTTTCTTTCATTTATTATTGGTTTATTTTTAGTTTTTGTTTTCTTGGGATTGCAGTTGACTCTTTTCATAGCTAATCTGGGTTGTGTTTTGGTATTTCTTTTTAAAGATACTGCTTGAAAGCTGTTCATACTAGGCTGATTTCTCTAGTCTCTTACCTGCTTTTCTTCCTCTCGCAACTCCCAGTCTCAGTGGGATATGAATATGAATCATGCCCAGATTTGATCCTCTGGGAGAAACGGACAGCGGTGCTTCAGGGTTACGAAATAGATGCTTCGAAACTTGGAGGATGGTCTCTGGACAAGCATCATGCACTTAACATCCAAAGTGGTACGTTTGTTTAATGGTTCATTTCTTTATACATACTTCATATTTCCTAACCACTCGTTTCCTTTATGTTATGGTCCTTCGGCTGCCAGCCCCTCCAGCAGCCGAATCAGAGGAGGAGGAGACAGGGGAGTCAGGGTCACCATCAGGGCAACCTTGGAGCTCTGAGAGGAAAGAGGGAATGGAGCTGGCAGAGAGAGAGACAGAGACAGAGAGAGACAGAGATAGAGCCTGGGCCATCTGCCAGCCCTCACATCTGGAGGTGGCTGATGAAGAAGAGGAGGAACAGCTGGGTCCATTGCCTGACACATGGATGTGCAGAAGGGAGAGGAGAGAAGAACAGTAGAAATCTATGGTCTGGTCCTTGGGATGGAAGAGTGTGTGCTCTGTATCGGAGGCAGAGATGGGGCCAGGACCGTCTGACAATTATCAGCTGCCTTCGGAGTCAGAGATCAGTGGGGCAGAAGAACAGCTGGAGCCTGTTCCCAATGTGCACATGTGCAGAGCTGCCAGGAGAAGGGAACAGTTAAGCAACAATGACCGACTCAGAAGTAAAGGCATAGGTGGACAATGAATGGACCCTCCCATAGGGAATAAAGAGGAGCAAAAGGGGAGTGATGTTTGCAGGAGACAGTCAGTTCATTTAATTAGTGTGAAGATTTGTTCGTGACTCTAGAGACTCCTTGCCAAGTGTTTTCTTGTACAGCCTTGAGCTCGGAAGCTACTGGCCTGGCAATTCTCCAAGCCTGATAAGGTCTGTGGTTGAAAATCCCTCTTGAAAGACTGTTTGTCAGGACTTTGCTGGATGTGAATGATAGGAATTCACATTAATAAAAAGGGATTTTGTCAGGACAAGGAGTCTGCTTCGTGATTTTGGGAAGCTTAGGTCAGAACAAGTTCAGCCTATCACCCCTTGTGTTTGCCTCCACTCCCAGGTATCCTGCACAAAGGAAATGGGGAAAACCAATTCATCTCCCAGCAACCCCGAGTTATAGGGAGCATCATGGGGAATGGACGCCGAAGAAGCATCTCCTGCCCAAGTTGCAACGGCCTGGCCGACGGCAACAAACTCCTGGCACCTGTTGCCCTGACCTGCGGCTCAGACGGCAGTCTGTATGTCGGAGACTTCAACTACATCCGAAGGATCTTCCCTTCGGGGAACGTCACCAATATCTTGGAGTTAAGGTATGACCAGCGTTTTGTAACGTTAATGGCTGTGGTGTCCCTCAAGATGATTGTTCTCAGATGACGGAAGCAGGAACAGAATGTTTCAGGGTGAAATGAAATGAAGCATTTTTATGGAAAGAAGGACCAGGGGTGGGCTGCTACCGGTTCTCCTCGGTTTGGACGAACTGTTAGCTCATTTTATCATTTTTAATCACCAGTTGGGTGAACCAAGGCTGGCCCCACCCACCCGCTCCTCCCAGGAATCCCCACATGGCCCATTTTGGATCCTAGGTAAGTACAGGACCCACACGGAAGCTCGGGAGGGCAAAAACTGGGCCTCTCGAAAGCTCCAGAAAGCTGGAAACGGACCCGTTCCTGGACTCCAAGGGGCCTCCAGAGCCCGGGGAGGCTGTTTTCACCCTCCTGGAAGCTTGAGGAAAGCCTCTGGAGCACAGGGAGGGCGAAAAATGGACCTTCCAGAGGGCCTCCAGAGCCTGGAGAGGCCGTTTTCGCCCTCCCAGAGGCTTGAGAAAAGCCTCCAGAGCCCAGGGAGGAAGAAACGCCTCCCCCCGCCATGGTGCAGGAGGCCAACTAGGCCATGCCCACCATGGTCACGAACCAGTTGCTAAAATTTTTGAAGCCCATCCCTGGATAGATAAGATAGCAATGTTCCGATACCTGAGGGGTTGGCCCAAAGAGGGAGGTCAACCTATTCTACAAAGCATCTGAAGGCAGAACAAGAAGCAATGGATGAAAACTCATCAATTACAGATTAACAGAGTGGGAAGGGATCTTGTAGGTCATCTAGTCCAACCCCGCCCAAGCAGGCGACTCTACGCCATTTCTGACAGATGGGATTCCAATCTCTTCTTGAAAGCCTCCAGTGATGAATGTCCCACAACTTCCGAAGGCAACTTCTGTTCCATTGCTGGATTGTTCTCACTGTCAGAAAATTTCTCATTATTTCGAGCTTGAATCTCTCCTTGTCAATCAAGGAGAGAACTGAGGAGAAATTTCCTGACAGAACAATTAATTAGTGGAATGGCTTCCCTATAGAAGTTTTAAATGCTCCAACACTGGAAGTTTTTAAGAAGAGATTAGATAATAATTTGTCTGGAATGATAGAGGGCTTCCTGCCTGAGCAGGGGGCTGGACTAGAAGACCTCCAAGGTCCCCTCCCACTCTGTGATTCTTTCTCTCTCCTACCTGCCCCACCATTCAAGTTAAAAAGGATAGCTTTCCTCACACACACCCTCAAGGCCTTAGGCTGCTACTATGCACTGAGCCATTCAAAACAGAGTCACAGAAGAGGTAGGCTTGGAAATTGATTCCTATTTATGACGGCCTCAGCATCCTGAGGGGGAGGGTCATGTGATCCCCTTTTGCAACCCTTGTAACAACAAAGTCAGTGGGGAAGCCAGATTCGCTTAACGACCGTGTGACTAATCGAACGATGGCTGTGATTCACTTCAGCAGTTGTGGCAAGCCAGGTCGTAAAACGGGCCGAAACCTCATTTAACAACAGTCTCGCTTAGCCACAGGGCAAAATGGTGGTCGTAAGTTGAGGACTTAACTGTCCTTTTGCTCATTTTCTGCTTGGCGTCGCAGCTCAAGGAGCTTAGCCAACAGGTCTGGTTGGGTTTGGCTGGGCGCCCATTCAGGCAAAATGTGAATTTGAGAGCTGAAAGCACTTCTCCGCCAGGCCCTTCTCCACATGTGCTCCGAGAGAGAGGGAGGGAGGGAGGGAGGGAGGGAGGGAGGGAGGGAGGGAGGGAGAGAGAGAGAGAGAGAGAGAGAGAGAGAGAGAGAGAGAGAGAGAG
>BLBF01000006.1:5056769-5088410 GCA_015471245.1 Laticauda colubrina | reverse complement strand
AAAGAAAGAAAGAAAGAAAGAAAGAAAGAAAGAAAGAAAGAAAGAAAGAAAGAAAGAAAGAAAGAAAGAAAGATTAATTCAATCTGCACATTCTCTGCGACCAGGTAGGCCGGCCTATGCTCTGGTCTCCCAGCAGTCAATATGGTGAACACCACCTATTCCGCAGTGGGGCATATAGCTAGGATCCAAAGAAAGAATGGAATACAACCAAGTGGGCAGAATTCAGGGGTGGGTTACTGGGGGTTTGGAGGGTTTGGGGGAAACCCTAGCTAAGATTCTGCACAGTTTGGAGAACCTCCAAATCCCACTCCTGGCTGGCCACTCCCCGCCACTCCCAGGAGTGACCACATGGCCCATTTCAGATGCAGGTAAGTGCAGAGTGCGCATGGAGGTTCAGGGAGAGCGAAAAACAGGCCTCCCAGAAGTTCAGGAAGGCCTGAAATGGGCCTATTTCCAGAGAACTTCCGAAGCCCAGGGAAACAGTTTTTGCCCTCCCAGAGGCTCAAGGAAAGCCTCTGGAGCCTGGGGAAGGCAAAAATGTGCCTCCTGCTGTGGTGCAGGAGGCCACCTAGGCCACGCCCACCTTGGCCATGCTCACCCAGCAACTGGACAGAAAACCCATTGCTAAAATTTTTGAAGCCAACCCCTGGCAGAATTACATCAAGAATGCAACCCACTTCACAACCTTGCTTAGCATACTCTGGTCCCGATTATGGTTGTAAGTCAAGGACTACCAGTAACTGAAAAATAATAAACCAATCTCACCCGTCGCTTTTCTTCCTTTCATTTTGCAAAGGTTCGTTTAGAGTGGCCCACCGACCTGGCCGTCAACCCAATGGACAATTCCCTCTACGTTCTGGACAACAACGTCGTGTTGCAGATCTCTGAAAACCACCAGGTGCGCATCGTGGCGGGCCGGCCAATGCACTGCCAAGTCCCAGGGATCGACCATTTCCTCCTGAGCAAGGTAGCCATCCACGCCACCTTGGAATCCGCCACGGCGGTGGCGGTCTCACACAGCGGCGTCCTATACATCGCTGAGACCGATGAGAAGAAGATCAACCGGATACGACAGGTAACTACGAACGGCGAGATTTCACTGGTCGCCGGAGCCCCCAATGGATGCGATTGTAAGAACGACGCCAACTGCGATTGCTTCTCCGGGGACGATGGCTATGCCAAGGATGCCAAATTGAATGTGCCTTCCTCCCTCGCGGTATGCGCAGATGGGGAGTTGTACGTGGCCGATCTTGGGAACATCCGGATCCGTTTTATCCGGAAGAACAAGCCTTTTCTGAACACCCAGAACCTGTACGAATTATCCTCGCCCATCGATCAGGAACTCTACCTATTTGACGCCAGTGGCAAGCACATTTTCTCCCAGAGCCTCCCGACTGGAGATTACCTGTACAATTTCACCTACACGGGCGATGGGGACATCACCCTCGTGACTGACAACAATGGAAATTTAATTAATATCCGGAGAGATTCGACCGGGATGCCACTGTGGCTGGTGGTGCCAGATGGCCAGGTCTATTGGCTCACAATGGGCACCAACAGCGCCCTCAAGAGTGTGACTGCGCAGGGCCAAGAGGTAGCCATGATGACCTATCATGGCAACTCAGGACTACTAGCTACCAAGAGCAATGAAAACGGGTGGACCACATTTTACGAGTGAGTATTTGGACATAGTGGCTCAGTGGCTAAGACGCTGAGCTTGTCAATCAGAAAGGTTGGCAGTTCGGCGGTTCGAATCCCTAGCACTGAGTAATGGAGTGAGCTGTGCAACCTTCTCCACCAAAGGAAGCCACGGGCACACAGTACAGGTGAAATGCCACCCCCTAAATGGCACAAGTTCTTCCCCCCACAAGTCTTAGAAATGTCAAAATGTTTCATAACAAGAGTGAACCTCTTTTTTAAAAATCAGTGGGATGTCCTGCTGCCTTGACCAAAGATCTGATGCTTTGGCCTAGGACAGTGGTGGCGAATCTGTGGTATGAGTGCCAATGGTGGCACTCAAAGCCCTCTCTATGAGCATAGATAACATAACAGATAATCAGAGTTGGATGACCTTGTAGGTCATCTAGTCCAACCCCCGCCCAAGCGGGAGACCCTACACCATTTCTGACAAATGGCAGTCCAATCTCTTCTTGAAAGTCTCAAGTGATGGCGCTCCCATCGCCCCAGCTCAGCTCTATCATGTTTCTTCGTGGTGCTTCTCTCCGTCGTTTGCAGGAAAACAGAAGTTCTGATTCGGGTCTCTGCAGCGCATGCATGCGCGCCTTTCTCTGACCAGCTGGTTTTCGCGTCTCTGCCGTGCATGCGCTGGAGTACAGGTGCAGGCAGGGCAGGGGCCAGTTTGGGCATGAATGCATGCGCACTTTGGGCACTCGATGTCTAAAAGATCCGCCATCACTGATTGAGGAGATTCCCCTCGGTTTATCTCTCTCCGTTTATCTCTCTCCACTTTAATTTCTGTTCGTACATCTCTTTCTTTTCCAGGTATGACAGCTTTGGACACCTCACTAACATCACTTTCCCATCCGGTCAAGTCACCACTTTCCGGAGCGATACGGACAGCTCCATCCACGTCCAGATTGAGACCTCCAGCAAGGACGACGTCACTATCACCACCAACCTTTCAGCGTCAGGGGCCTACTACACCCTCCTGCAAGGTAAACCCAGCCCATTTCAACAGCTTCCTCCTGGAAGTCCTTTTTAAAGTTTTTCTTAATTGAACTGGGGTATGACATCCTCGGAGCAGAGTTCCCCAAACTTTCCAGCTTTGCGGACTGGCCCGGAGGGAGAGAGAGGGTTAGAGGATGATTTCACACCAGCGGCCGGCAAATGTGTGTGCACACAACTCTATTTGCACGAATAGCACACACATGCTCGCTCATAAGTGAGGATGTGAGGGGGAAGTTTCAACCACCGCTTCCGTGGCCCAATTCCAAATGTGTCAGCCGTGCCTCCATTCAAAATCCAAGAAAGAAAACCTTAGATTCCATTAAAATAGAGAAAAGCACATTTACTGGATTTGAAGTGATAGCAACAAAAGGAAAGTAAGTTCTGAGGCAAATAGGCGCGGAAATTACATATTGAAAGTTATACCAAATCCCCTCCCCCAACAGTTCAAACTGGACATCCAATCTGAGGTTTGTATAATGTCATCTTCAGGTGGCGTCTCACACACATGGTATGCCAAGACGGTTGACCTTGGCCTAGAAAAGATGCAGTTGCGCAGAAAGCAGGAAATCATCCATCTTTTGCAGTTCAGCCAACTTTGACCTCCAGCATCCTTCCCCCCACAAAGCCCAATTATTCCTCCCCCCCACCCCCGGTTTCCATGGCATCCGGCAAAGAGTCAAGTCATAAAAGATGTCCGGAAGAAGTCTTGGAGGCTGACATTCAGCCCTCCTGCAAAAGGTTCACCGCAAAGTAGTGATCCATGGCCTGGGGATTGGGGACCTCTGCCTTAGGGGAAAAAGCTGGATAAAGTCGTTCTTCAAAGGAAGGTATAAATAGAAGACCCTAACATTGAAGGTTAATTCCGGGTTTGTGAAATCTAATCATTGTATGAAGATTCTGAAAGGGAAGGACTTCAGGCCCATCACTAGGAGATGTGAGTTCTAGTCCCATCTTAGGCATTTAAGACGGGGAGGTGATTTTGAGCCAGTTATCAGGAGAGAGTGAATTGTAATCCTACCTTAGGCAGGATAGTCAGTTGGGTGACTTTGGGCTAATCACCAGGAGACCGTGAGTTCTAGTTCTGCCTTAGGTATGAAACCCTGCTGGGTGACTTTGGGCCATTTACCAGGAGAGGGTGAGTTCTAGTCCCACTTTACATATGAAAGTCAGCTGGGTGACTTTGGGCCAGTCACTCTCTCCCTCATCCCAGCCCACCTCATAGAGTTGCTATTGTGAGGAAAATAAGAGAAGGAAGGAGGATTTTGAGCATTTGTCACCTTGAGTTATTTATAAAAATGATAAAGTTACAATAAAAAAGTAAATAAATAAAACAAATGATGGAAGAATAAGGAAAATAAATGTAATGGCAACACACATTATATGTGTGTGTGTGAGAGAGAGAGTGGCTCAGTGGGTCAGTGGCTAAGATGCTGAGCTTGTTGATCAGAAAAGGTCAGCAGTTTGGTGGTTTGAATCCCCAGCGCCATATAACGGAGTGAGCTCCTGTTCCTTGTCCCAGCTTCTGCCAACCTGACAGTTCAAAAGCACGTGAAAAGTGCAAGTAGAAAAATAGGCACCACCTTTGGTGGGAAGGGAACAACGTTCCATGCACCTTCAGCATTTAGTCATGCCGGCTACATGACCACGGAGACACTGGCTCTTCTTCGGCTTTGTAACGGAGATGAGCACCTTCCCCCTAACAGGATTCAGCCATTTTCGAAAAATTTAAATGCCAGATTAATGCTGGAAGGAAAATTCGGCTCCGCCTCAGGTGTCTAATTAAGCAACAGAAAGCACTTTTAGGACTCTTGGGGGAGTCTAATTGAATAGGCCGAGATTTAAATGGCCAGAGCTAAGTAAAAGTCTATAATAATTGTCTCCCGATCCAGCATCTCAATAGTCAGTTGCTCCGAGCTTTTCAGATCAGGGCCTGCTCCAGGAGTGGAGAGGTGATCACCAAGCCAGTGGATATAGACAGTAGTCCTCAACTTACAACCTTTTGTTGGGTGACCAAAGCTACAATGACACAGAAAAAAACGACTTACGATTGTTTTTCACAGTTACCACCCTTACAGCATCCCCATGGTCACAAGATCAAATTTCGGATGCTCGGCAATTGATTCACACTTATGATGGTTGCAGTGTCCCGGGGTCATATGATCCCCTTTGGCAACCTTCTGACAAGCAAAGTCAATGGATTCACTTAACAGCTGGGTTATTCACTTAAGAACTGCAGCAATTTCCTTTAACAGGTTGTAAAATGGGGCAAAACTCACTTAACAGCTGTCTCGCTCAGCCATGGAAATTTGGGGCACAGTGGTGGTCATATGTCAAGGATTACTAGTAATAGACTTGATTTGATGGCTCAGAAAAATTTGGACAAAATTTAATGGGTGAAATCTGGTGCCACTGATGTGACCTCTCCCAATTAACACTGGGCATGCAGCTCATTAAAGGAAATTACTTGGGGGTGGAAATCAGAACAAATCTTTTTTTTTTTTTTGGAGAAAGGTTTGAAAGCCAGTATTCTGTTGAACTGGTTAACCACTGAAGGGTTCTTGGTGCTCTCTGAGCTTGGTTGTTTTCTTGCAGATGTTTCATTACCCAACTAGGTAACATCATCAGTGCTAGAAAGGAGTGGTGTTTGTGAAGGGAGGAGCAGGAGGAGGAGGAAGAAGAAGGAGAAGAGCTTGCTTGTTTTCTTGCAGACATTTCATTACCCAACTAGGTAACATCATCAGTGTTAGGGATGACGTGATAACGCTAGCACTGATGATGTTACCTAGTTGGGTAATGAAATGTCTGCAAGAAAACAAGCCAGCTCAGAGAGCACCAAGGAACCCACATTCTCCTCCTCCTCCTCCTCCCTCCTCCACTGTTCTCCATTCCACAAACCCTCCTCCCTTCTAGCACTGATATTGTTACCTAGTTGGGTAATAAAATATCTGCAAGAAAGTCAGCCAGCTCAGAGAACACCAAGGGGATGCCTCACTTCAATCCTGAGCTACAAATACTCTCCTTTATTGGTAAATCACTCTGAATCCTGATAATTAAGGTACTAAAATTTCTGATCTGCTTTGCTTCATGTTTCTTTTGCATAACTAAGGTGAGCTGTGGAGGGTCAGCTGCCTATCTTAACGTTGTCGGGTTTTTCATCTCCCATCTCTTGTGTAGATCAAGTGCGCAATAGTTACTACATTGGAGCAGATGGCTCTCTCCGCCTGATGTTGGCTAATGGCATGGAGGTGGCTCTCCAGACCGAGCCCCATCTCCTGGCAGGTACCGTAAACCCCACCGTGGGTAAGAGGAACGTGACCCTGCCCATCGACAATGGTCTCAACCTGGTAGAGTGGAGACAACGGAAAGAACAATCCAGAGGCCAGATCACCGTGTTCGGACGCAGGCTGAGGGTAAGCGGGCCATTCCCAGTCAGAACTGGTGGTAATTGAAATTCTTCTGGTCACTGAGGTGGAAAGGGTTACCATATTTTTCAGAGTATAAGACACTCCAAAGTATAAGACACACCTAGCTTTTGGGGAAGGAAAGCAAGGGGGGAAAATTCTGCCTCTGCCTCCCAGCAATTTGCTTCCTTGCAACAAACAGCCTATTTCAGCTTCAGCACAGCCTGATTAGTACAAGCAGCTGATTGTTGGTTGGATCAGCCTCTTGACGATCAGCTGTTTCAAGCTACAGTGATCACCATCGTCTATTGCTGCCTCCCTGTGCCTAATTTTTGGCCTCCACATCCCATTTTCAGCCTCTGCACGCCCCATTTTTGGCCTCTGCGCACCCCATCTTGATCCTGTTCCAGGCAGCGGGCATCAAAATGGGTAGAAAATGGGACGTGTGGAGGCTAAAAATGGAGCACACGGAGGAGGCAATAGGCAATGGCAATCCCTGCAGCCTGAAACAGCTGATCGTCGGGAGGCCAATCCAACCGACAGTCAGCTGCTTGTGTTAAATCAGGCTGTGCTGAAGTTAAAACAGGCTGTTTGCTGCAAGGAGGCAAATTGCTGGGAGGCAGAGGCCAAAGGGTGGAGGCCAGCGGGTGGGCAGGGTTTCGGCAACATTCGCTGTATAAGACGCACAGACATTTCCACCCACTTTTGGGGGCGGAAAAAGTGTGTTTTATGCTCCAAAAAATACGGTAAATCACTTCCAGGTATTGCCTGAAAGGGATATGCAAGATGAGGTGAATTGTGCAATGGTTTTCCTTTGTAGCAGGAAGGGACAACTTTTAAAAATTACAGCATGTGTGTGTGGGAAAATGAAACTTTGATTTTGAGTTTTACTGATTAGATCAGTTTGTTGTTATAGAAATGGCTAGTTTAAACTATTACGTCAAAAGTAAAAACTTGAGGTTAGATGTTGATGCCTTATTCTACTGCACCAAGGTCAATGCCTTTTTTTTTCTTTTCCTCCTTCTTTTGCTGACTTTGCCCTTCCCTGTTTTTCCTATTTGCTTCTGTATTTTTTCTATGTTATAACATAAACTGATAAAACTGTTAAATGTGAAAGAACCAAGATACGATGATGCACAGCTTAAAATACTTAGCCAAATCCCAGGATAAGGATTTTCAAATCTTTCCTTCTTTTTCTTGCATAAGAGTGTCTATGGAGATTCTCAGCCATCCAGGTCATGGTTGTCCCAAAAGTGTTTCTTTTTTTCAAGAGACAACTGGACTTTCTTGGTTTTTCCTTGAAGATGTCTCGCTTCTCATCCAAGAAGCTTCTTCAGCTCTGACTGTATGGTGGGGAATGGATAGATTTATATTCTTTGCAAACAGCTGGTTATTTGCATCCTTTTAGAGAGTTGTTGAGGCCACTTGGAGGTTTATATGTGTCCTCAGGGTCACCTGAGTAGTGCAAATGGATGTGGAGCCCTCTTGGCTGTAGGATGAGAGACACTGAAATCATCCTACAACTAAGAAGGCTTCACACCCATTTGCATCACTCAGAGTGACCCCGAAGACACAGATAAACCTCCAAGCCGCCTCAATGACTCCCTAAAAGACTGCAAATGACCAGCTTTCTTGGCGCTGTTGAAATGAGCAACAGCAAACTGTTGCAAGGATATAAATCCTTCTGTTCCCCACCATTCAGTCAGAGCTGAAGAAGCTTCTTGGATGAGAATCGAAACGTCTTCAAAGAAAAAACAGAAAGTCCAGTTGCCTCTTGAAAGTCCAGTTGCCTCTTGGGATCTCATATAAGAGTTTTTTGCAAATATGCAAAACCCCTTTTTGCCATTTGCCCAGGGAAAACCAAAGAGGTTGTTGTTCTGACCGGTAGTTAATTATCCCCATCTTACTAAAGCTTTCTGTCGTTGTCCGAATTCTTATCCCTACGTAGGTTCATAACCGAAATTTGTTGTCCCTTGACTTCGACCGCGTGACACGAACTGAGAAGATTTACGACGACCATCGGAAATTCACCCTGCGCATTCTCTACGACCAGGCGGGACGGCCTACGCTCTGGTCTCCTAGCAGTCGTCTGAATGGAGTGAACGTCACCTATTCCTCCGGGGGGCATATAGCCGGGATCCAAAGGGGTACTATGTCCGAAAGAATGGAATACGACCAAGCAGGCAGAATTACATCCAGAATGTTTGCAGATGGCAAATCTTGGACCTTCACATATTTAGAGAAGGTGAGCACCGTTAGGAAAGAGGGGTCACTAAAGTTTTAGTTTAGTTTACTTCATTGTCATTGCACCTCATACAACGAAATTAAATGCCATTGTGAGATTTAAAAACGTTCCAAAATTTATACTCACTAATTTGACAGACAATTCTGATGTAAAAATAAAGTTTATTTACTTAAAGGAATAAAGGAAGGCCCGCACATCCCTTCCCAAAATAAATTCAGAACATGAAGCGCAAAATCCCATATTCAAGCAACAGATTTATACCCGCAACACAATGCACGCCACGCCTAAGAAGCCCTTCCAACACCCCCTTATTAGGTAAAGGTCGACATGACATTTTCTTCTATGCAATGGATGTCTTATCTTGTTTTGCTTCTGGATTTCACCTTGGACGGATATCCCTACATATCTACTTGTTGCCTGGCCCTGGGCTGATGTTCCTGTTTCCCGAGGCAATTGTAACAAGCCACCACATACTTTTAACTGAATAAACTTTGGGGTTTTAGGGTGTGAGTTTTCATATGTAACAAAAGGAATATTCTAGCTTAACAATATATAAAACACGATTATATAAGAGTAACTTCTTATACTTTTCCTTCACCATCTTCAGTGTACATCATACACAACAAAACTATAAAAATAAAATACAAACACACATCCTTCACATTCTATACAATTGAATGGAAAACCCCTGATACTGCATTAATATTGCACTATACAGTAGAATTCAATAGAGCTACTGCCCTGGGATAGAAGCTGTTTTTCAGCCTACTTGTCCTTGTTTGTATTGTCCTGTAATGTCTGCCAGACGGTAATAGTTCTAAAAAAAGGGTGCCCAGGATGAGATGGATCTCTGAGAATGTTTTGAACTTACTTAAGGCAGCGGGAGCTATAAAGCTCTTCCAAAGAGGGGAGAGGACAACCAATGATCTTCTGGGCAATGACATTAACCCTCTGGAGTGCTGTCCTATCTGCCCCTGTGAAATTGGAAAATCGTACACAGGTGCAGGAAGTTAAGATACTCTCCATGATGCAGCAATAGAAGGTCATCAGCAATTTTTCATTCAGTTGTTGTTTTCTGAGAAGCCTCAGGTAGTATCATCTCTGCTGGGCCCTTTTGACCAGTGGTGCAATATGAGCCCTCCAGGTCAGGTCCTTTTTTATGGTAACACCCAGAAACTTAAAACTGGCCACTTGCTCCACTCTCTTTAGCCAACTGAAGCTTTGTGAGTCACCCTCTCTGCCTCTTTGAATGGCATTTATCCGTGACTGTTCAAAGTTACAGCGGAACAAACAATTTTTTTTTTCACATTTATAACTGTTATAGCGTTCCTGGGGTCACGGGATCAACATTCAGAGGCTTTGGGCAACTGGCTTGTATTTTTGATGGTTAGAGTGTCCCAGGGTCACATGATCAACTTTTGCGACCTTCGGGCAAGCAAACTCAAAGGGGAAGCCACTTAATTGGGTTACTAACTGAAAACAGCTGCGGTGATCCATTGAACAACTGTGGGAGGAAAGGTCGTAAAATGGGACAAAACACATTCAACCACTATCTTGCTTAGCATTGGAAGTTTTAGGCCCAGCTGCGATTGTAAGTCAAAGACCAGCTGTATGTACTCCCTGTCCTTCTTGTAATGTGACATCTCTTTTGTTTGTAGCATGTGTTAGAAATTACCTGCATTAAGGATGGTCATGTGACCAACCTGTTTTCTAAAGGCAGGCTCCATTACACTCCTAAACTCGCATTCTCATGGTCTTTAATTGGCCGAAATGAAGTGCCCACTGTAGGGCAAGCATTTTTGAACCAAAGTACCTCCAATGGGCTAACTTAGATTACATACATAACTTTGAATGTGGTCCAAAACTTCTCAGGGAATGAAATTTGGCTGTTTCAATATTGCTGGGCTACTGCTGTGGCAATTATATGAAGTTCTGTTTTCAACTTTCTGTGACAGTTTCCAAGCCAGTTTATCAATCCCTTGCTCTCTCCCCCAATCAGCAGCAGCCACTTACCTGCCTGCTGGAAAAGGGAGGGAAGGAAGAAGGAAGGAAGGAAATATATGTGGGAGGGAAGGTTAGATCGGGAGGGAGGGAATTTCAATTGCATTCTTTTAGAGAGTCTTTGAGGCCACTTGGAGGTTTATCTGTGTCCTCAGGGTCACCTGAATAGTAGGGTCACCTCAACAGTGAAAGGACACAGGGCAGAAAACATCTTGCAGCCAAGAAGGCTCCACACCCATCTGCACTACTCAGGTGACCCTGAGGATACAGACAAACCTCCAAGTGGCCTCAACGACCCTCTAAAAGGATGCAAATGACCAGCTATTGCAAGGAACATAAATCCTTCCATTCCCTACCATCCAGTCAGAGCTGAAGAAGCTTCTTGGATGAGAAGCAAAATATGTTCAAACCAAAACCAGAAAGGCCAGTTGCCTCTTGAAAAAAGCACTTTTGGGACTTGAAACTTCTTGTTCTCTATGGCAACTTTTCAACCTCAAGAAGTTTCAAGTAACTTTGGACAACGTTGGTCAAAGCATAAACAATCCACTTTCTGTATCCCACTACAGAACTTAACCATAATAATAACATTGACAAAATGTTCTGCATATGACTTATTTTTCTCTTCTGATTACAGTCCATGGTCCTGCTTCTTCACAGTCAACGGCAGTACATTTTTGAATTCGATAAGAACGATCGCTTGTCGTCAGTTACGATGCCCAATGTAGCTCGGCAGACCCTGGAGACACTTCGATCAATTGGCTATTACAGGAATATCTACAGGCCTCCAGAAGGCAATGCCATGGTGGTGGAAGACTTCAATGAGGAATGGCAACTCCTTCACACCTATTACCTGGGGACTGGAAGACGGGTCATCTACAAGTACGGCAAGCTGTCCAAACTGGCAGAGATGCTTTATGACACCACCAAGATCAGTTTCAGCTACGATGAGACTGCAGGCATGTTGAAGACCATCAACCTGCAGAATGAAGGGTTCACCTGTACGATCAGGTATCGCCAGATCGGGCCGCTCATTGACCGCCAAATTTTCCGTTTCACGGAAGAAGGCATGGTAAATGCCCGTTTCGATTACAACTACGACAACAGCTTCCGGGTGACCAGCATGCAAGCCGTGATCAATGAAACCCCATTGCCTATTGACCTCTACCGTTATGATGACGTGTCGGGAAAAACTGAGCAATTTGGCAAATTTGGGGTGATCTATTATGACATTAACCAGATCATCACCACGGCGGTCATGACCCACACAAAGCATTTTGATGCGTATGGCAGGATGAAGGAAGTTCAGTACGAAATATTCAGGTCCCTCATGTATTGGATGACGGTGCAGTATGACAACATGGGGAGAGTGGTGAAAAAGGAATTGAAGGTGGGCCCTTACGCCAACACCACAAGGTACTCGTACGAATACGATGCCGATGGCCAGTTGCAGACAGTGTCCATTAATGACAAACCGCTCTGGAGATATAGTTATGACCTCAATGGGAATCTCCATTTGTTGAGTCCCGGCAACAGTGCCCGGCTGACACCACTGAGGTACGACCTCAGGGACCGGATTACAAGACTGGGTGACGTGCAGTACAAGATGGACGAAGATGGCTTCTTGAGGCAACGGGGGAATGACATTTTTGAGTACAACTCCGCAGGGCTTCTCATCAAGGCCTACAACAAAGGCAACAAATGGAGTGTGAAGTACCATTATGACGGGCTTGGAAGGAGAATCTCCAGCAAAACCACCCACGGTCATCATCTGCAGTTCTTCTATGCGGACCTCACCAACCCCACCAAGGTCACCCACCTGTACAACCACTCCAGCTCCGAGATCACCTCTCTCTATTACGACCTTCAGGGTCACCTCTTTGCCATGGAGGTGAGCAGTGGAGATGAATTCTACATCGCTTGCGACAACATTGGGACGCCCTTGGCAGTCTTCAGCGGAACGGGCCTCATGATCAAGCAGATCCTTTACACGGCTTACGGAGAGATCTACATGGATACCAACCCAAATTTCCAAATTATCATTGGTTACCACGGAGGCCTCTATGATCCCCTCACCAAACTCATACACATGGGGAAGAGAGACTACGATGTTCTAGCCGGCCGGTGGACCAGTCCGAACCACGGCATTTGGAAACGTCTCAGCCACAGCAACATCATGCCGTTCAACCTCTACATGTTCAAAAACAACAATCCAATCAGTAACGCCCAGGATATAAAATGCTACATGACAGGTAAAAATCCATCTTCATCTCAGGAGTTAGCTGCCCAGGGTAGAACTGGGATTTTGGCGGGAAACGTGTGGGGTTTGCCATGATGCCTTGGACCTCATCCACAGAATGGATGCCATCGGTTACTGATAAAGTGCATAGAGGCTTTCTATGCATAGCATCTTCCATTTAAAGTTCTGAGAACTTTCGAGACATTTCAGTGTGGTAGTTTAGGTGCTGGCCTAGAAATCAGGAGAAGGTGAGTTCTTGTCCCACCATAGGGATGAAAGCCAGCTGGATGACTTTGACCAATCACCAGGAGAGAGTGAGTTCTAGTCCCTCCTTAGGCCTGAAACCAGGCTGGGCGACTTCTTCACACTTTCTCTCAGCCCAACCCATCTTTCAGGGTTGTTGTGGGGGAATAAAATAAGAGGTATTATTGTCACTGCCTTTGAGTTACTTATAAAAAAATAATACAGACAAGGTAAAAATATCATAAATAAATAAAAGCTTTAGGAAATTTCTCTGATACCTTTTCGCCTCGGATACTGGAGACTCTCCAGTGAGAACAAACCCTGCCTGCTCGTGAAGAACAAATACTCGGGATTTAACAAATAACTCTGATTTTAAACTGCTCAAGCGGTCTCATAATTTCCTTGCTTGGACTCTGTGGATTAAAGGGCGATTAATGCCCTTCTAATTTTTTTTGTCAGTTGTGCAGGGGGGATATTACTGTGGGCCTCAGCTGGCACCCAGATCCTAAACGGCTTTGAAATAAAACTGCATGAAAGAGGCTAAATCCTTTCTAATCCTGACCTTTCCATCAAGCCCTTTTTAAAAATAACAATGCAGTGAAATGTTAATTCATCCATAAGAATTGCTGTTTTAAAGGGCAGTGGGAAAACAAAACAAAACAACTGTTGCAAATAAGCCAGAGGGAGAGACTGACCAAGGAAATGAAGACCCATGGAAGCTGCAGGAATTATTTGAGAATAAATTATTTGGGAATGGATGTAATTCTCCCCTCCAGATGCCATTAGAAAGCCTTGCATGCCAAAACAACTACAGGTAGTCCTTGACTTATAGCAGTTCACTTAGTTCACCGTTCAAGAGTTACAACGGCACCAAAAAAAGTGACTTACAACCATGCTTCACACTTACGGCCTTTGCAGCCTCCCCCTGGTCACGTGATTTACATCCAGAGGCTCACCTTTATGATGGTTGCAATGTCCCGGAATCACGCGATCCCCTTTTGCGACAGGGGAAGCCAGATTCACTAAACAGCCGTGTGACTTAATTTAACTGCAGTGGTTCACTTAACAAATGAGGTGAAGAAAGTCACGAAACGGAGCACGCTCACTTTAATAAATGCCTCACTTAGCAACGTAAATGTTGGCCTCCTTTGTGGTCATACGTTGAGGACTATCTGTAGACACAAAGATAGTTTTTGTGATGACATGGGCCATGACACAAAAATAACAAAGTCACAAAAGTAGATTAAATTCTCTTTAATGCCTCCAACTTGGCCCCCAATGTCCAATTATCCTCGGTTGAATAACAAACTCTTCAAAAAACAGTCTACGAAGGGCAGAAAGGCAGTCAGAACCCTAAGTAAAGATAAGTAGAAATTTAAAAACTCAACACAAACTTTATTGAAGTAATTAATACGGCAGGCCAGGATGATAAATTGGAGACTTTCAAAGGATAATGCAGCAACCAAAGTTTGGAGGATGCCAAAACCCAGATAAGCCTCAACCAAGATAATGCGCACTTTGCTTCCAGCAAGAAACCGTGTGCAAACGCCCCTCTTATATCCTGTTCTCCCAGCTGCAACCAATGAAAGGGATCAGGGCCTTTTTCTCTCTCGCAAGCCACATTGCTCCCTTCTCCGTTCCTCCCTGCTTGCCCTAGGATGAAGAGGGGAGGGTCCTGGGTCTTCCTCTGAATGCCCAGTTGGACTGTACCCTTCCCCCGTTTCCTCCACAGCCATCGGAGCCACACTCCCACTCCCTGTCAGCTGCTCAATCTCCCCCTCAGAATCAGACTCCAACAAGGATGTGACAGATTTTTCCCCTCTTGTGCCATCGCTCTGCTAAACACCTCATTCCCACAACCCTGCCTTGTGCCTAAATATATTCACCCATGTAGTAAGGCTATATTGCTATTATCCTTCTCATCTTTCCTACTACTTTCTCCTATTGGTAGCTTTTGATTTATCCCTTGTTTGCATCTTATGATCTACCATATCACTTGGCTGTTGGTATGCACATGGAGAGCTTCTGCACCAGGGACAAATTCCTTGCATGTCCAATCACACTTCTCCAATAAAGAATATTCCAATTCCAACGTTAAATATGAAGAACAGAGCCAAAACGGACAGAATGGAGTGATTCAGAAATCATTTTGTTGACCCCCTCTTCTTTGGGGCAGCCCCTCAAATATTGGAAGACTGCTATCATATCACTCTTAGTCCTTCTTTTTATTAAACTAGACATGTCCAGTTCCTGCAACCATTCTTCGTATGTTTTAGCCTCTGTCCTCCTACTCCTCTTTGTTGCTCTTCAGCATTAATTCAGCACCAGAGAAATAAACACAGATGGTTGATGTTTTATTTAACGTCTTTTTTTTTACAAACCAATTGTAGATTTCTCCAACATGGAGCAAACTCATACAGAAGTAGACATGTTACAAGTGCACAGCTTCATCAGTAACTTCAGCAGCTCAGCAACAGACATCAGTTTCACTTTAGTTCAGCAAGCAAGCAGAGGAGAGAAGAAGTTTCACTTCAAAAGACAAACTCAGAGTTTAACATAGCTGCAGAGTTGCAGAGCTTAATATAGAGCCACATTTAGACTACTTCTAGTTTCAGTTTCCAAACAGTTTCCATTGGCTGACTTAGTTGCTATGCCTATTCATTGGCTGACCTTGTTTCCATGCTCTATTCCAGTTCATGAATATACTCTGACATTGACCCCCCCCCCTCTTATCTGTGGCAGCCCCTCAAATACTGGAACACTGCTCTCTCATGTCACCCCTAATTCTTCTTTTCATCAGACTAGACATACCCAGTTCCAGCAACTGTTCTTCATACGTTTCAGCCTCCAGTCCTCTTTGTTACTCTTCTTTGCACTTTCTAGAGTCTCAACATCTTTTTTTTTTTTTTTGCATAATGGCAACCAAAACTGGATGCAGCATTCCAAGTGTGGCCTTACCAAAACCTTATAAAGTGGTATTAACATTTCACGTGATCTTGATTCTATCCCTCTGTTAATGCAGCCGAAGATTGTGTTGGCTTTTTTGGCGGCGGCTGCCCACGGCTGGCTCATATTTCAGTGATTGACCACTAGGACTTCAAGATCCTTCTCACAGTTACTACTGTTGAGTCAAGTACCGTTTATATTGCACCTGTATGTAACCTTTTGGCTAGCATGTAACGTTCTGGTTTTTCTCGTCCTATTCCAGATGTCAACAGCTGGCTGCTTACCTTTGGTTTCCAACTGCACAACGTTATCCCTGGCTATCCTAAACCTGACATGAATGCTATGGAGTCATCGTACGAGCTCACCCACACCCAGCTGAAAACCCAGGAATGGGACAATAGCAAGGTAACTAGTATGACTTTTCAGGCACCCCCCAGCTTCTTCAGCTTCCAAAACGACCCACTTTTGAATGGTCGCTACTTTATCCCAGTGGAAACTTTCATCAGGAAGTGGAAAACATGTACAGATAGTCCTTGACTTACAATCATTTGCTTTAATGACCGTTCAAAGTTACAATGACGCTGAAAAAAAGTGACTTAGGTGTCAACTCATAAAATATTTCTTTGGTCTTGTTAGAGTTGCCAACAGAAAGGGAGGGGGGAAAGGGGTTTTGAAAGAGCAGTGCAGCAGCTTGCAAACCAAAAGTGCATTCCATAAATGTTTTCAAAGATAGTAACTAGGTGACCGAAGTTTCTGCCTTGCAAAATTCTAACTGGTGAGCATGGTTGATGACTCTGGGCTATGGATATGTCCCATTGGAGAATATGAAGTACGATACACCCAAGGGGTGGGGGAAAACCAGGGTCAAGGGTAACAATGAATTATGTGCCCCAGAGTCCACTACTCCCAGGCAGTGCTATCATGTTAACTCCCAATAAATCCTTTGCAAGTTTAGCTCAAGACTCATGTTTTAATTGAGGGGGTAACTGCCGGAATCCTGACATTAGGGATATTTTTCACATTTCCAACCTTTGCAGCATTCCCATGGACACATAATCCTAATTCAGGTGCTTGGCAACTGACTAATATTTACGATGGTTGCAGTGTCCCAGAATTATGTGATCCCCTCTTGCGACCTTCTGACGAGCAAAGTCAACGGGAAATCCAAATTCACTCATCAACTGTGTTACTAACATAACAACTGTGATGATTCACTTAACTGTGGCCAGAAAGGTCATAAAATGAGGCAAAACATACCAAGCAACTTTCTTGCTTAGCAACAGAAACTTTGGGCTCTGTTATGGACCACCTATAGTCTTTCTGATGTTCTGCTACTCTTCTACTGGTAGTCTTCAACTTAAGACTGGTCGCTTAGCGACTATTCAAAGTTACAACAGAATGTAAAAAGAAAAAAAGAGCTACTTACAACCCAGATTCAAAATCTCAATGGTGCCCAATTCTCCCATTTGCAGGAGTACCCTCGGCCACTTTGCAACCAGCTCTCATCTGTAGCCATTTGCAGCATCCTGTGGTCACGCGACCATGATTTATAATCGGTTCCTTGCAAGAGGAAGCAAGAAGCATTTATCTCTGTGTTCAGGCAAAAAGCTTTCCTTGCAGAAATAGAAATGGAAAAATGCAAAATAGTAGAGTTCAAAGGAGCCTTGGAGGGCTTCTAGTCGAACCCCTGATCAAGCAGAAAATCCTATACCATTTCAGACAAATGGTTGTTTAATCTCTTCTTTAAAACTTCCACTGTTGGAGCACCCACAACTCTTTAGAGGCAAGCTGTACTACTGGTTAATTGTTCTCATCATTAGCAAATTTCTCCTTAACTCCAGGTTGGATCTCTCCTTGATTTGTTTCCATCCGTTGCTTCTTGTCTTGCCTTCAGGTGCCTTGGAGAATAGCTTGACTCCCTCTTCTTTGTGGCAGCCCCTCAAATATTAGAACACTGCTATCATAATTCTTTTTATTAGACTAGACATACCCATTTCCTGAAACCATTCTTTGTATGTTTTAGCCTCCGGACCAAATTTAAAACCAGGCCACACAATAATACCTCTAGGTTGCAGATTTTGTTATTGAGACTTTGGAAAAAGTTCAGAGAAGAGCAACTAAGTTGATTAAAGACCTGGAAACTAAAACATATGAAGAACGGTTGGAGAATTTAGGTCCGGCTTGTCTCGAGAAAAGAAGGACCAGGGGAGACATGATAGCAGTATTCAAGTATTTGAGGGACTGCCACAAAGAAGAGAGGGTCAAATTGTTCTCTAAAGCTCCTGAAGGCTGGACAAGAAACAAGGGATAGAAACCAATCAAGGAGAGAAGCAACCTAGAATTAAGGAGAAATTTCCTGACAGTTAGATCAATTAGTCAGTGGAACAACTTGCCTCCAGATGTTGTGGATGCTCCATCACTGGAGGTTTTTAAGAAGAGATTGGATGACCATTTGTCTGGAATGGTATTGGCTCTCCTGCTTGAGCACGGGGTTGGACTAGAAGACCTCCAAGGTCACTTCCAGCTCTATTCTGCTTCAGACAGTGGGTTCCCATAGCCAACACCACATTTGCTTTAACAAACACTGCAATAAAGGTCTTAAAATCAGGCACAATCCTATATTGATCCACTTAATGACTGGCATAAATTACGACCATTGTTCCAGGCTCAAATATGTTGTAACTGAAGGACTGCCTGTACAGCAGCTTTTTTCAAAACTTGGCATTGTTAAGATACCCGGATTCCAATTCCTCAAATTCCAGCATAGGAGTTGAAGTCCACACATCTTAAAATTTGCCATGTTTGAAAAACCTCGCTCTCTAGCAGGAAAATTTTTGGCCTTTATCAGGTAAACATGATCTCCCCTCTAATATTTCCTGCTTTGTTTTGTTTTTCCCTTCCTTCCTTCCTTCCTTCCTTTGGGAAAAGGAAAGATGAAGCAGCCCGGGGAACAAATTTCAAAGGCGAGATCATCTATCTCTTCTTTGAACTCTGCCTAATCTGTTTGTGTCCCTTTTAAAAAACAAAAACATTTGCAGCCCCAGAGCCCGGAAGTTTCTTTTTTATCTTTCTGAGGAGAAATCAACTCTTCCCCCCCATGCATTACTTTATTGTTGAAAAGGCTGTATTCAAGGTCATTCTTTCTTCAAATTAAGCGGCTTTCCAAAGACCCAGGACTTATTTTGAGATAACAAAGAGGTTTTGTTTTGTTTTTAATTACAATTCCAGTGATATTCATGATAACATTTCATTGTGGCTGGCAAATATCCTGAGCTACAGGGCTAAAATTGCCTTAAAAATGGCACAACTCTGAATTTTGGAGAAACTCCCCATTATTTAAGAACAATCAACCCATGGAACTGAAGTTGCCCTAAAAGAAGAGATTGGACTGCCATTTGTCAGAAATGGTGTAGGGTCTCCCGCTTGGGCGGGGGGTTGGACTAGATGATCTGTAAGGTCCCTTCCAACTCTGATTATCTGTTATCTGTTATTTTGGCCCAAATGACAGGCAGTCCTCAACTTAACGGTGGCAATTGGGACCAGAATTTTCATTGCTGAGCAACGCCACTGTTAAATGACTCGGCCCTGATTTTACCACTGCCATTGTTAAGTGAATCACACAGTCATTAAGGGAATCAGGCCTTCCTTATTGACTTTGATTGTCAGAAGCTGGCTGGGAAGGTCACCCAATAGTGCTCACAAAACCCCAACGCAACCGTCATTAATATATACCGGTAGCCAAGTAACCGAATTTTGATCACATGACTGAGAATGTTACGGTGGTTGTAAGACGAGGACTGGTTGTAAGTCTTTTTTTTTAGTGCTTTCGTTTCTTTGAACAGTCACTGAAGAAATGTTGTAAGACTGAGGGCTGTTTGTTAGTAATTTGTGAGGGCTTTATGATCATCTAAGCAAGACCCTTCTGAAGGGAGATTTGCTCCATTTTATGTCCTTCCTTGCCACGGTTATTAAAGTGAATCCGGCTTCCCCATTGACTTCGCTTGTCTGAAGGTCGCAAAAGTTGATCATGTGAACATCCCCCCTTCCCGGCACTCTGCCACTGTCATAAATATGAACCAGTTGCCAAGCGTCTGAATTTTGATCATGCAGATGCAGTAAGTATGAAAAATTGGTCATAAGTCACTTTTTTTCAGTGCCATTGTAACTTTAAACAGTCATTAAATGAATGTTTGTAAGTCGAGGACTACCCTGTATAATGGGCTCACTTAAAGACCGCTACATTCATTTAATGACTGTGGTATTTGCTTAAGAACTGCCGTGAAAAGTTAACAAAATCAGGCACAGTCACGTGGTTCCCCTGCTAAAAGAAATCCCCGGCTTACAACAATAATAACAATAGCCTTTAGATTATATACTGCTTCCCAGTGCTTTACAGCCATCTCTAAGCAGTTCACAGAATCAGCCTCTTTTCCCCCACAATCTGGGTCCTCATTTTACCCCCCTCAGAAGGGTGGAAGGCTGAGTCAACTTTGAGCTGGTCAGGATCGAACTGCAAAATTTCAGGCAGCCGGCAGTCAGCAGAAGTAGCCTGCAGTACTGCACTTTCACCACTGCGCCACCGTGGCTCTAATTCCGGTTGTAAGTTCAGGGCCCACCTGTAGATGTTGCCACACATCCCTCTTGTGCCTAACACGAGTTCCTCTCTTTTCAATCTCCCTTCCTGCCCACCTTCAGTCGATCTTAGGGGTGCAGTGCGAAGTCCAGAAACAGCTGAAGGCCTTTGTCACGTTGGAGAGCTTCGAACAGATCTACACATCGAGCATCGCTGGGTGCCAGGAAATCCAGGAGAACCGCCATTTTGCCTCGGGAGACTCCATCATCGGCAAGGGGGTCAAGTTTGCCATGAAAGATGGCCGGGTAGCCACTGATATCATCAGCGCAGCAAATGAGGATGGGCGGCGAGTTGCCGCCATCCTCAACAATGCCTATTATCTGGAGAACTTGCACTTCACCGTTGACGGCATAGACACCCACTACTTCGTCAAGCCGGGGCCGTCGGAGAGCGACTTGTCCATCCTCGGCCTCAGCGGTGGGCGGCGGACCTTGGAGAATGGTGTGAATGTCACCGTCTCCCAAATCAATGCCGTGCTCAGCGGGAGGACTAGACGCTACACGGACATCTCGCTCCAGTTTGGAGCCCTGTGCCTCAACACCCGATACGGGACCACGTTGGATGAGGAGAAGACACGCATCTTGGAACTGGCCAGGCAACGGGCCGTGGCCCACGCCTGGGTCCGGGAGCAACAGAGACTGCAGGACGGTGAGGAGGGTAGCCGCTCCTGGACAGAGGGGGAGAAGCAGCAACTGCTGAACATGGGACTCGTTCAGGGGTATGACGGCTACTTCGTCATCTCCGCCGAACAATACCCAGAACTGTCCGACAGCGCAAACAATATCCATTTTATGCGACAGAGCGAGATGGGGAGAAGGTGACAGAGAGGGGATGATGCATTAACTTCTTGCCAAAGACAGCTGCTTGAGACTGTGACATCCTTGAGCCTTCTTTTTCTTTCTTTCTTTTTTTTTTCTAAAGAAAAAAGAAAAACAAACACACAAAGAACTTTACGGAAAACAGGCAAGGTGGAGGAAGAAAACGGTGGCACCATAGCTCAGGCAACATCCTTTATTTTAGATTTAATTTTTAATTTTAATATTTTTTTAAAGTGGCTTTCCCATCTTTGGCTGTTTTTTCATCCTTCCCCTCCCCTTTCTCTGCTCCTATTCTGTCTTCTCTTGTTGGAAGTGTCATTTCGCCGTTGTGTGTGAGCCCTTTGTGCAAAAATGCTGGAAGGTTGGGAAAGGCGTTGGTTTAAACCTCCTGATTTCTTTTCAATGGGTTTTCTTTCGTTGGGTTTCTTTTTTTTTAATGGGGTGAAAAAAAGAAGAGGGGTTAGAGATATATATATATATATATATATATATATATATATATATATATATATATATATGATTTATGAGGATTTATGAGGAATGAAAACAGGAAGAAGGAGGCATCGCGAAGAAGAAAAATCCACAATTTCCTGTGGCGCTTGTGGGAAGAAACGAACGGGGCGGTTTACACACCTCTCCAGGTTTGAAATGGCCTTTCAAACATTTTGTGAGCCTCCAAACAAGAACTTTTGTTTTTTTAATATTTCTTTCTGGATAACCCTGCTGCTTTGGGTTATTTCCCGCCGAAGGAGGCCAAACGGCTGCATCTTCAGACTTGTGAGCTCAATCCTTTCTCTTTTTTAATTTTTATTTTTTAAATGGGTCTTTTTTTTTACTACAACAGACTATTTTGTTCACCGGTTTGTTTTCTGCTGTTGCGTGACAAGAGGACGTGTCTTTTTTTGTCATTTGGGAAAAAGAACCCATAGCAGCTTATCAGAGCAGGGTGGGAAAGGAAAGAAGAAGAAGAAGAAGAAAAAAAAAAAGGAAAAAAATGATACTATTGCTGCACATACTGTTAGATGGGAAGCACCAATGATGTATATTTGTCAACAGTAAACCCTCCTTAAATATATAGTATTTCTGTATACCAAGTGAAGCGTGTTTAACTTTTGAGGATGCCATCTCTTCTCCGACCATGGGGATTTTGTCTAGAGTTAGGGTCATCCTTAATGATGAAATCTCACTTCCTCCTAATATATATACAGTGGGTATATATATTTTTCAGAGCCAGGTTAAATACTGATGTGAGAGATACAGCAAGCGCCTCCTATTTGATTTGACTTTTTAAATTTTTATTTTAATGAAGCATCTTAGTCGATAAAGAGATGCTTCCTTGTTTCTCCACGGGCTGCTTCTACCAAAATGGTTTTCTCCGGTACTGGGATGGTTTTTAAGAAGGTTAGGGTTGGTAGCAGTAAGGAAATAGACAGCTTGTCGAACAGTCTCCAACCTGACACCAAGCTAAAATAAAACCAAAATATTTGGCTTGGAGGAATTTGATAACTCTGTCCAGTCCTACCTACATTGATTTTTCAGCTACACAAACCAGATTCTCTACTTCCAACTACCAAAATCAAATTCTCTAAGCTTGCTTTCAGGAGTGTAGCTACAAGCGTCTGTGACAATTTGCCATAGCCAACTCGCCAACAAGTTATTCTGACCTAGGCTTCCCAATATCACGAAGCAGACTTCTCATCCCGACAAAACTCCTTTTTATTAGGCTGATGTGAATTCCTATCATTCACATCCAGCAAAGTTCTGGCAAACAATCTTTCAAGAGGATTTACTATTACAGATCTTATCAGGCTGGAGAGTTGTCAGGCTGATAGCTTCCAAATGCCACACTGTAGCAGAAAATACTTGGCAAGGAGTCTCTGAGAGTCACAAACAAATCTTCACATTAATTAAATGAACTAATTGTCTCCTGCAAAACCCCACCCCCTTTTGCTCCTCTTTATTATCTATTGGGGGGGCCATTCACCATCTACCTGTGCCTTTACTCCCAAGTCAACCTTTGTTCTTTAACTGCTCCCTTCTTCTGGCAGCTCTGTGCATACACACACTGGGAACAGGCTCCAGCTGTTCTTCTGCCCCACTGATCTCCAATTCCGAAGGCAGATGGCCTTGGCTCCATCTCTGCCTCCAACACAGAGCCCTTGTCAGAGCCTTCTCCAAACTCCAGGACTGGCCCATGTTCCTCCCCAACCTCTTCACTGTCTAACTCTGCCGCCACCTCTGCTGGCCGCTGGCGAGCCACAACACCTAATATTAAAGAAAGGTGGAATAGAATCATTAAAGAAAGGATGCAAATGAAGAGACTGGATGAAATGTGAATGGCAGAAATTAAAATATTTGTTTAAGTTATTTTAAATAATTAAATAGCATTGTTAAATTGTCACGCGGCGAGTTGGCTGTGATGAGTTGGCCATGGCAAGTTGCCCCGTTTTGCACCTACAATTTTGGAGGAAGTTTTCTTGATTTAATATCATCTTGTAAAAAGTTCCAAAGGTGGGGGTTTTCCCCCCAAAAGGCAATTCGACTTTCTTGTGGGTTGCTTTTTTTTTTTTCTTTTGAAAAAGTTTTGCTTCTCATCCAAAAAACTTCTTCAGTTCTTCTTCAGAAGAAATTTCCTGGTTGTCCCAAAGATGCTTTTTTCCCAGGGGCAACTGGGTTTTCTCTGTTTCCTCAGAACTGAAGAAGCTTCTCTGATGAGAAGCGGAAACATTTTCAAAAGAAAAACAAAACAAAGAAGTCCAGTTGCCTAATTGAAAAAGCACCTTTTCAACCAGGACCTTGGATCATTGAAAACCTCCATCGATATCTTGCAAAACTAGGCATATATTTAGGACATTAGGAGCCAAGAACATCTTAGCTAGAGAAGGACAGGAATATGCGGCCAGCTGCATTCTGTCCCATAATTTCAAAACTGTGGCGGCTTTGGTAGGTAGGCCTCAACTTATGGCCACAATTGAGCCCAAAAGTTATTTTTGATGAGAGAGACATGACTTTTGCCCCATTTTACGACCTTTTCTCACCATGTTTGTTCAGCGAATCACTGCAGTTGTAAAATTAGCAACACTGCCATTAAGTGAATCTGCCCCACTGACTTTGCTTGTCAGAAGGTCACAAAAGGGGAACACTGCAATGGTCGTAAATGTGAGTCAGTTGTCAAGCATTCGAATGTAAGTCCCGCGATCACACGGGGCTGCTGCAATGGCCCTAAAGTGTGAAAAATGAACATAAGCAGGGGTGGGATTCTACCAGTTCGCACCTATTTGCTAGAACCGGTTGTTAACATTATAAGCAGTTCGGAGAACCGATTGTTAGAAGAAATTACAGGCCTAATCCTGTAAGAAAGGCAGGACGGAAACATTCTGGTGTTGCTTACAGAAACTGCCTCTCCATTATCCCTTATTAGGACTAGACTTCCTGTCTCAGGAAGTCCTCTGGAGTTTTTTTTTTATCCTTCTTTGCTGGTACTTTGCTTGTGTGGAGTGACCATTCAGAGTTACAATGGCACTGAAAAAAGTGACTTATGACTCTTTTTCACACTTACGACTGTTGCAGCATCCTCACAGTCATGAGAGGCCAGGTGAGGAGATGCGTGTCTAATGTGAGTGATATTGAGATGGCCACACCCAGCCAATAACATGACCACGAAGCCATGTCCACCCGGTCACATGATCACCAAGCCATGCCCACCAACTAAGCCATGCCCACAGAAGCAGTTGTTAAAAAAATTGAATCCCACCCCTGGTCATAAGTCATTTTTTCAGTGCCGTTGTAACTTCGAGCTGTTGCAGGTCGAGGACTGCCTGTGTGTACTGCCTCTTTGCAAAGAAATCTATTCCCGGGACTGCTGGAAATAGTGTTAACCCAGATGTGTCTGGATCAGTTGCTTTTGTGTATAAATTATTTTCACCCAACAGAAGAGATTTTCCAAAGGCTTCGATTTGATGGAGACAGGACTTACATCTGGAAATGAGTGGCAGTGGGTGAGCTGAAGGGCAAGCATGACAGACATGTTAAGCAGATCCTATCTTTTTTTTCTTTCCATCTCAACTTCATATTTTTACATCGTTTTTCACACATAACCTCTCCACCCGGACACTTAAAGCTTTCTGAATAGAACCGTGAGATTTCATATCATGAGATTAAAATCATTCCAGAGCTGCTTTCTATTTTAACAAATGCTGATTTCTTGATAGAGGTATCAAGGTGAACTGAATTTATAAATGAAAAATCTTACAATGTGAAGAAACATGTTCTTCCCGCGCTAAAGGAGGATCTTGTCCATCTCGGTTTTGGGGCTAAGTCCAAGAAAATTTGTGTTTTGAGTACGGCAAGAAGAAAGGTTACCCTGAGATAGCTTTTTATGAGTTTTTCTTGAAGCCAAAGCCATGCCATCACGGTGTGACTTCTTGTTTTCCCTTCTAAAAATGACATTTAACCCATCTATAGGAAACCAGAGTGTTTGCTGATTGTTTCCGAATAGCTTGTTTCCAGATACATTTAATGTTTCAACCCTAGGTTAGGAAATGGAGAATTAAAAGGTTGGGAAATAGAGAATTAAAATCCAAAGCAGCAGGAGGGACATGTATATGTATGGTATTCAGCTCTGTTTGGCTATTTGGACATACAGAAGCCTGATGATGACAGATGAGATCCTGCTGAAACGTCGCTACAACTTTAAAAGCACAACTATAATGATGTGGGAAAATACCTGAACAAAGCTGAATACCATGCATATAAATACCTGCGAAAACTTCCTACCCCGGAATTGCCCGACCAGAAAATAATGCAAAATTTATTTCAAAAGAAGCAAAAGAGAAATGCAGTAGAAGCTTGCATTGAAATTTATAGCTTGGCTTCTTGCTCAAATGTTGTCATGGATAAAAAGCAGGATTGGCACAATTAAAGTGGCTTAGCATAGTTTAGTGCTACTTCATTGTTCTTCCTACATACCTGGAACTCTTTCACAAGGGCATATCTGTTAAGGAACCAAAATAAACCCAGTTGTTACTTGCTTTTGTGTTCTAGAACACACTATTTCTCCACTGGAATTGCCAAAACAGATCACAATAGTGGCAGTTATCCACACTTCACTTCTTAGCATGTCTTGCAAAACAACAACAACAAAAAAAGTGGAAACTAAATTCGTTAGAGTGATCCTCCCCAATCCTAGCTCCTTTGACTATTGCGATTGAGCTAATACTTGTAGGAGTTGCAAACGACAGTTACATCAAACTCTAAGTTAGGGGTATCCAGCCTTGGCAAGTTTTAAGATTTGTGGACATCAACTTCCAGAATTATCCTGTCAACATGGCAGGCTGGAGAATTCTGGGAGTTAAAGTCCACAAGTCTTAAAAGTTGCCAAGGAGTCAGTTTAGGCAAAACTACCGATCCTTTGAGGATTGTGTTTCTTCAGCAAAGATTTTGATTTGTATCACAAATCAATATAAATTCTTGGCATCTCTCTCCCTCAACAACCAATCCAACGTCACTTCTTCAGTTTGACAATTTTGTGGCCACCATTCACCCATTTTTCTCCAGGCGGTGACAAGAACCTTGCTTTTAGGATCAAGCAATTCCCACCATCCTGATTTTGCCCCCAAGACAAGAAATAAATCAGTTTTCTCTTCTTTGTAAAGCCTCCACAGTCTTCACAAATCAGGAGTTGTTCCCAACGTGAGGGAAAAGTTGTGAAGAAAATTCCACCAAAAATTTGAATGTAATTTTCTCTTGCAGCAAGTCCTGATTTGATGCTCCTGTATTGCTGAATATTTCAAACCAAAGAAATTATTCTAGTGACGCAGCACATAATTGTGCACACATGCACCATTAAAGTGTGTTTTCTAATATAGCATTAGCAGCACCTAATAAAATTGATGCATATGAGACCCTGCATAAAAAAAACCACTGGGTGATTGAAACAACCATCCAATTAGACGTTCCCATATAGTCCTCAACTTACGACTGAACTCAGAATTGATGTGGCTAAATGAGATATTTATAAAGTTTGTTCCACTTTACGACTTTCCTTGCCACAGTTGTTCAATTAATAATAACTATTGTGAGGTGAATCTGGCTTCCCAATTGACTTGGCTTGTCAGAAGGTCACAAAAGATTATCACATGGCCCATGAGACACTGCAACCGTCATAAGTGTGAGTCGGTTGTCAAGCATCTTGAATGTAAATCACATGACCATGGGGATGCTGCAATGGTCATAAGTGTGAAAATGGTTGTAAGTTGTTTTTTTCAGTGCCCTCGTAACTGAATGGTCCCTAAACATGATTGTAAGTTGAAGAACCTGTATAAATCTATTACAATAAATGGGCGTGCTTTATTTCTGTCCTATCCAAAATAGCTCCAATCCCAAAAGCATTTTGAAAAAAAACTTAAAAAACAACGCTGACAAAAATTTTATTTGGAAAAGAAAAGAAAACTGACAAAAAAAATCTAGCCCCAATTAATGTAGGGCTTTGATAATGAATTTAATAGAATGGATTATCTACAGAAAAGAAACTCAATGAAGGTTAGTGAAGTTGAAAAAGGCTTCCCACCATCTTGAAGCATTTTTATAGATTCCACTTTGTTTCAAGATGGTTTGTGATCACCCGATCCAAATGGCAAATGAGAAGACTTCAATCCAGAATATCCATGGATGGACCGTCTGTCTGCTTGTCCCAAAGGCGCATTTTCAAGAGGTGACTGGACTTAGTTTGTTTTTCCTTGAAGAGGTTTCGCTTCTCACCCAAGAAGCTTCTTCAGTTCTCAAGAAGCAAAATGTCTTCAAGGGAAAAAACACCAAGAAAGTCCAGCGGCCTCTTGAGAAAACTCCGTTGGGACCACCATGGCCTGGATGACTGAAAATCTCCATAGACTTCCATCTGCATCTCACCCTAAAATCCCTCCTTGAATCTTTTATAAATGTGCCTCAAGAATATTAAATCAGCTGGGGATTATTGTTTTCATAGTAGAAGGATCCATCCAGAATTTATCCTGAAATTTAAGATGATGACAATCCCACAACAATGTGTGTAACAACAATCTTCACAAACCTTTGAACTGACAAAATATATGTGTGAGAATATATTTACACATACACACATACACCAAGGAATGGAGGAAAGTTACGCTAACTGTTAGGACAGTATAATTGGATCTTTTATCTGTGATAAATTTAAAAAAAAATATTTATATAAAGGGAAATACCTGCCCCTCAGGCTGGTTGGAGAAGAAGACTTTCTGTCCAAATCGCAATTGCAATCCCAGCACTGACAAAACAAAATCTGTTCTTGTTACTGTATGTAAAATTTCCTAGAGATCTGGAACTGATCTTTTTCTTGAGAATTTTTTTCTCTTGAGATTTTTGTGTTTCTAACACTGTATTCTTGACTGTAAATAAAACGACCTTGTAAATACATGCAGATGTAGATACCTTCTAGAAAACAAAAAAAATCAAAATGACAACAAAAAAAATTCAGAACAGAAGTGACCACGTGTAGCCTTCGGTGACAAATAAAAAAAATATTTTGTGTTTAAAAAGAAAGGAGTGGAAACAGTTTTTGACTGCACAGAGTTTGCTTTCACAGTTTTTAGATCCAGGTTCGGAGTTCAAACCAGCAGATAAAAGGTCAAATCTTTGCTTGAACAAAGGGTTGGACTAGAAGACCTCTGAGGTCCCTTTCAACTCTCATTCTGTTAAAAATCTATTCTGTTTAGAAGAGAAGAGAATAAGAAAAAGAATAGAATAGAATAGAATTCTTTTATTGGCCAAGTGTGATTAGACACACAAGGAATTTGTCTTGGTGTAGATATTCTCAGTATACATAAAAGAAAAGATACATTCGTCTGTTGAATCCAACTTGACTCCCAATGGCTTTGTGAACAAGTCCAAATAGTTTTCAGGTTAACAATGTGGAAATCTTTTTCTTCTCTCTCTAGGACAGTTATTTAACTTTATACTTTAACCTACGACTGTGGGAATACAGCTTCCCAAGAAAATATGGTCGGTTCCACCATTTTCAAAATGGGCCAGCTAGATAATGCTACTTAACATAGAAAGAACGGTTGCTGGAATTGGGCAGAATTGGGTTGCTAGAATTGGGTATATCCAGTTTAATGGAGAGAAGAATTAGGGGTGTCATGACAGCAATATTCCAATATCTCAGGGGCTGCCACAAAGCAGAGGGAGTCTAGCTATTCTCCAAAGCACCTGAAGAGGCAGGAAAAAGCAACGGATGGAAACTAATCAAAGAAAGACGCAATTTAGAACTAAAGAGAAATTTCCTGACAGTGAGAACAATTAACCAGTGGAACAACTTGCCTCCAGAAGTTGTGGGTGCTTCATCACTGGAGGTTTTTAAGAAGAGATTGGACAGTCATTTGTCTGGGATGGTACAAGGTTTCCTGCATGAGCACAGGGTTGGATTAGAAGACCAAAGTCCCTTCCAACTCCGCTCTTCTATTACTAACTTGACAGCTGCACTGATTTGCCAAACAATTGGGGCTGGAAGGGCTGTGAAATGGGGCAAAACTCCCTTAGCTGTCTCAATCAGCAGTGGAAATTTTGGGCTCAGCTGTGGTCATAAGTCAAGGACTACCTGGAGCTAGAGCTCATCAGAGTTTTTACTGAAAGATTTGAAAGTTCCTTCCCATCCTTATGATTCTGTAACCGATGCCTTCATCCTTTCCAATCTTTACCTCCCTGTCCTTCGCTAACGTGATGGCAGACCTCCAACAATTTAGTGTTTCACTCTCGCGACCATGAAGCAGGCAGTGGTGGTATTCAACTGGTTCGCTCCAGATCAGGCAAACCGGTAGCAAGGATTTGGCATGGATTGCCGAACCGGTAGTAAGTTCTGGCTGGCCACGACCCCGACCCAGTCACCCAGTTGCCGCTAGCTCGCTTGCCCCACTCACCTGATGCTGGCCCTTTAAGGTATTTCTTTTTTTCCCTCCCAACAATCAGCTGTTTATATGATCAGCTGTTTCAGGCCCAGGAAGACAAAAAATAGAGGGAGGGGCCCAGGACCGCCCTCCATTTATTCCTTTCCTGAGCCTCAGAGGAGCATTCTAGGAGCAAAAACACCCCCCAGAGGCTCTTCTGAAGCCCAGAAGACCCAAAAAATGGATGGGGGGGATAACTGCAAAAAAGCAAAAAAAAAGCCACGTCCACCAAGTCACATGGCCACACCCACCAAGCCATGCCCACAGAACCGGTAGTAAAAATTTTTCGAATCCCACCACTGAAGCAAAGTACACTTTTTAAAGAGGCAGCTTATATGGGTCTATGACAACTCATCCTGAGTAACTTGCTGCAAAACGAGTTGCACAAATATCAAAGATATAGTGGGATAGAATCATTCAAGAAAGGAGGGACAAAATGAAATGAGAACGACAAAAGTTAAAACAATTTTTCAGTTATTTTAATTCACTAAATTCAATTGTTGAATTCTTCCATGGCTGTAGAAAGTTCGCTGCAGAAAGTTATCCCATTCCAAATTTATACCATAAATGAAATTTAGAAGTCCAACTTTCTTCTCCGGAACCTTTTTTTTTCTTCTCTTCCCCGTCTGTTCAAAATAATTCAAACTAGGTAAAGGAATGGTGGCTGAAAGGACACTTTAAATAGGAACGGAAATTGTGATGTCTCACCTTGGGGGCTGAAAAATGAGATTTGAGAAACTGTCTGTTCTTATTTTTTTAAATATAAGATTGTTGGCCAAACGGTAACCGCCAAACTACAAATCCCAAGCTACATTATTATTAGCATGAAACAGAGTAATGGAAATATCGCTTTCCCCCCTCCCCCTCCTGCTGCCACCATTGCCCTGGGCTCGTGACATAATTGCTGCTTTTGGAAATTCCGAAAACTCCTGAAATTACTTCTTCACCACCTTGGCACTGGAGACAGTAATGGGGATTTATGGTGGATGCCTCTTCAAACAGCTGAAAACAGATGGCACCAGTTAACATGGGAAATCTGGCTCATAGATTCACTTCTGCCTCTTTTGTGACTGTTTCGCTTGGTGTAGGTAGAGATGTAGGGCATGAAAAGGTTTAAGGGGAAATCAAGAGGTGGCTGAACGCCCAAGGCAAAGGTGTTGTGAGAGCACACTAGCTTTTCTTGCACTGTGGGTGCAATATAAGGTCTCTCATAAGTGTCTGTGCAGATTCTCAGTCAATCAGATCATGGTTGGCCCAAAAAGGTGCTTCTTCAAGAGGCAATTGGACTTCCTTGCTTTTTCCGGCTTCTCTTTGGTTGCATGATGGAGTAAACTAACATTGGGCGATAAATAGATAGATAGATAGATAGATAGATAGATAGATAGGTAGGTAGGTAGGTAGGTAGGTAGGTAGGTAGGTAGGTAGGTAGATAGATAGATAGATAGATAGATAGATAGATAGATAGATAGATAG